>VXBI01008314.1:174574-306574 GCA_013397375.1 Toxostoma redivivum | reverse complement strand
TTATATATAAGTTAATATTATTTCTCAATATATATAAAATGAGAATCTTTGCAGTTTTAGGAATTTTACAAACAAACACCTCAAGAATTTTCAGGCATTTTTTGGGCTATAACCTCCCTTGGGTTTTGGGGGGACCCTGCCTGCCGCCTCTCATCCCTCACTCATCTGCTCCCCCTCTGCAGGCATGGGGGTGTCCCAAATGACACCATCACAAAACCAGTACATCCAGGATGTAGAGAAATGAGGGAGCTGCAATTTCTCTCAGGAGTTGTTTCATGCCTAAATAAGAGACTTTAAAAATAATTATCACCCTCCTTTTTTTATTTTAGGTTGTTTAGGTTTTTTCTAGCTTTGCTTTGTTATTTTTCATTCCTTTCTCCCCACTGCCAAAGTGCAAATCTCTGAATACAAACTCCACTGATAATATTCCTAACTTTGTTTTTAGCAAACCACTAGAGGCATAAAGTGGAAAACTAATTAAATCTTTGTTTGAAGACTTTGAAAGGCAGAAATTGAGGGTGGAAAAAGGACAGGGCAAAGATGACTGGTTCAATTGAACCTGGAAATTTATCCTGGTTTCAAATAGGGAGCTATTTATTAATTAATTAATTCACTTGACCTATGGAGGATATCTTATTATCTCCAAACTGCATAAGAACTGCAAATTAATCCGTTTAGAATGTTGTGTTTCTATCTTTCCTAGAAAGGGCTTTTCATGGGAGCTGCCTCCCTAATCCAGCCCAGAAATCACAGAAATCTGGAATGTGTCATGTGTTAAACCCACATAACTTTTATACAAGGGCTCCTGACACCTTTCATAGAATCCTGGAATGGTTTGGAATGGGAGGGACCTTAAGGATCATCCAGTTCCACCCCACTGCTGTGGGCAGGGCCACCTTCCACTAGCCCAGGGTGCCCCAAGCCCCATATCCATAAATACATATGGATATAAATTAATAACTTGCTATCCTAGGGTCAGGAATCTCCTAGATGTCTGTCTTTTCTGATCCAAAATTATAAATATTTATTAAAATCCAATATCAAATGTACATGATCCCATATATTTATACAAAAATTGCAAAACATTCTTGGGTTAAATGTGTGCACCAACAACCACATGTTACTGGATTTTCTTCTCCCTCACAAACATCCATGGATCCCACTTAATTTCCAGCTGAAAACAAGAACCCTGACATGAGGGAGGGGAAAAAGGAGCCAGACAGAATTCCCTGTCCCTGATAACACAACAAAAGGATTAAAGATAAAAATCCAATTCTTACCTCACCAGAGGAGCATTGGGATCAGAGGGTTCATCAAGGAACCCTCTTCATCAGCAAAACATCTTTAATAGAAATACTATTTAATTTTTATAGTGAGTTTAACTTTACTTAAGGGTCAGTGAGTGGGTTTGCTCCAGGTATCCACGGCAAAGAGCTTAGGATGTCCTGGATGGATCCCTGCACAGCCAGCTGGGATTTCAGGGGCTGAGGGCTGATCCAAGCCTCCAAGTAATGACCCCAAAGAACCCAAGGAATGAACCCAAAAGGCTTCCAGGCTACTCCTGATTTAACACTGGGAGGTCTGTGCAGGACCCACCTGTCAGAACATGATCCAGAGTCCATTAAACCTTCTTATTCTGCTCCAGGCATTCCCAGGAAAACTCAGCTGCCCACAAAGTACAGTTTGGAGCCACAGATGGGGTTTATCTGTCAGTTACCAATAACATAAAGCCCATTCTGTGATATCTTAGGTAGAATTAGAGGGATCAAGAGACTCCAGGCTGGAAGAGGATGTGCCACATCCACAGGAGGCCCAGGCAGGGTCACAGAATCCTGGAATGGTTTGGGTTGGAAGGGGCCCTAAAGATTGTCCAGCTCATGCTGATGTTCTGGTTGGGTGTAGCTCTGCAAACAACATTTTAACATCAGTGTTGGAATTTGGTGAGTTTCCATACTAACATTTCACCACTGACTCCCATTAGTTCCTGCTTTATTCCCAATCCTCCAGGCACAACTTCAAACACCTCCTCTTTTCTCAAAATAATAAATAAAACCAGGAAATCTGGTTATTTCCATGGGAAACTTTTGATACTTAGAAAAGAACAACCAAGAAGGCAAAAAAACTTGTAAAAGAAGTTAAACAATTATTGGGTAATTAAGTATAATCCTTTGAACTGTTTATCACTAAATCCTGCCTCTCTGCCTTTGTGAATTTTCCAAGAAAAATGGCAAGTTTTGCTTTCATGACCATTTCTACTCCATTTCTTTGGCATTGACCCAAATCAGATCTATTTTATCTTTTTTCAGGACTGTATTGCACCAAATCACCACTGACTTCCCCAAAAACCTTATTTTTCTACCTTCCAGCTTGCTTCATAAATCAGAACCAGATTTATTCCAGGCCTCCTGATTTCTCTGAGCCAAGATTCCAAAGCACCAGGTGAGCTGGTGACAATGAGGCAGGTCCAAGGCTGACATAAATTCTGTATTTTTTAAAATCTGTTATTTATTGTAATTATGAATCCTGTCTATCACACTGGATAAAGTTCACACCGATAAATTCATGTTTTATACCTTTATGAGCTCTAGCAGGCTGAAACATCCCAAAACCAACTCAATCCCTGGTCAGGGCTGGATCAGTGTTCAAGACAAGGTGCAGATTAAAGGAATCCAAGGATGTGCACATGTTCTGGAATTGGCAACCAGGACTTCTCCATGATAACTCCAGAGGGGAAGAACCTCCTTGGGCTGAGCTTAAATAGAGTTTGAGGGTCAAGGTGTGGGTGGAGCCCCCAGATGGGGTGAATAATGCAGATTTTTCACTCTGGGAGAGTTAATCAGTGTCTGAAAGTGCCCAGAGCCACCTGCTCAGGTGTGGACATCTGGGCTGCATTATTTCAACATGGATAATCCCATCCTTGAAGGAAAACTGGGCTGGCTGGTGTCCACAGAGGGACTTCAGCAGCTCCAGAGCTGGAGGTACTTTGTGTGACACTTGGGGACCCTCTGACCATCAGTCATCGCTGGTGCCATGTCCAGGTGACACCACATGATGGATTTGAGATCCCTGAAGCACAATGGATTTCAGAATTCCATTCTAACCCCTTTTTTTCCTCTCTTTTATTGGTTTATTTGCTGTGCCATGAGGAACCCTGAAGGTTTTGTCCCAGGAGAGCAGAGGGAACATCTTTCCATCCCTGTCACCCACAGGCTCAGAGCTGGAGTCAGGGAAGGAGCACATCCCTCTCCACATCAGCCTGGATGTTCTCTGCTGCATTTGGGATAAACCCTTGGCTCCCACCACCACAGTGGGGGCACAGGAGGAGCTGTAAATCCAAGAGAATGAAGCTGAATTCCTTCTTCATGTCCTCACATCCTCTTTTTTGGGGCTGTGTTGGAAAACAGCCTTCCAAAAGCAGGAATTTTTTATAATAAATGGGAGTAATGGCTTCTGCAAATTGGTTTTGGTTTTCCTTAGGCAGCTAAAGCAAGATAAATGAATTTACGGAAGTGTTAAGGACAAGTCTTATTTAGTTATAAAGAAATGTCAGCAGAATGCAGTTGTTAACAAATCAGCCTCTGGAATTGGATTATTTTAAAATTCATTCCCATTCCAAGTAAGTTTTATTTTAATTCCCATGGTTTTTGGATGCTTCAGCTTGCTGGAGCTCAGAAAGTTAGAAAACATTAATTTATCGATGTGGGAGAGAGCATCTGGGAAGAGTAAGAGTATTTTTAAATTTGATTGGTTAAAAAAATAAGATTAAAGGCTTTAAAAATGCATTTTTTCCTGACTTAGAAGGATAAAAAGCTGATGTGAGCCAGGACCTCAAGATACACCTTGGAATATCAAGGGGAATGCAAGTGTCCAAGTGCCAAAACACAGCATGAAAACCTAACAAGTGTTCCATCCAAGATTTAAGCACATGTCTGGCTTCCATCAGTGAAAGAATCCTTAACACCTGATCTATGCATAGTTGGGAACTGTTTGGGTCTGGAAAAGGCCCAAAAAACCAAAACCAACAGTTCTCCAAATCATGGTTCAGTAAAAAAGGTACAGGGATGGCCACAATACTGGGGAGAGACCAGCAATCCTTCATTTTTTCCAGGCAGGCACTTATAATGGAAAAAACCTCCTACTTTCTGCTCATCCTAACAAATTCCAAAGGATTTTTTTTTTTGAGGGCAAACTGTGTGCAATTCTGCACAATTGAACTGAGTGCCATTTCTTTCACAATTCAGGTGGTCTGCATAAGCTCTGCAGACACTTCCCCCTCTTCCTCCTCTTCTCCACACCCTTCATTTTGGTTGTCCCTCACCTGTTGACACTTTTGGGGGTGGGATTAGTTCAGACTCTGCAGAGGGATAAGCCTTGGCTGTGGCAGGGAAAAGTGGAAGCAGAAAACTTTTCCCTTTGGCATTGAGTTGTGTAGATGTTGTGCTCTGAGGACTTACATTAGAATTCACTTCCATTTGAAAAGTAAATGGAAGGTGAGTAGTCTCCTTGTTCTCTGGGAAAAAAACAGCAGGAGAAGAGATGTTTTAGGTTGAGGGGAAAGTGGGAAAGGTGGATTTGGACCTGGATGAAGAAGTTGGAATTGATATAATTAAATTATAAAGACAAAGACTTTTGATATCGAAGTTGGATGGGAAGGGACTTTAAAGCTCATCCCATTCCAACCCCCTGCCATGGGCAGGGACACCTTCCAGTTGTCCAAGCCCTGTCCAACCTGGCCTTGTCTCTTCCAGGGATGGGGCAGCCACAGCTTCTCTGGGCAACCTGCCAGGCCTCAGCATCCCAGAGAAGGATTTCTTTCCTACATCCCATGTAAACCCACTCTCCTTCAGTTCAAGATTTTCAGGTTTAAGTGAAGAACTGAGCAGGTCTAAGCTCCAGGGTCCCACCCTACAGGTGCTCACAGCTATTTCCACCACATGGGATGTTGCTCCCATTCCCAGAGCAAGGAGTGATCCTGGGAGACCAACCACCCACCCTTCAAGGGATCACCAGCTTAACAAGATCTTCTGGGCTTTGCCAAGAAAGCTTCTTAATCATCATCATGGAACTTCTCAGAGGGCTTTTCAACAACTTCTTTCATTCTTCTTAACAAGCCATGAGAGACTAATTAGCAAAGGAAAACAAGGAAGAAACTTTCTTCCTTGTTAAAGACAAAGTGAACTTCTCCAGCTGCTTTGTTTGTCAGATCCAGGCCCTGGAGCAAAAAATCTGGAGGGTCAGTGTGTTGGCATGGACTGTGTTAAGAGACCTTAAAGCTCATCCAGTGCCACCCCCTGTCATGGGCAGGGACACCTTCCACTATCCCTGGCTGCTCCAAACCCCATCCAGCCTGGCCTGGGACACTTCCAGGGATGGCACAGCCACAGCTTCTCTGGGAAACCTGTGCCAGGGCCTCAGCCCCCTCCCAGGGAAGGATTTCTTCCCAATATCCACCCTAAATGTGAAGCCTTTCCCCCTTGTCCTGCCACTCCAGGCCCTTGCTCAGTCCCTCTGCAGCTCTCCAGGAGCCCCTTTAGGCTCTGGAAGGGGCTCTCAGGTCTCTCTACAGACTGAGCTCAGCCTGGGGTTAGTGCTGGCCTTGGCAGAGCTGGGGTAACAGTTAAGCTCCACGATCTTAGAGGGCTTTTCTAACCTAAAGGATTCTGGGATTCTGTAACTGTTTCTACCCCATGTTTGTTTCTGGTCAGCATTCCTGCCTCTCCTTCTGTGCTCAGGTTCATTGTAGTTCCCAGAGTTTGTTTTTCCTTCCTCTGTGGCTCATGGTTTATTTTTGAGGGGAAATCACACAATTGCCCCAAGGTAAACAAAACCAATTTAGTAATAAAACCAAAATATGAACAAAATACCAGGATAGGGAGCAACAGTTTTAATTCCACCATGATCCATAGGAGATGCCAGATGAGGGCTCTGCTCTTTGAGCAAGCTTGGGCCATGAGCTGCCCACCCTGTGGTGGCACACAGGAAATTCCCCTTGGAATGGATGACTTGGGAAGCAGCTCCTTCAGCTGGTTTATGTCCCACTTCTTTATATATGTATGTATATATGTGTGTGTGTGTGTGCAATTANATTTATATAAAGGAAGTTTGAGTATAGAATTTCTTTATATATTTTCCCATAAAATAGATATAACTTTAAATATATAAAAATTTCTCCTTGAAATATATATTTGGCTTCTTGGCATCTTAGGGAAGTAAAAAGGACTGGAGAATGGAGAGTCAGGGATTGGGAAACAGCTTGGGGTTTAGAGAAGTACTGCAACTGCTAATTGGGAAGAAGGGAGAACACTTTAGAAACTCTCCTGCTGCATTTTATTTTTACATCATCTGGGATATCGTGATGTCTAATAACCCAGAGAGTCAGATCCAGGTATCAGAAAGAGCCACAATCAGGTTTGTGATAGAAAAGGGAAAAATGTATCTTTTTTTACATTCTTAAAGAAGGGAATGGTCACAGTAGCTGTAATCAGAATAGATTAAGAGTCCCTGGTCCTCAAGCTCTACAAGTGGTCAAGAAGGGCTTGAATTCCTGAAATTAGAATATCACCAGGCAGCAAACACAAAAAAGGAAATACTATTTTGCAGCTGAATGTTTGCTCCCCAGCAGCCTCCAGAGGCCGGCCTTCACCTCCTGGTTCCTCAGGCTGTAGATGAAGGGGTTCAGCATGGGCGTCACCACGGTGTAGAACACAGAGGCCACCTTGTCCCGCTGCCGGGAGCTCCTGGAGCTGCGCCGGGAGTACATGGACAGCAGGGATCCGTAGAAGAGCAGCACGGCGGCCAGGTGGGACCCGCAGGTGGAGAGGGCTTTGCGCTTCCCAGCGGCCGAGCGCGCGCCCAGCACGGCCGCCAGGATGGCGGCGTAGGAGACCAGGATGGCCAGGATGGTGGCAGCCAGGTGGAAGCCGGCCATGAGGAACATGCCCAGCTCGTTGGGAGCGGGGTCGGTGCAGGACAGGGCGAAGAGCGGGGGAGCCTGGCAGTAGAAGTGGTCGATGGCGTTGGGGCTGCAGAAGCTCAGCCTGAGGGCCAGGCCCGTGTGCAGGGCGGCGTTGGTGACCCCAACCAGGCACGAGCCGGCCACCAGGAGCACACAGATCCCTGGGGACATGGAGAGGGGGTAGAGCAGGGGCTGGCAGATGGCCACGTAGCGGTCATAGGCCATGGCAGCCAGGAGGTAGCACTCGGTGGTGGCGAAGGCCACGTAGAAATAGAACTGCGCGAGGCACGCGGCCTGAGAAATGGCCTTGTCCTCAGCCAGGAGATCCCGCAGCAGCCAGGGAGCGATGCAGGAGGAATAGCAGAGGTCCAGCAAGGACAGGCTGCTCAGGAAGAAGTACATGGGGGTGTGGAACTGGGCAAGCAGCCGGATCAGCAGCAGCAGCCCCACGTTCCCCAGCACGGTGATCACATACATCACCAGGAACACCACAAAGAGGGCAACCTGCACGTGGCCCAGCTCAGAGAACCCCAGGAGGACAAAGTGAGCACTGGGGGTTCCATTTCCTTCAGCTGCCATCCTAGCACAGGTGCTGTGGGGAAGCAGAGATGCAGAGTCAGGGTATTCCTGCTTTCTGCACAAAAATGTTATAAATGCCTGTGTTTTTATCAGCAAACACAACTTGGAGCTGCAGGAACTGCAGAATTTACTGTCTGGTTCAAAATACATCTTAAAGTAGCCAAAGTTCACTACTGAGTTTGTTTTTATTGGTTTTAGTCAGTTTAGCAACTGATTGGGTTTGATAAATCACTTTGCACAGTGGAAGGTTTATTCCACCTCCTGAAGAAGTTAAGGGGGTTGCTACTAATCACATTCAAAGCATTAAACCCCAGTAATTTATCCTGACTTTATAAACCATTAGGAATTTAAAAAACAAACTGAAAACAACAAAAATAACCCAAAAAACAGCCTCAAACCTCATTAGTTTAGAAGAGCCAAAGGAGACAAAACACTGGTTGAGAGATCAGGACATCTATAAAATTTTCTTTAGGAGAGTTAGAACAAATAAAAATAAAATAAATAAAAAATAAATTAAAAAACCAAATAAAAATAAAAAAATTTCTTCCTTTCATTCCTGTAAAACTAAAATTTAGAGTCAAACAGGGTATTTGTATTAAAAAACCCTTTAAATATGGTGATACTTGTGTCATTCCTGTGAGAAGTGTGGAGAAAGAAAAGGGTTTTAAAAGTCTGGAGGCCCCAGAAATGCTGAATGCCATGACGAACTGGGGGATTAATTAAGATAATACAGTTCAAATAAATAGAAATAAATAGATGTAATTTGGGAAATAATCCAGGTAGTACTGCTATGAAATGATTGATCTTCAAGGCCAGGTTGGACAGGGCTTGGAACAACCTGGGCTAGTGCAAGGTGTCCCTGCCCATGGATCCCATAGGGTCCCTTCCAACCCAAACCATGGATTCTGTGATAAATTCCTGGGTTTCACCTCAGAGACCCTGAGCCTGGATGATTATTTGTTGTGAGAACAGGCTCCCACCTCAAGCCCTCTCCTTACAACAGATCAACTCCTTGCAGCCTTATTATGGGTAAAACTCACCTGTTTCCTCACATCTCAGGGCTCTTTTTGCTTGGTCTGATTTTATCTCCCAGATCAAAATTTCCAGGGAGAAATAAACCCAGATTTCTCCCAGTATTAGTGTGGAAGACAGGAATAATTTACCCTCACAAAGAGCATCAAAACTTGAGCAAAAATCTTGCTGTTTGTAGTCTTCATTCACAGGAACACCAAGGAGTTTGTCACTGCCTAGCCCTGGAGGAAGAAAATTCCCTTGGGAATGGATGACTATGGAAGCAGCTCCTTAAGGAGGAGACCTGCACTGGTAAATAAACACAATTAGGTAAAATCAGCTCCATTAGTTTCAGGAAGTTAAATGGCAGCTTGAGGATTTATTTCCCACTATATAAATATATAATTAAATATATTAACATTTAAATATATACATAAAATTAATATAGAGGTTTATTTTATATATGCAGTTATGGATATAATTACTAAACACATATAAATATTTTCCTATTTTATTTTCTATATTTAAATTTTATGTATATTTAAATTTATCTCTTGGAATATATAAATAATTTCCTGGGATCACAGGGAATTAAAAATAACTGGTGTAAGAAATTGAGATTCAGGGACTGAGAGACAGCCCAGGGTTTGGAGAAGGGTTGCAATTGTTAATTTGAATGAAAAGAAAACTCTGCAGGAACTCTCCTGCTGCAATTTATTTTTACCTTTTCTGGTGATAATGATGAGCTGAATTTAAGACTTTTAGGCTCAAACTGACCCTTCAGTCAATTTGCCCAGAGTGTGCCTCCTAATTCTGCTGATATGAGGAATATTCATCCAAAATTTGAGTTAGGCATGAAGGTTCAGATGTACTGGAGCAGGTTTTGCCATCAGGAAAGACCTTTGCAATTTCCTGGAATTATTTGCTATTATATTCCATAAAAACCTTCATGGAGAGCCTCCTGCTTCTGCAAATACTTGGGAAGGAAAATTTTCTCCATTCAGCAAAAAATTGCCTCAAAACCACTTAAAATTTCACCCTCTCTGACTAATAAGATACTCACAGGTCCTTGAGTTGAAGTCCACAAGCTCCATCGATCTGGCCAAAATCAGGGAATTTTCTGTTTCCATTCTCTGACATGGCTGGAACATTTAAGTTTTACCCCATTCTCATGTGACCAATTACCACAGGGTCTCTGAGGCTCCTGAACACAGAATGAGCCTTCCCCAGAGTCCCTGGGATCCAGCCCGAGGTCTCTCCCTGGAGTTTGAGGAATGGGATGCCCACAGCACATCAGAATCGATGCCTGCAGAGCCTGAGCGATGCCATTTGTGAACACAACATTGTCAAGAGGAAACACCACAGCAAGGATTTTTGCTAAAGGCTTGAATTGGAAAGATTTTTAATTTTTTCTCTAATTCCATATTTCTCTTCTCCCCTCACCCTCCCAAAGAACCTTTTCCTTTCCTGTTCCTCCAGCTCTCAGTCAGAGGTTCATTGCAGAAGTCACCTGGGTGGCTGTCAGGGCTTTTCTCCAGCTGCTGGTGGATGTCCTTGCACCCAGGATGTATCAGTGGCTCATGTCCATCCTGGTGGCCACCACAACCTCCACAGCTGCTCTCCTGTCCCAGTGTCTGGGACAATTGCTCCCCATGGGCAATGCTCAGCATTTTCCCTTTTCCAAGCTTTTCTGGTTCCCATCTGCCCGTTTTTGACCAGGAAAACTCCTTTTCAAAAGGCATTTTGCAATTTGTGCTTCAGAATGGGTTCAGGAGACTCATGGGGAGTAAACTGGATCAGCTAGAGAATCCTGGAATGGCTGGGGTTGGAAGGGACCTTAAAGCTCATCTCATTCCAGCACCCTGCCATGGGCAGGGACACAGGATGACGCCTGAGGGGGGTGTGTCCATCAGGAGCAAACCTCAGTGCTGGACATTCCTTCTCCTTCCCAGGCATTGGCTCCTGCTCCTCTCATGAGCAGGTGCTGTTCCCACAAATTGGACACAGATCACCCTCATTTCCCCAATCCCTACTTGCACAACCATCCAAAACCTTTTGTTTTTGAGAGCAGCAGCTCCAGCAGGAAGCCACAACACACACAGTGACAATGCCATGGCCACAAACTCAGGGCTAAGGGCTCATGGTCCTGTTTAAAGGGCAGGTGATGGTCAAGCCAAGACCAGCTGGACAAAGTCATTGAATGGTTTCTCAAACTATTATTCAAATATTTAACTTTTTTCAAATATTTTTTTCTATTGACAAACAACAGTTGTAAGGCCCAGGAGCAAAAAGAGTTGCTCTGGAGCTTATGTCTTAAATGCCTTAACATTTATTTAATTTTTAAAAATTTATTTTCTTTCATAATGTTTATTAAATGCTTTAATGTTTATTAAGTAATTATGGGGGTTTATGTTTTAAATAAAACATTAAAAAAAATCTTTAGTCCTATTTAAAGAAAAAAATGTACAGTCTTTTCTGCACCTGAATGAAGTAATGTCCTGAGGAGGACAGGGAGGAGGATGCTGTCTCCACATCTGTGGATGTGTGAGTTGAGGACCTCTGGGGTCCCTGCTATGGCTCAGCACAGCTGATAAGAGAGGAACAGGACCATAAACAGCTCAGGGGGATTGATCCAGGCAACTGGAGTAAATAATAACCGGGGAATTATCAGCAAGATTTGGAATCAAAGGATTCAGTTGAGTGACCCTGAGTGGCTGTGAGTTTTGTGTCATCAATAAATCAGCAAACTGCCTTGATTTAATTCAACTGAACAGCTTCTTCTCCATGCCAAGTTAATCCATGTCTCTAGGAGAGCTCCATCACTCTGGACTTCCCCATGGACCTGGCACAGGGTGAGATAATGCACTGACTGGAGGGTTTGGGGTTTTTTCACATATGCAATGCTTGTGCACCAAAACATTAGCACCAAACATGTCACAATATTCTGGAATGGTTTGGGTTGGAAGGATCCTCAAAGGTCATTCAGTTCCAATCTCCTGCTGTGGGCAGGGACACCTTCCACTAGACCAGGTTGCTCCAAGCCTCATCCAAACACCAAATCTGGAATGAAATAGTTATTTTCATCTGATATTGAGTTAGCCAGCATATCATCTAAATCAAAGTGCAGAAGGCCCCAAAAATGTCTCTCTGACATATTTCACAAAAATCCCAGGGTATCACCCACCTCTCCATTGTATCTGGCCACAAAGCTAAAACATCCAAGCTCATTTTATTTTCCTGAGTCTCTTCCAAGCCTCCTTTACCTCCTGGTTCCTCAGGCTATAGATCAAGGGGTTCAGCATGGGTGTCACCACAGTGTAGAGCACAGCAGCCCATTTATCTGCTCCCCTGGAGGAGTCTGACCTGGGGACTAAGTACATGAAAATCAATGCCCCATAGAAGGTGCTGACAGTGGTGAGGTGGGAGGCACAGGTGGAGAAGGCTTTGTGCTTGCCCTGGGCTGAGCTGATGCTCAGGATGGTGGAGATGATGGCCACGTAGGACACCAGCACCACCAGCATGGTGGGAACACCGAGCAAACACGAAGCAGTCCTCAGGATGACGAGGCTGAGGGCGGTGTCAGAGGTGGAGAGTGAGATCAGCAGGGAAATGTCACAGAAGAACAGATTGATGGAGCTGGAGCTGCAGAAGGACAAGCTGGACATGCCAAGGGTTTGTCCCACGCCATTGGCCAGCCCCAGGAGGTAGGACCCGGCCACCAGCTGGGAGCAGCGCTCTGGGGACATGACAAGGGGGTAGAGCAGGGGGTGACAAACAGCCACATACCGGTCATAGGCCATTGCAGCCAGCAGGAAGCACTCAGTGATCACAAACAGGTCAATCATGAACACCTGAGCCATGCACCCAGCATAGGACATTCCCTTCGTCCCCAGCAAAACCCCAACCAACATCCTGGGGGTGATAATGGTGGAAGTGCAGAGGTTCACAAAGGCCAGGTTGCTCAGGAAATAATACATGGGGGAGTGGAGCAGGGGGCTGGCTCTGATCAGGGTGATCATCCCCAAGTTCCCCAGAATGGTGACAAGGTAGGTGAGCAGGAATAGCAGGAAGAGGGTGGCCTGAGTTGCAGGGTCCTTGGTGAATCCTGCCAAGCTGAACTCAGTTGCCTGGGTGCAATTGCTTCCTGGCATTCCTTCAAAGTGTGTTGTCTGTGTGAACTCCTTGCTGGAGGTTTCTTCCATCTTTGCAGTTGGATCTGCTTGGAGACAATCCTCCAAGATCTAAAACAAGAGTTTAGGCACAGACTGATTAGACAGTGCTAGGTGGAAGTCATGACATGGGTAGGGAGAAGCTGCAGGTTACACAACCCTGAGGAGCTTTACCTTGCTGCTGCCTCTATACCCCTGTGTGTGTTCAGTCTGGGACTTTGAAATCATCCAGCACAACCTGAAGCATGGAGAAACCCAATAAAAGCTGTAAAAGACAGCACAGAATTGATTATTCATCCTTGTGTTGGCATCTGCCAACCACCTGCTTTGTCTGTCTTCTCCATAGACTCCTGGAAGGGTTTGGGTTGGAAGGGACCTTGAAGGTCATCTCATTGCACCCCGTGCCATGGGAAGAGACACCTTCCACCAGACCAGATTGTTCCAAGCCCCATCCAGTGTAGTCTTGAATGCTTCCAGAGAAGGAACATGCAAAACTTCCTGACTATGAAGTCTCCTCTCCCTTCTGATGCACTGGTTTGGCTCTAAAAGATTTTCCCAGCTCTTTACCCTGTTCTTGCAGTCCTCAAACAAAAACATGCAACACCCAAAGCTGAGCAATCTCCTCCTGAAAATATTTCTTCTGGGGAAAAAAGATTAAAATCACCTTTTGGAAGTGCCTTATATCAGCAATAGTAAGATCCATAAGTGATCCTTTCAGGAAGGCTTTCAGTCCTCATCCAGGAGCTCTTTGTGGTCAGTGAGAAGTACCCAGAGCGAGTGTTCCAATGGGGTGTCCTCACCACACACCTGCTGCAGATCACCTGGATTTGGTGCTAAGCTCAGAGTATGATGAGGAACTGGAGCCTCCAGGTAGGAGCTGAGATTAAGACTGAAGCTGTTTCTTCTTTGCAAGAGAAAACGACAGGAGATGGGTGGCTCAGCATGCACTGTCCTTGCTCCTGGTTCTCCAGAATGATCCTCTCCTACATCTCTGCACTCTCCCTGCTTCCCTCCTAATGCTCTTCAAGGTGGATATTAAGGTGCTCTGCAGGTGAATTTAAAAATATATCACCATGAGCAAAAACCTTTTCCATGTAATTTGGGGATTTAGAGGCCCTTGGAGCCCCAGGAGAGTGACAAAGCCCAAAGCAGGTTGTTATCTCTTGTCTGAGCTTCTGAGTTTGGAGGTGATTACACAGAGGAGATGATCTCACCTGGAGTAAGCCACAGAGCTTTGGGGACTGCCCGGAGCAACCACAGTGCAAAACCCCACCTGTTGTGTCCAATTTTTGAGCATTTCAGAGATTTTTCAGCTCTAGAAATTCCACATTTGGCCTTATGACACCAAGGAGCTGACAGGGATCTCACTGGTGGGCCACAGTCCCATGGGAGCCAGTATCCATCAGGAATTCCAGTCACCAAAGATGATGAAACACCTTTCTACCCATTCTAAATTCCTTAGACTCATACCACAGCTCACCTGTCCCATCCCTGGAACTGTTCAAGGTCAGGTTGGAGCAATCTGGTCTAGTGGAAGATGCTCCTGCTCATGGCAGAACAAAATGAGCTTTAAGGTCCCTTCCAACCCAAACCACTCCAGGATTCTATGAAGTTTGGCTGCAAGAATGCAGAGGAATCACAGAATATGCTGAGTTGGAAGGGATCCACAAGGATCATCGAGTCCAGCTCTCAGCCCTGCACAGGACCATCCCCAAGAGTCACATCACATGCCCAAGAGCATTGTTCAATGTGTCTGGCTGGTGCTGTGACCACTGCTCTGGGGGAAGAACCTTTTTCTTACATCCAACCTAAAGCTCTCCTGAAACAGCTTCAGGCCATTCCCTCAGGTCCTGTCACAGGGGAGATCAGTGCCTGCCCTCCCTCTTCCCCTCATGAGGAAGCTGTAGCTGCCATGGGGTCTGATCTCAGTCTCTTCCAAGCTCAACACACCAAGTACCCTTAACTGCTCCTATATGGCTTCCCCTCAAGGCCCTTCACCATCCTCATTGCCCTCTTTTGGACACTCTCTAATAGTTTAATGTCTTTTTAGTATTGTCATGCCCAGAACTGTCCCCAGGACTCAAGGTCACCCAGTGGGTTACCTTGTGTGGTAGCTTGACACAGTGACCCAGTGGAATCCAGTGGAAAAAGGCTGCTCTGATGTTCCAAATCTCAGTTTTTATCTAGGTGGGAAGTGCTTGGCTCCTCCCCTGGGTGGAGCATCTCCCAATGGGATGATGGAATTTTATCAGCCATGCACTGGGACTCCATGGCCCATTAACAGAAGATTTCCTCCTGGAGGAAGGATGGGTTGTGGAAAAGATAAAGAACACTGCCCCAGCTGGTTTAACAGATGGTGATAGAATACATACTTTTGGTCACATTCTATATTGCAACCTAAGACAGTCCCATAGCCTTGTAGCTCTTTCAGACACTGATCACACCTCAAGTTTCCCTCCAGGATAACCAGTTACACTGGGTACATTTACATTGCACCTGGGACGCCTCACCAATTCCCATGGCACAGTCAGAAGGCATTTACTCAGCTGAAGGGAGGCAGAGTGTATGAGAGGTTTCTGCAGCTGTGAAGTTCAGCAAGTCAGACCAACCCACAGGTGTCCAAATCCAGGGATGGGCTCCTGCCACAGCCTGGGCTGGGAAACAGATGAGGAATCCTTTAACTTCTGCAGGGAGCAAGGGATAATTGTTGTTTTAACATTTCCTGGTTGAGCTGTTGTGGAATCAGACACAGCCTGTAAATTATCTTTGTGGTCCCTTCCAAGCCAAACCCCTTGTGATTCCATGGAATGATCAGCACCTATCCCAATTCCATTCCAGAAACATCTTCCCACTAACCCAGAACTTTCCTTTTTCTGAACTTCATCAGGGATGTGCTGCCGAGTGCCCCGGACAGGGAATGCCTCAGCATTCCCTGGGATGCCCCAGCATTCCCGGGATGCTCAGCATTCCCTGGATGCCGCTCCTCGCCGCTCCCGCGGTTCAGCGCCGTTTCGGGCTGCAGTGCCGGGCGCTCCCCACGGGGCGGCAGCACCGGGCGCGAGCAGCCCCGGCCGGTCCCGGTGTCCCGCTGTCCTGGTGTCCCACTGTCCCGGTATCCCGTTGTCCCGGCATCCCGCTGTCCCGGCCGATCTCGGTGTCCAGGTGTCCCGCTGTCCCGGTATCCCAGTGTCCCGGTATTCCAGTGTCCCGCTGTCCCGCTGTCCCGGTATCCCGGGGCAGCTGCGGCTTTAACCCTTCCTGACCCGGCGGGGCCGCGACACGGCGGGGAAAGCCCCGCTGAGCCCCTTTCCTGCACCCTCAAAGGCACAGGACCCAGCGGGAGCATCGGGTCCAAATCGTGGCCCCACACGAACTCCCCCCTGTGCCCGAGAGCCTCGCCCAGACCCAAACTCTTCCCCCAGGATGCTGAAAACACGGCGGGGCTGCGAGAAGGATGACGAGGGAGGGTTTTTATCCATCTCTCGTTACACACTCGTTCTACAAACCGATATTATCGATGTCGGTAGTCCTACAATCAATGTCCTCACATCTCGCTGCACATCGTCTGCTTCACCTTCACGGCGGCGGCTCCAGGGACCGAGGGAAGCCCCGCCTGATCCCCGCTCCCATTCCCGCAGCCAGACCAGGTTTCCTTCCCGGCTCCACCCCTGGATTCCCGCGGCACTCGCAGGTGTCTCGTTCCATAAAGCAAATAATTCACAGTGACACAGAGCCAGCCCGAGCGGGTCCCTCCAAAAAGCCCCGATCACCTCGTTCTTACCCCAAACTGGGCATTCTCTCCTCTGCACATTAATTCAGATTTTACCCCAAAATGTTCATTTTAGCCCCTACAGAATCCGCCCCAGAGCGACGCCCCGGGCCCTGCCCGGCCGAGGCAGCTCCGGTGTCCCCGGCCCGCTGCTGCCGCCTTCCCGCTCCGTGTCCCGGGACGGGACTGCGATACCTGTGCTAGGAGACCCATCCCTGTGCCGGGACAGCCATCCCCCGCGGCCCTCGTTCCCCTGCTCGGGGCTGTCCCCGTTCCCCGCTCGCCTCCGAGCCCAGCTCAGCCGCCCCCGGCCCGGCCCCGCTGCTCCCCGCGCTCTCCGTCACGGCCTTCCTGAGTTTGGGCCCAGAAAAAAAATTCGGATTTTATTTCTGAGCTGGGACTCGCAGGACTTGCCCCGACATCCCTCGGGGAGCCCCAGTGCGATGTGGGGAAAGCCGGAGCCCCGGCGGCGTCGGGCGGTGCTTGAGAACCGCATAGGGGGACCCGCCGAGGGGCCCGGTGCCCTGTGGGGCTCCAGCCAGGGCGGGGGGCTCCGGTTCCGCCCCTCTGGGCTTTATTCTCCAGCACCCCGAGCCCCGGGGATGGAAATATCCTGATGCATTAAGGAAAGGACTTTTTTTGTTATTCGAAGGAATGACAAGCAGAGAGGTGGCCGGGGTCACTAGGGATGAACACCCTCACCATTCCCCCTCTCCAAACCCTGCGCAGATGGGGCTGGGAATGCCGGAAGGAGCCGGGTGTGCCTCTAATTGCAGAGCGTGCCTTTAATCCCGGCCTAAGGCGGCTCAGCCGTGTGAGCCCGGCCCAGCGCGGCGACAGGACGGGTCTCTGCACATCCCAGCACCCGGAGCATCGTCCCAGCCGGTCCCACACCCTCCAGACCGCTGATCCCCTTGCAGCAGGATCGTCCCCCTCCTCTCCCATGCCCAGAATTTGCCTGCAGTGACGGGGTCCTGTGGCTAATTGGAGGCAAATGTGGCAGCCACGTCTGGCTGAGCAGCTCGCTGCAGGTGGCCTCGAGATGTGACCTACTTGTCACTGGAATCATCCTGCCTGCTCGGCGAGCCCTGAGCTCTTCTGACAGCTGGAGCCAGCTGACCCCTGCCATGTCCTGGGAGGAAGCAGGACCGGGGGAGCTGAGGCTGCTGTGAGCTGGAAGAGGTCTCACATCCCAGAGCAGCCTGAGGGAGAAGGGAGCTGTCTGGAGAAGGGGCAGGAGGAACTTGGGTCCTTTCCATTTGGCCCTGGTGATACTCTCTTGGGAGTTCTGAGCTTCCAGAGCTGGATTTCTGTTGGCCTGTGCACCTGGGAATCACAGGCTGTCCCTGGTGTATGGCTTCTGGGCAGGGCTTCATGTGGGTCAGAGGGCTGTGGATGGAGAGAGGTAGGAAGGGGACATGGGAAACGCTCTCCTGCCTTAACTAAGCATGGAGAGAGGATCACCAGGTGAAATCAGCAGGAATAGGGATGGCACTGACGTGACTCTGGGTTATGTCACTCCTTTTTCCTTACTCTGCTGTGATTTTTCATCACTATCACCTGACACCTTTTTTTCTTCCCTTCCTTCTCTTGGGCAAGTAACACCAAGTGAAGCATTCCGTGGATTAATGGATCCTCAAGCTCCAGCCCTGCCCTTTGGGGAGGCAGATCCAGCTTTGGAGCCCTGTCCTGTGCCCCGAGCAGTGTGACAGCAGCCTGCTGTCCCGCTCCTCAGGGAGCCTCCTGCCCTCTCCCAGCGTGTCCCCCCGGCTGTGGCAGGTGCAGGAAGCTGAGTCTGCCTGCCTGGGCAGCATTTGGCGAGGGCAAAGGGCCTGTGAGAGGTGGTGCTGCATTAGCCAGGGCCTGCCTGCTGTGCAAAGCCTTATTAGAGAGCAGAAAAGGCTTTATTTCAGGCTGGAAGTCATGGAGCCTGTTCAGGCAGATGTTTATTTCCTCTGCTCCCTGGGATGATGTCATTATGGCCAGCAAAGTTCTGTGCTTCCCCAAAGCTGGGCAAACTGCGCTGGTACTTTCTCAGGCTCCCCGGGCAGCACTCTATAAAACACAGGCAGTGTACCACTGGTTTCACAAGGAATTTCTGTTTAGCCTACTTACTGAAGTGCTCCAAAGGGAATCTGAGGTGTTTGTATTCCATGATTCTTGAGAACGAGTCACTGTTTATGCTGGCAGGCTCCCAGATAAGGAGAAAAAAAAGATAATTCTGGGTCAAATTCTTGCTCTTAAGCTTTTATACTTCTTGCCTGTTGGATGAGTCCTGTGCTCTGACATCAATCCTCCCAGAGCACCAACCAGAGCCCTTTTGGCCTTTGGGATCCTGAGGTGACATGGAAGGGAAGGATCAACTGCCCTTTTTTTTTAATACCTCTGGCATAAGAGTTGCTTTAACCCTCACTGTTTTTTCTGCTGCAAAGAATCCTGGAATTAGGGGTTTTTTTTGACACTACCATTCACTGCTTTCTGCTGGAAAGCAGGTAATCTTATTCCAGCTAGGGAAAAATGCAAGTTAAACTTTTAAACTTCACAAAAACGTCTGAGCCTAGGAAGGGGAAATGAATACCTCTGTATGCCTAAAATTAGGTATATTTACACCAAAACCAATTTAAGATGTTTCAACTGCAACAGCCTTTTCCACATAAGTGTCTTTAAACATTTTTTTTGCCTTACTGTTAGAGGAACAGAATAAATAACAGCACCTGTGTATTTTAAAATTACGTTGTTAATAAAATCCTGGTACATTTACATAAATGACAACATTAATGTACAATTAAACAAAGCATTGTAATATTACAGCAACAAAAGAGGACCTACATATTTGTACAGATAGCTGGAGCAGCTACTTAAAAATACTTTCCAAAATAAAGCCTTTCTGTGGCATTTCTCAGTGATCGTTTTGACCCCCCCGTATGGCTTTCTGTAATAAATAGGGTTATTGGAGCTGGTGATGTTCAGCAGATGTGTACCTAAAGCACAAAGGGAGTGTGCCCTGACCAACCTGTCTGTCAGCTGACTAAAAATCCTTATCCATGCATGCAATTTGTCTCTGTGTAAATCCTTTAGGAACAAGGCCATGTCAGATTTTGATGGATTTGCTGGGAGATGCTGGTGGTTCCTTCTCCTTCCCTTTATCTAAACTGTGTCTGTGTTGTGCTTTGGAGCCTGGGCACAGCTGAGCCTCCTCCTTCCACTGTGTTTAGATACAATGGGAATAAATTGTTGAATTTCTAATAAGGAATAAATAGTTCTCCACTCAAAACATGGTTTCCTCTTGTTCACCTGTCTACAAGAAAAGGAAGTGAACTGGCAAATGATTTTTGGTGGGTGCTTAGCAAAGCTCAGTGGGAATAGTTGGAGGTCTTTCCTTAATCCCAACCAGCTCCAGAGAGAGAACAAACCACTGAGCTGGATGCTCTTTGGACAGAGGAGGATTTTATTGCTATTTTTGCAACTGGGCAGTTTTTCAGCCTAGTGCTAGCTCCTGCTACACCTGAGCCTTCTACAAAGTGTCTTTTGTGATGTCAGGTCTCACAGGTAATGTTCAAAAAGAGGCTTTTAAGGTGAAAGTGACTGACTGACACTATCAGACCTTGACAGCAAAAGCATAGACAGTCTTCTCTCTCCTCAAAACAGATGCAATCAACAACTGGCACAGTGAAACTGTAAAAACACTCAAACCCCCAACTCTCCCCTCCCTGTCCCAGCTCAACTCTTCACATTAGGCTTAAAGAGTGAGTAATTTCAGTGTTAGTATTAGTTTCTACTCAGCTTTGAACATACAAAACCTCTCTGTCAAGGTGCAAACAGTTTTGGGGGAAGTTTCTGTCGGTCTGTTGCGATGTACAGACGCTGGTACTACTGAGGGGAAGTACTTTGTGTGCAGACAGATGGCTCGTGGGATGGGCTTCAGGATCAGGAAACTCCTTCTAGGCAGCCTTTTTACAGGGAAAACATCTGTGTGGATGAACTTAAGCCCATATATTAGTGCTGGGCTTAGTTCAATTGCCTCTTTCTCCACAGCCCGGCGCCGTGCTCGTGGAAAGGGCAGCGCCCATCTCTGCGGCTCGGGCTCTCCCCTCGCCCCTCAGCTGGAGTTTGGGCTGTGCAGTGGTGTTTGTGTGACAGTGTTGTTCCTGTGGCAGCAGCAGCAGCAGCACAGAGAAGCCAGCTCCCCTCCCTCAGCAGGGGTGCCTGTGCAGGGCACTCAGAGGAGATGCAGAAGGCCAAGCCCGGCCGTGCTCACACCCTGGACGTGACGTACACGGAGTGCAGGCGCCCGGCCAGCGCTGCCTGCAGGTCCCGCAGCGGGTCCAGGCCCTGCACTTTGCTGTTCCTGCCGTAGATGAGCTGCTTGAACGAGTCCTGCTCCAGCAGGGAGCTCATGTGCTTGAGGAAGAAACCCTCGCAGAAAGAGGCCAGTTCTGGTGCGTTGTGAATCTGAGGAAGACAGCAGGATTATTAACCCCTTCTGTATGTCACAGACCTAAATGACATCCCTGAGCCTCTCATTTCTAATGTTTTTCTCCTTTTTGTCTCTCAGAAAACATTAAAAGACAGGAGTAACGGTGGAAAAGCACTGAAGGCAGGACTTTGATAATTTCTCCCGGTGCTTTTTGCAGGGAGGCATCCAGGCTTTTTTAATTCCTTCCCCTGCTGGCCTGCTGTTGGCAGGACTGCTGGCCTGCACTCCAGCCCCTTCCCTTCCTGCAGCAGAGCAGCTGGCTGATGAGGTGGCCAAGGTACCTGTTTGGCTGAGCCACAACACACAACAACGCTGCTGTGCTGGCAGATGGTGAGCAGGGCTCGGGGCAATCAGGACACGGGTCACAGGATGGGAGCCTCATCCCTATGACGAGGGGCTGAAGGCAGGACAACAGGGATGCTGCACTCCTGAACCACCACGAGGTGATTGCTGCCTGGGATCTGGCTCCTTTTGCTTCAGGATCAGTAACAAGAACAATGAAACTCAAATTCAATATTAAGAAGCTCTGTGCACACACAGCCTCTTCCTGGGAATTTTGTGCAAATAGTAATTTCAGGAAAAGTACATAATGGCCAGTAGGGAATGCTGTTTCCCCTTTTCACCACTGCACACTGTTAAATTTTCGGTCTGAAAGAAACCAGCCCAGTGTGAGAGAAATTGAAAAGCATCAGTGGGACACTACACCCACAGTAAACAAAAAATCATTACCAGCCCTCTGTGCAGTTTTCTCCTTGTCTTTAACAGATCTGATCCTGCAAATTCCAGGAAGGGCAGAGTATTTCTCTGATTTAGGTTATGTGCTAGAGATGTGTATCTGTCACACAACAGACTTTATGCTCCTTTTGGAGCTGAAAAGAATATTTTCTAGCAGCAGGGGTACTCAGAAAGGGTTTATGCTATAGTTGCTGTGCTGTGATCAATTGCCCCCGCTGCTCCCAGGATTTGAATCTCTCAGGATTTGCTGATGTTGCTGTATCAGCCTGCTAAGACAGCTCTCCCCTACTCTGCAGGGATCCCCCATCCATTTCATCCATGATTGCTTCAGACAAGATAACACACCAGGGCTGTGCAGGACTTTCCAGCCTGGAGCTGGGCATCATCTCACTGGTGGTGTGGCTGGGGGGCAGTTACCTGCAAGGAGGGTGCTCACCTGGGGCTTTTAGTTACCACCAGGTAACCCACTGGGATTTTCAAACCGGGGGGGTGGATCTACCTTTGCATATTTATAGATGTTGACGGAGTTGTCCATGCTGATGGTCTGGGCACAGAGGATTTCACAGTGTCTCTGGAGGCCGTCCAGCTGGAACAGGCTGGCAGCCGACAGCAGCTATGGGGACAAGAGAGAGGCTATTTGAGATCATGAGGCTTGAAAGGCCTGGGGAAGGCAAACAGGACAGATGATTTCCTCTCTGAAGAGTCTCTGACTCCCTGTTTTAATGGCCAAGTCCTCATGAAACAGCAAAAAGGCTGCTCCATGCTGAAGTGACAGACTGACACATTCCCCTTCTTAGCAAAAGCTCTGCCACAAGCGTATTTGCTCTCCTTTCTGTCACCACGACACAGAAACACCAAGCAGTGATGTTTTGAAACTTTTAAGCTCATTTCCAAGCGTTAAGTATGCTCCTGGACTGAACTGGAGCCTGCTGTTAGCTCATGGATTTTGCCTTTCAACTCTGTTTTATGCCCCAGTGCACTTGGCAAGACTTGGAAGAAAAAGCTCTCTCACCTCTAAGATATCAGTGGTGGGAATTTCCATGGATTCTGTCCCTCCATAGTATAAATACTGCATCAGCATCTGGAATGGGAAGAAGGCCAGGCATGAAGTTATCACGGCAGTCACAAGGGGCTGTTGATGGCTGCGCTCCTCTTCCTGAGCAGACGGGAATCGTGTCCTGCGCCGGCTCTCACCTCCACTGGTGGCTTTTTTTCCACTCCCTAGTGTGGCAAATCTGCTTTCTAACAGTCCTTTCTCTCTTGGGCCCTGAAAAGCGCCCTGCTGGGGACTTTGGGCTGAGGGTGACAGTGTGTCTCTGAGCAACACCGCTGTCCTTGTCTCGGATCTGGGCTGGGGCAGCCTGGCAGGCTGGTCACGTGTGGAGCTGCCAGCGAGCCCAGCAGGACTGGCCCGGGGACCTCCCAGCCACTTGCCTCCCCTGCTGGGCTTCTAATCAGCTTCCAGCCCCTCACCAGGCCCGGAGGAAAAGGCATTAATTGTTTGCAGAGAGAGCAAGAGGCAGCTCCTGCTCTTTGATCTGCATGTGCCCACCCCCAGCCCTAGCAGTGTCAGGGGAGGGAATGGATCTGGTGCTGGAACAGAAGGGGCCTGGGTGCTGTGTGGGGCTTGCAAGCTCTGCTTGCCATTCCTAACACGGCTGGGAACAAAACTAAGCTGCTCCTTGTGCCTTATTTGTGTAAGAGAGTTATGTGAGAGCAAAGCTCTTCCCAGCAGAGCCCTGAGCAGGACACACAGCTCTGGTGGCTCAGCATCCTCCACCCTACCTGACCCGCCTCTCCTTAACCCATATGCCTGTATTTACAGAAATACTTCCCTGTTTCAATTCTTTCTCATTTGTCTCTCTCTCTCTCCACTGAAGCACAAGTTTATCTTTAGAAAACTTTTAATGTACAAATGCTGCTCAGGAAAGTTGTTTCAATACTCAGTTACATTTTCTTCTCTGTTGTAGCTTGAGCTGCAAAATTTGGATGTCACCTATCCAACAGTGAACTTGTATAGCCCCTTACAAGCAGAGATGTTCTCATGATCATCTTACTTCCCTCTAGTGAAATAAAAGCACTGCTGACCAACAGACCCGGTTTGTTTGCTTATAAAAGGAGAAAAAAAAGCCTCAACCCTTTAGTGAAACAGCTACACAACTTATTCCGCACTTCACATCTCCCTGTTCCTCCACTAAATATGGAAATGTCATAAAAGCAAAGCACAGTTCTCAGTTCTGAGCCTTTCTTGACAGGGACACCACTGATTTCTGACCATCTGATTTCAATTAATATGAAGCCTGGCAATGCACCTGCTGTAAATATGTTTGCTGTAAAAAGTATGAAAATGGTGTGTTAAAAGTATAAAACTAATTTTCAATAGAAGACTAGTTTCTTCTGCTTTATGGAGGAGTCAGCTGCCTAAGAAAATAAGAATATAGACTGGAAGATTCTGTTTTAAAGCTGGAACTTTGGAAAAAGGATATTTCAGAAAACTGGAATTCAGATCTGTTGAAAGGTACTCCATGTCTACTTGTAATATTATCTAATTATGGTATTACTTATTATCTAATTCTGATATTACTACTTGGTTCTGTCTTGCCTTCCAAGTAGTTGAGTAGATGAAAAAGGATAAAGTGGAATTAAGTTCCATACCTTGAAAATGTTGTATTTCATATCGCTGATTTCAACAGTCTTGCTGCCGTGGCCATCATGCTCTGTTTTATTGGTCATTAGTGTCTTGAACCTGGGAATGGTTTTAAACAGATTTGATTGAAAAGATTTAATTTAACTGTGTTAGTGTGTCACACACTCATCACAAACAGCAAGGGGAAACAAAGATCCCTCTTTGTTCTTTGCCCGTTGAAAATCGAAACATTTCCTTCAACTGAATGATGATTAGTTCAGGGACAATTTAAAACTGTAAATTGCCTGGATCTGATCTAATCCCACCCTGTGATAGGTGGAAAACCCTGTTACTGAGCCAAGAACAGAGAAAGAAACTGCTAACTGCAAATACACCAGGCCAGTGTGAGATTCCAGGAAAGCTGGAGCAAGTGCAGCTCTCCCTGCAAACTCTGGGACAAGGAAGGGGAGGGCAGGGGATGGCTGGATATGTACACTCCAACTACCACACATCATTTCTGGGATAATCATGGCTGGATTAATTATGCTCCTGGTTAGTGACTTACCTGTTAGATGCAGTAACCAGCAGGACTTTGTGTGCATAAAAGAGCTTTCCTTCCACTAAGAAAGTTACATCAGACATTTCTTTATTGTTCAGAAAGTGAGGATCTGTTGGATAAAGGGACAAAAAAAAAAAGTAACGCTTTTTTTTAAACTCTGCATGCTTTTCAGAAAAAAAATCCAAACAAACAAATTTTAAACTCAGAAGCCACCAGAAGAAGCTCACTGCTCAGGTGAGCACCTTACCCAGCCGAGCTGGCAGAGTCTTTCGGATTTCAGGAATGCTGGGAATGGGGCTGCTGCCGTAGCAGTGGGTGAAGATGGAGGCGAGCTGCTGGTTGATGGAATCATTCTGTGAGGAGGATGAACAGGGATCAGCAACTCAGCATCAAGCAGGTTCCAAATGTGCTGTAAGGGCTCACTTGGGGCTTATAGCAACTGCACCCTACAGGAGTAACCTCCCCACAGAGGGAGAAGTTTTAAATTAAGGCAGAATGACAGTATCTGTGGAGTTACGAAGGATAAAGAGCTGAACAGCTTCCCCCCCTGTGTTTGAGGATGTCTGGGAGCTGTTTATAAATTTAGATCAATACTTCCAGGGCCATTTCCATGCCATAACTCCTAGGGACTTTGCCCAGCCATTCCCTTGCTCCTGTTGTGCAAAACAACAAAACCCCAGAATGCTCAGCTGTGATACAGTTATAAAACTCTGACTTACTTTGCTGGTTTTGAGGATGTCAAACATGAGCTGCAGCCCCTCAGTGACCAGCTCCTCATTGTAATCCTCCTCTTTGATGGTGACAAACTCCCGCAGCAGGGTCTGCACCACGGAGTAGCGGGACTGGGAGAAGGTTGTCCGCAGGGACTCGATCCACACGTGGAGCTTCCAGGGCACTCCTGCAGCCACAGGAAAAAGGGACAGTGAAAGATGATTTCCTGAAGTGCCTGTGAGGACATTATCCTGCTTCTGTTACTAACACTTGGCAGCACTGAAGTAGCTCTACCTACATCCTAACAGCAGATAGATTTTTATCTTTATATTAAAGGTGACTGAACTGGGTCACTGACAGATTAAGTGACAAAGGACCGGCACCAGGATCATAAATTGGAAATTTCTGCTGGTTCTTAAGGATCAGAGACTCCCTGTTTTGTTCTGAGCTTCATGGTTAGAACCACAAAATAAATGTGAACTGACGTTGTAAGGATACATAATGCCACATGACGGCGGTGTGAGGTCTTTACTCCTGGTTACACTTTGAAAAGCTTCAAAGCTTTTCTCTCTCCTAGCTTGAGATCATATTTGTCCCTTCACCTTAAACCATTGATAAACACTGAATTTTAGATGTCCGTATCTGACAGGGAGAGATGCCCCTTGCTTTTGATTCATGGGAACAGAGGATTCAGCCAAGAGTGAGGGACATCCCAGAGCAGCAGGAATTTGAAAAAATAAACTTGTGAGGAGCTTAAAACACTTTTAAAATTTAGATGAGATAGCTTTGCAGCTGGGGTTGTTGCTCTTCTACGTGAGAGGGGCAGAGAAGGCAGGATTTTGTGCAGTGCTCAGAAGGAAAGGCTCACCCAGTGCCCTGAGCTCCATGGTGATGTCCACGTAGCCATGCTCGGCGCTGTAGTACATGGCCTCCTGCAGAGCCTTCATCCGCGTCTTGCACAGCCGCACCTGCCCCTCGCTGGAGCTGCCCTGGCTCGAGGTGTCACTCTCCACCCCCTCGGCCAAAATCTCCTCCAGGGACAGCACATCCCCCTTCACCTGCTGGGGCTGCGTCAGCAGCTTGCGCAGGACGTTCCTGAGCAGGGATGAGAGGTTGTACTTACTAACAAGCGAAATGTCAACAACTCAAACAAGACTGTGGGGATTTGGGGTTTGGGATCCAGCTCAGTAAACAATAATTTCCTTCCCAAAGACAGCTGGCATTGTGCAGCAGCATGGAAACCAGTTGTTGTTCCCTACCCCACATCTGGTCTAGGAACTGGTGCCCCTCAGCAAGGGCAGAAACATGGCCTGTACTCCTCACATGGTGGGTTTGTTTGGAATTTCACACGGCAGTTGCAAGAAAGAGACTTTCTTGTTTGTGTCTTGTTTGGGGAGTTTCCATCACTGGTGTCCCTCAGCCAGCTGGGGACAGCTGCTCCAGACATTCCCCAGCCCAGCAGGGCCACCCAGCACTCCCTGTGCTGCTGCTCTGCCACCAGCCAGTGCTCTCCCTGCACCCACACCACTCCCTGGGGCTAAACCCAGCTGCTTTAAGGACCCAGCTTTAGGATCACTTCATCCTCTCCTACGGCAGAACAAGCCTTCAATCTCACTAATGCTCTTTTATGGGAATGCAGAGATTTCTGGAGGAGCTTGGAAGTAATGTCTTATTTCTGAATAATCACCTTGAAAACAAGGCTGGAGAGCCCAGGCTGGCTGGTTTAATGATTCACCTCTTGGTTGGCCATCCAAAAACCAGAGATGCAGACACTCAGGCTCTGCTGTAGGTTATTTTTGCTACCTCAATCTGATTAGATTCCATCTCAGAACATGAACCAGGATCTCATAACCCTGACCTCATAAACTACCCTTAGGTGGGACTCGCTCTGCTGATGTAGGGCCTAAAACCAGCTCACTCTCAGTGCTGCAGAGCCAGACCAGCAAGTGTAAGAATAAGAAATAGCAAACAAAGATCTTTGTTACCAGGAGAGTCTTAACCCCATCTGCTGAGCTGCACACACAGGGGTTTGGGTCACAAAGTCACACAGCAACACCTAGAGTGCAAAAGCCCTGTTCTGAGCAGGAACAGAGCATTACCTGTGGCCATGTGCTGCCGAGTGGCTGAAGCAGTTCATGTCCTCGTGGAGTGACGATGACATTCCGTTGACTTCCAGCATGCTCAGGAGTGGATCAGCACCCCTGCTGAGCAGCAAGCTGACCAGCTCGTAATTCCCTGGGGAAACAGGACAGGAACATCAGGATAGTCCTCTCTTTGGAAGCATAAAACACAGGACTGGCTGCAGGCAGGACTCCCTGGATCTGTTCCCATTAGATGAAGCAGGGAGTGGTGGCACAAGATCCAGCACTGGGAGGGGAAGAGGCCTTTTTTATCCCTTCCTTGGAGCAGAGCAAGCCAGCCACTCATCTTCATAAAAGCACAAAATAACAGAGAAAGCAACAAAAGGAAAAATCTAAAACCACTTTGAGGTGAAAAGTGTTGACAAACAAGGCCAGCACTGACTCGTTCACAGAATGCTCAACTCCTGACAGCCCGCTAGAAGAAATACAGATTTTTTACCTGCATTTAATAAACTAATAAACCAAATTTCCTTATATAACAGTTATTTTTCTCCAGGCTGAATGGAAACTTGTTAATTTTTCACATCTGGGTGTTGCTTAGGCCCACAGACATGCCCAGACTAGACAGAGGCTGGTTTATGTTCCTTGACAGTGCTTTGTGGATGAGTTGGTGCCATCAGCTCTGCTGTGGGGGCTCTAGGGAGGAGGCAAGAATGAGGCAAGCATGGGGCAAGCTGGAAAACAGATACTTGGGGCCCATCAGGCTGGTGGCAGGAAGAAGTGGAGAGGGCTGAGGCCACAAGGAGCTCACCTGCAGCTGAGGCCAGCTGGAGGGGCGTCTCAGCATAGTTGTCCTCCCCAGTGTTCACAGCAGAGCCCTCCACGTGGGCACCAGCATCCAGGAGCAGCTGCAAGGGGCACAGGGAAGACAGGGAGGTGGGAAAAGAGCCATTCAGAAGGACCAAACAGCCAGGGCTGGGTGTTAGAAAGGAGAACCAGTGGGTTCAGAGCGAGGAGGGCACACACACAAAGAGCCCATCTGGAGAGCAGCACCTCCTTTTTTAATCTCCTTTATGGTCATGGCTGTGCAGTTGGAATCTCCCAACCCCAAAGGGCTCTGCAGTCAGAGCAGGAAGTCCATCTTAGCTCCATGCTGTGCACAGGAAGCAGGGCTCCCCCAGGGAATTACCAGGCTGGTCATACCTCGTGGAGCCTGCATAGGGAGGGCTGGCAGGGATTTGTCACACAGAGCCCGCTTTCACTGAGCTGCTCAAAAGAAAAGAGCCCCCTGCCAGGGGAAGGGGAGAAGGTGATGGGGATGTTTTATGGCCAGGTGGGGCTGGCAGAAGGCTCTGGGGCACCCAGAGCAGCTCTGGCAGGGAGGATCAGCCCTGTACGTGTGTATCCATCAGGATATTCCAGGCTTCCACGGCTGTGGGCACTGCAGCACACAACAGGAGCTTTGATACACTTGGCTTCATCTCCTGGGAGAATCAAACTCATATCTTACACATAAATTAAGGCTGTCCAACCTGTGGAATACCAAAGGCTGCCTGGGCAGTTTGCCAGGTGGAATCTAATCTTTATAATTATGTACAAATGTACACAAACAAAAGATGAGTGTGTGCAGCCTTCATTTACTTATATATTATTTTATTCTTTCCCTTTGAGCAGAAGGTAAATTAAATTCAACAGCAATTGACTGTCTGCTGTGATCAGTTTTTCATTCCCCTGGAAGTCTGGGTAGCATTTCTGGGGCTCCTCCCCATGCTGCTGCCCCCTGTGATAATTCCACAGAAAAGGGAGCAGGGAGGATGCCACAGCTCAAATCCCACAACAGCTTAAGTCATTGTTCATGCAATTCTCAAGGATTATGAAGGAAGTAACAGATTACTTGCTGCCATTAGAGCAGAAATCAGCACACATTGGATTTTTGCACACGTAAATTTATAAAACAATTAATACATACTGTTATAAAGCTCCTGATCAAACAGCCAACCTGTAACCACTCCATGTGAAGCACTAGTTTATTTAAAACCAAAGAAATGATTGTGCAGCACTGTTTTGGAAGCAGTGAGCCTTGGAGCAATACTGAAACCAAAGAAAAAATCTCAAACATGCCGAGTTTTGTTATCAAGGCTTTGCTAGGAATTATGTCACCGATTTTCACTCTCCTTGTTTGAAGTTTTTTTCACTGGTTTTCAGGAGGCTCAGGAAGGCTGAGAGCAAGGCTCACAGTGCTGCATTTATTCCCCTGTGTCTCCTGGAAGGATTCCTGGCCAGAATCTCACCTGGACCACGGAGATGTGGCCGTGTAGCACGGCGAAGGTGAGCGCAGTCCAGTGCCGGCTGTCGGGATGGACCGAGGGGTATCGAGGAGAGGCACTGGGCACCTGCAGAAGGGAACAGGCACTCATCACCCTGCAGCCTGCCTGCCTTCATCCCTGCCTTGCACAGAACCAGCCTCTTCCTCTCTGAGTGACAAGCCCAGGGAAGGGGGACTTGGGCCACTTAGAGAACACTGCCACCACTGCTCCCTCTGCCCTGTCCCCTGGGACTCTGTAACGGGCTCACTGGTTTGTCCCTGTGGCAGCTCCTTCCCTCCCCCTCCCCGTGCCCATCAGACTTGCCAGTGCCAATCCTAATTGGAGCCACTGAGCACTTGAAGATGTTTTGAAGGTTCTCTCCCCCCTTCCCAATCCCTGAAGCGACAGTTTCTGAGAGAAATGTCTTGCTTGAAGCTTCCAGTTGCTAGGAGAGATTTCAGAATTCCTCCCATTAGTTTACAGCTGGATAATTATGGGCAGAGGGTTACTCACTGGTATATCTAAATTTGCTCCAGCATCTATAAGCATTTGGACCATGGCTTCATCTCCAGCAGCACAGGCGTACATGAGGGGGGTCATACCCTTCAGAAAAAAAATGAAAAATAAAAACAAAGTTATCTTTCTATCTCTATCAACAGTGACACTGTCACAGACACAGTGAGTTTGAATCTTGATGTACAAAGCATGTGTAGGGACAGCATTTTTATAAAGCATTTTTATTTTCTATGCAGAGTGGGCACAAATGATATTGGAAAATGACCTGGACATAACATCACTGGACAAGGCTGAAAGAACATAAAAAGGATCACTAAAAATCCTAGCCCTGTATTGTCCACAATTCTCCAGCTTTCCCAAGGCTGCCAACAAAGAAATGCCATTTCTTGGCTCATTTGTAGCCAAATGAACTGAAGGCAGAAAGCAACACAAAAATACAGAAGATGAATTTATTTGGCAGCTTCTCCCCATTGCTAAAATCCTATTTGCCTCAATATTTCAGCATTTCAATTCCATAAATCTCCTTCCCTCTACTTAACCAGCAAACCATGACAGCTCAGAGATGAATTATGAGCAAAATGAGCCTTACTTATGGAGTTCATTCCTGAAGTAGCCAAGGACAGAAAGGAAATGGCCTGGTAAAATCCATTCCTGCTCACATCCCACAGCTTTCCTGCCCCCTCCCCTTAATTATTGCAGGCATTTGAATTTTTTACAGGCAGCATCTCCGCTGCTCAGTGTGCAATAACAGAGCTTCATCCTTAATGGGAGCTGCACTGTAAAATGGAATTACATCTCTCACACAGCAGTTCTGCTCTTGACTCTGCAAAGGTGTCTTTCCAAAGCAGCCACAACTCCCAGCTTCCTGATTTGGGGCACTTCCATTCATGAAGATATTTCTGGGTGAGATTCTCTCTGGGTAAGATACTTTGGCTTTTGTGGAAAACAAAATGCAGGTCTGCAGGCACAAAATCCAGTCAGGGTTCTAAAGTATGTGTAGACTCATACTGCCCTTTTTTAAATATTTAATGTTGGTTTTGCACTCCCTGCTTGCTCCTTGCAAAGGGAAGAAGAGATTGTTTTCCTAAACATCTCCAATCCCCTGAAACCAGAGTGCCTGTTGGTCCCCATCAGAACTGAATACAGGGTCCTGCTCCAAACTCACGTTTCTGAGGGGATGTTCTGAGTTCTTTTCCACAGATTTCCATGTACACAGATGGACAAGCAGGTCTGAACATCCTGGACATGCTCACACTCTGGGAGTGGTCAGAATCTCAATCTGGATCTGAAGCCTTAGTATTAAATTATCTAGCAATTCTGCCATGCCTAAGTCAGTTTTCCCAAGTTTGGCCATCTGTCTTTCTCTTACTCTTTTCTAAAAGGAGCAAAACAAGCTGGTGGCAAAGTCCAGCTTTGGTTTCCTATTCCAGCTATGGCAGAATTCATTCCCACAACTTGGATTTAACCCTGTCTGGGGTTGGCAGTGCCATGCAGGCAACTCGCTTGGACACAAAGCTGAGCTGCTCCAGAGTCAAGTGGAGAATCTCTAAGCAATAATGTCTCCAGAGGGGGCCTGTCCTGCCCTTTTTGTTGGTGACAAAACACTCTCTGAGGGGCCAAGATGACAGAGCTGGCAAGAGGATCCCACCCACAGGATGAGACATCAGTGAGTGACAGCAGAAACTCCTCAGACTTGCCCAGGAGCTGCCCACAGGGGTCTCTGCTGACAGAAGTCAGACAGCTCCCAGTCTGCTGGCTGGATGAGAGAGAGGTAGGGAACATCCTGCAGCAGGAGGTGACAGTCCTGGCACCAGTGTCTGTGGAGCCGGGGCACAGCACTCACAGTGCAAATCACAAAATAATCTTTGAGAGAATGAGAGGCCTCTGGGCTACAGGAACTGCAAAAACTTATTTAAAAAATATAGAGAGGAAGTGAGAAACCTTCACAATATAAATCTGCCACCTGGGTTACTTTACTAAAATGAATATCTATGATGTGATACCCACCCCAGTGACCACAAAGCCCCTGGTACTGCACTTGTAAACAAGGCAACTACAGACCCAGATATGTCCAGAGGCAGTTTCTGCTATTTGTCTATACATTCACACTTTTCTTAAAACTGCAGGATGGTGGGAAGTGCCATGGAAGATGTGCCAGGTTCAGAACTGGGTCTGAAATGCTACTGCAGTAAAATGCTGGCTGTGAGAAAACCTGTCTACCTGAACATAAACCCTTCCCACTGCTCAACATCCTCTTGTTCCAGAGATGTGACAGCTCATTCTCCTTGCTGTGACAGCTATAACGAGTGTTTGTTTAGGAGAGATGACTTTTTTCCTCCTCCTTTTTAAATTAAAAGCTAATTCCATGCATTGAACGATGCCCCAGAGGACAGACTCTGCTGTTGCTTGATGGGACTGACAGCACGAGCAGAAGCAGCCAGAGACTCCCAGGACTACCAAATCCCTATGGTTCAGTGTAGCTGAGCAGGGAACAGCTAAAAACGGATAAACAGACACATCAGCATGATGGACTATGAGCAAATCTAACACTGACTGACACCAGGCCACTGGGGTGGGGCTCTCAGTGCTGTTTCTTGTATTCCAAACTGCTCTGAACCTGAAAGCCATGAGACAAAAACACCTTTTGGTCACTCCTCACTGACCCAGCCGGGATTTGGGCTGTTGAGCCAGAGGGGAGTGTCACTGGAAAAGAAACCACTTTGCTTTGACATCCTCTCAGCACGTATCAGACTTTCCATTCACTGCCCCTGTGTTAACCTGCCTGCCAGCAGTGCCTGAGACAGCCCATCCAAGGAACAGACATTCCACTGATAAACAATCCACTCCAGGCTCTAATGGGATTTTCCTTGGAGGGGTGGCATGAGAGTGGGGTGGGGAAGTATTTTTCTGTGTTCTAAGGGATGCATTTTCAACCTAAAACATGAGCTAGAATTAGAAAACCCTTAGAGAGGCAACAAACACGACCTGGTATTGATTTGCCACAAGGAAAGGAAGGAGTGAGCTGCTGCTGCAGGGAGTTTTGGAGTTGTGAGTGTTTCTTCTGCAGGGAGTTTTGGGGTTGTGTTTGTGCTGCAGGGAGTTTTGGGGTTGTGAGTGTTTGTTCTGCAAGGAATTTTGGGATTGTGAGTGCTTGTTCTGCAGGGAATTTTGGGGTTGTATTTGTTCTGCAGGAGTTTTGGGGTTGTGAGTGCTTGTTCTGTGGCACACCTGATCATCCATGGTGTTCACCCCGTCGGGGCCCAGTGCATCGATGGCTTGGTTGATCAGATCCGTCCTCCCGCAGTTCAGCATCCGGAAGCCCAGATCCTGCTGGAATTTCTCAGTAGCAGCTTTAGCATCCAGTCTCCGGAAGGAACTGAAGCAGCATTCAGGTCTGTGAAAGAAAAGAAATCCTGGATGCTGCCCACAGCATAAGAAAAGATATGGACCCTTAGTCTTTTCTGGGCAAAAAATACCAGAATTTTTTTCAAGTATGAAACAGAAATCAAATTTAGGCAAGGGAACACCCTCAATGCTTTTCCAGCAACTCAATTAAAGGAAGTGCTTTAGCATTTCTATGAGGATCTACTAAATCCTTATCCTTTAGATGACTATCAGGATAACTTCTATGTCACCTGGAAGGAGCCCAGGGATTACTGTAAATCCTCTGGCTGTCTGCTCAGACTCTCCTGAGTTCCAGACCTGGAAGTGTATCTCCTTCACTGAAGGATCACTTCCCAGCTGAAGGTTGGCACTGGGAGGCTCAGCCCTTTGATGTTATTTTGGGGTGAATGCCTTCCACAGTACCTGCCTGGTTTCCAGCACAGGCTCTTGAGCAAAGCCCCAGTGAGTGAGATATCAGCCTGCCAAGTTCCTCTGATAAATGAGATGCTTTCAGCACAGCCATCCTCCTCTGAGAGCCTGGACAGCCTGCCAGAGGAGCAGACCACTCATCACCTCACACAGAAGATTCAGGATGAATCTCATACAAAATCCTACCATCACCTTGTTCTAACTGGTATCACAATCTGCAGCATTACCCAGAATAAGATGTAATTACTTTATATAGTAATGAGAAGAAAAAGAAGAATTCTGTAAAAAAAAAAAAAGTGAAATAAAATGAATCCACTTGAAATCCAGTGAATCTGAGAAAAACAAAGGTTTTTGAAGGGATGGAACTTGCCTTTGCACATTGTTCCCTATCCCACAGCAAGCCAGGAATAAATACATAAATAAACAAATGAACAAACAAAGCAGTTTCAAGGCCTTCTTTCCCCCTGAACATGCTGGATACAAAATGACTGCTTTAAAGGATCAAATAATGCAATCTGGAATCAACTAATTTTTTTTTTCACTAGTTTAGATCTTTCATTCAAGCTATTTTATAAAGCAAGGACTAATCTTGCAATTAAGTCTGAAGCACAGAAAAACACCAAACACAAGCACAATGCTGCTCTTCAGAAAAGCCTTTCTTTCTTACAGTTTTAGGAGAAAGAATGTAACTTTACAAACTTATTTTTCAATGGGATTCTTCTGAAAAAGATCCTTTGTTAATAATAAAATGGATTTTTCTTCCTTACAGGTCCATGAAAACAATTTCTACAACTATAGAAATGATAGCAAATTGTAATCAAAGCTTTGACTGTAATCAAAGTCTCGTTGTTTGTATATATATATATATATGTAAATATAAGAGAAAAAATATCCCAGAACCTATTTGGTTCATATCTCATATTGAACTTTCAGAAAGACAAAAATCTTTCTGTCCCAGCAGCAGAGTTTGGCCAAAGCTCCTTTATCTCTGCAAGCACCAGCAGGTTAACCACGTATCGCCTGCAGGGCACAGCGAGCTCTGGCTCCTGGGACATGCAGCCAAAGGACATCTGCAGAAGCTCCCAGGGCTGGGGGAGCTTCCCAAAGCTTATCCCACATACTTGAGCTGGCGTGGCTCACAGTCCAGCCCCGGCAGGAGCAGCCTGGCTGTCTGCCTGATGTCGTCGCTGTCCACGGTCAGGCTGCGGCGGTGCTCGGCGTAGGTGATGGCCACCCGCATCCACTCCATCAGCGGCGGCCGCAGCATGAAGGGGCTGTGGAGGGAGGGCACAGATCTGTTATGGAACCAGGGCTCTGATGGATTTCAACATTCTGGAGTTTTTGAACTTTCTCTGCTTCCAGGCACAGACTCTCTTGAAAACACTGCACTGGACCTGAAACCTTGGGAAAGACTTGTAAATGNGAAATAAAATGAATCCACTTGAAATCCAGTGAATCTGAGAAAAACAAAGGTTTTTGAAGGGATGGAACTTGCCTTTGCACATTGTTCCCTATCCCACAGCAAGCCAGGAATAAATACATAAATAAACAAATGAACAAACAAAGCAGTTTCAAGGCCTTCTTTCCCCCTGAACATGCTGGATACAAAATGACTGCTTTAAAGGATCAAATAATGCAATCTGGAATCAACTAATTTTTTTTTTCACTAGTTTAGATCTTTCATTCAAGCTATTTTATAAAGCAAGGACTAATCTTGCAATTAAGTCTGAAGCACAGAAAAACACCAAACACAAGCACAATGCTGCTCTTCAGAAAAGCCTTTCTTTCTTACAGTTTTAGGAGAAAGAATGTAACTTTACAAACTTATTTTTCAATGGGATTCTTCTGAAAAAGATCCTTTGTTAATAATAAAATGGATTTTTCTTCCTTACAGGTCCATGAAAACAATTTCTACAACTATAGAAATGATAGCAAATTGTAATCAAAGCTTTGACTGTAATCAAAGTCTCGTTGTTTGTATATATATATATATATGTAAATATAAGAGAAAANGGGAGCTTCCCAAAGCTTATCCCACATACTTGAGCTGGCGTGGCTCACAGTCCAGCCCCGGCAGGAGCAGCCTGGCTGTCTGCCTGATGTCGTCGCTGTCCACGGTCAGGCTGCGGCGGTGCTCGGCGTAGGTGATGGCCACCCGCATCCACTCCATCAGCGGCGGCAGCAGCATGAAGGGGCTGTGGAGGGAGGGCACAGATCTGTTATGGAACCAGGGCTCTGATGGATTTCAACATTCTGGAGTTTTTGAACTTTCTCTGCTTCCAGGCACAGACTCTCTTGAAAACACTGCACTGGACCTGAAACCTTGGGAAAGACTTGTAAATGTGAATAGCGAGTTAGAAATCACAAATGTGTAGTGTGTTAGATGTGTGTATTTTCACTAGGTAATGGGTTTTAAATTTGAAGTTTTTATAGTATAGTGGTAGTTAAGGGACAAAATGAAGAATTTGGGGTGGTGTCTTTTCTTCCTGTTCATCTTCTTCTCTTTTTTCTTCTTCACGGAACTTAAGTAGTAACCTTTGGCTGGTCAGTCAAAATATCACTCTAAGGGTTGTGGGAATCTATTATTGGGTCAAAAGTATAAATAATGTAAGTGTAAAACTTTTATTAGTGTGTTTGGCTTTAAAAGGCCTTCAAGCAAGCTCAGCTGTGGCCATTTTTCCTACTTCTAGCAAGGAGCTAGAGGGGTTTTACTTTCTGTAATTTTTGATAAAATACAATAAACGTCCAAGACCGAACACAAAAACCATCTCAACTGCCTTTTTAATAATCCTGGCTCTGAACAGAAACAGATGAGACTGATAACAAACCACTAATTAGTGGTGCAAAGCCCAGTACTCACTCCTACTGGGCTGGGGCTGCAGGACACTCCTGGGTGTGCAAGGGGGAGCCTGGCATGGATAAATGCCACCTGTGCAAGGAAACTGGACTGGAAGGTCACCAGCGGGAAGGAGATGCTCAGCCTCGGTCACCTGAACAATTTATGTAACAGCTATGTCTCTTATTTTAAATATTTCATAGGCACAGGATTATTTATTATTATTTTATCCTCCTCCACTAGGAACACTAAAAATATCCTTGACTATCCTTGCTAATTCAGTCCTGCCTCCATTAATCTTTACATTACTGCTATCCCCATGGCTCTTTGCATTTTGCTTTCTTATGCAGAGCTCAGTTTTGCCCACCTGACCCTCAGTTTTGCCCCTCTGAGTCTCCCAGCCACAGAACTGGTGGAACAATGAGGTTTTACTCAATATGAAGGGCTGAAAGGCAATAAAGGAATATAAATAAGGTAATAACAGCAGCACCAGCTTGTGATTAGCCCTCCTTGCTCCTGCTGTAAGAATGAACACAGCACTGAGATTACACATTAATGTATAGTTACCATAATACTCTCATACACAACATATCTCATCCACCCTCTCAATATCCAGCCAGACTGATCTATTTTGCTTGATTTTTCCCCAAGGATACCTGCCACCCCAGTGGAAGGCTTGGAAGTGCCAGCTGTAATGAAAACACCTCTCCCATTCCCGGCAACGACTTCATTAACGCTGTGGAAAAATAAATAATAAAAAAAAGCCTTTTCCATTAAACCATTCAAAAGAAAAGAACTGAGGGGACAGAGGATCAATTCCTTTACAAAGTTCAGAGAGAAAAAGATATATATGAGGGAATATGAACTGATTTGGGCATTAATGAAAGCAGCTGAAGCTATGAAAGGCATTTTCAAAGCTGTGCCTGTGTACGTGTGCAAGGGCAGCCGCCCCAATCCCGTTAGAAACCATTTATTCATAATGGGATTTGCAAGCAGAACTCCCTTTATCACGACTTTGAACACCCTTCAGGCTGGAATAACCCCACTCTGTAAAAATATGTGCTGTTCCCATTTTCCCAGCAAGATGCACCCTGAAATGCTGCCATTAGCACTCAACACACACCCACTACTCTTCCTCTTCTCTTCCGAGCTGTGAAACAGCATCTACAAAACCAGAGGTGTTTTAAGCACCGGATCCATCCTGGATTGCCAGGGTGTTTCTAACAGGATATTGACTTTCTCCTTTTATCAGTTTACTTTTCTGTCAAAGAATCAGAATATCAGGGTTGCTACAATCACCACTCTGAAAATCACCCAGCAGCTCATCCTTCCCAAGACTTTCTTAACGGGATGGGATGAATCATTCCAGCTCACCCAATTCAGAGCTGATGACTTCCCTAAGGGAAGAGCAGGAATTGTCAACAGGCATTTGGGAAATGCCCTTCAGCAAATTCTCTGCCCCAGAGAATTTCAACTCTTATCTGGCATGGAAAAGAGTCATTCACACTTTTTGAACGCAGGTACTTAAGAGAGGAGCCAAAAATAATTATTTCTCTTTTCTATGTACTCTGCAGAGCCTCTAGCAAGTTCCACAGAGGTGGTAAGGGCAGAGAGGTAGGCCAGGGAAGCAAAAGCACCAAAATTAAATACAGAATTAAATTATATTTAGATTGGGAACGCTCAGGAGCACTGGAAAAGCTCATCTTGGAAGAGATTCCATCTGCCACCTTTTGTGGTAAATAAAGATTTAGGGCACATCCCAGCTTCCCTGACACTGCCATGGTGTGAACACTGATGATGGGAACCATGGCCCTGATCAAATAAACCCTGGTGACTGACTCAAGGCCCTGGGCAGCCAGAGCCTGTGGTCAGCCAGCAGCAAATGCCACAGAGTCTGCACCAGAAATAACACCTATCCTAAAGGAATTTCCACTCTGCAAAAAATCCACATGTGCCAAGGTTATAAATGGCTTCCACACAAGCAGACCTTGGATGTGGAAAACTTGCTTTGGGAGGAATGGCAATGAGAAAGATTTTTTTTTTTCCCTTCTGTTTCTTTTTTTAATCTCAACAGATTTTTTCCAAAGGCTTAAAAGTGACAGCTCAGACTGCCTGGTTCCCCTGTGTCCAAAGGGGAGCAGACTTTGGAATGCAAAAAGCAGTGTCAGGAAGGATGTTCTCATCCTGCTGTCCGGATTTTCCAAACCCCATCACTGGCATTGCTGTGCAAATTGGATAAATTATTTATTATTCTATCAAAGGTCACTATAATGGCTTCAATTGCTATTTTGATGAAAAAAGTTTTTTTCTCTGCAAAATTTCTAATTTGAGGATGGGCTTTTTACTCTTTTCCCTGCTTTTATCCAAGTATTTCCTTTCTCCCAACTTGGCCATGCACTGGGAACAGCTTTATCTTCCTTTGCTCACTGACACTCCACCAGACAAGCAGCATTATCCCAGGACTGAAGCAGAAAGGAGAGGAGCAGTTCAGCTGAATGAAACACTGGGTCACATTGCACTGAGAAAATATATGAAATTACTCATTTCCTAGAAAATAAAATGCCATTCTCAACCCTGTGGCCCTTAACCTGGGCATCCATCTGCCTCCAAGGAATCACTGATCATTTCACAGTCTGCAGGAGGGGAGGGGAGAAACCTTAATGGAAAATTAACTGGGAGATGCTGCGAGCTAAAGAATTAATTTCTGTCTCTGAGCTCCTGCCTGCTGCGTGTTCTGCACAGTGCCATTCTCCTCTGGTCTTCCTGACATTTAGAAGTGTTTGGCAGCTCATTAAATTCCACATATGAAGTGATCCAGCCTCGGGAAGCTGTCATATTCCAGCAGCAGCTCGCTGAGGACACAGACCCTCAGTTTTCTGGGAAGAGCAATGCCACCATGGCCTCTTCCAGTTTTTTGCCATGAAGTTGTCTGGGAGTGATGCCAACATGGACTGGGAATGTGCACAGGACTGGGAAGTGGAATGGGAACTGCTCCCCCTCTGCATACCTTGTGAAGAACCACACTGATGTGATTCTGTGATACTGTCGTGTGCTGTCAGTATTCCACCCCTAAGTTCTCTGAAATTCTCTCCATCTGGAACTGGACACTCCATTCCTGAGGGGATCACCTTGGGGCTGGGTGAGAGTGCTCTGAGAAAGAACAGACTTTATTATGGGCTTCCCCCTTCCTTCCAGTTAAGCCACATTGTTTTATTTAGACATAGCCAAGGAGGCCAAGCAGCACTTGGCAGAGAATTTACAGCAAGTTTTAGGACAGCTTTTTCCTGGATAAGGTACTTGCATTAGGATGGCTTTGGACATGACCCACATGTGGAGAGCATGTGCAGCATCTCAAGGAGAAGCTGTGGGATCACAGATTTTCAGGGATATCCATCACAAGGAAATCATTCCCCAACGTGGGCTCTCTGGGGATTTCTAGGAGCACTGGGATCAAGATATTTTTTGGCTAAGGGAAGTTAATTGCATATAAAATGGAGAGCACTCTAAAGGAGTTGTCATCCTTTTTCGGCTTTGAGCACCTGCTAACTCAGGTGAAGACAGTGGGGCTTCCCCCAAAAAACAGCCATTCTATCACCTCTGCCTCTGTCCCCAGGAGGATCCAGTGACAAGACTGCTGAAAAATCACAGCATCACAGAATGGTTTGGGGTGGAAAAAGCCCATCTTGTTCCAACCGCCTGCCATGGGTAGGGACAGCTTCCACTAGCCCAGGCTGCTCAGAGCTCCTCCCAGCCTGGAGGGAAAAAGGAGGAATAAAACATTTTCCCTGCTGACCCACCTCTTCTCTGCTATTTTTCACTGCCTTCTGTTCTGTTACAGCAAAACAAAGTGGGAGCCAACAGTGACAGCAACAGCAAGAAAGAAAAATCTTGTTCTTCTAAACAAGGCTCTCCTTCTTCTAAAGTGGGAAAGAAAATCCTGTCCTAATGGAAGCAGGTGGGAATGGCAAAATTCACCTCCCTCCTGGCAGCCTGAGCAGGGTGTGAGGCACACAGGCACAGCCTCCCATCTTCCTGTCCCCAGGCCTCCTAAATGGTGTGAGTGAACTAAAGCACGTAGAAATATCCCAATATTTATGGTCAGAGCGGGGTAGCCCATGGTAACCCCCCATATTTGACTAGCAAGAACTGTACAGAGGCTCCTGTGGAGAAGAATCCCAAAACTTTAAAGATCAATGAGGGGTTATGCAAGAGACTGAAAAATAAAAAGGGAAGGTTTTCAGTGTAGTGAGCTAATGTTTGAATTTACTGCTGGAATCAAACTCCGTGGCTCAAAGTTACTGAGATGGAAAAATCCCAAGGATGGCAACAGAGTCAAAAAGAAATGAGAGTGAAGTCTCATTACTTGGAGAAGGGAAAAGATTCTGAGGCAAGACAGAGTATCCAAAACTCAAACCATGGCATGCTGATGTGGAAAACAGTGGAATATTTACAATTTGGATTCTCAGATACTAAAAACCCTCTTCAAGCAGCAGGGAGAAAAAATATATCTCAGAGTATATAATTATATGTGAATAAAATAACAACAGAGATGTTGATTTAGAAGAAACACAAAATTGTTGCTCCAAAATACAACCAGCTTCAGACAGGAGCTATTCCTCACAGATTCGAAAGTATTTCACAAAATTTCAAGAACTTCCCATGTTTACAGCAGAAAAAAATAGGAATTACTGTGCTGGGCCCTATTCAAGGATTATCTCAACATGTGCAACAACTTTCAAAGCAGACAGTCCAGATCCTTACAGAAAAGGAAGAAGAAATTTAATCACATCCAACTGACCCCAAAAAGTGTTCTTCTGACTTCCCTTAAAACAATGACTGGCTCACATCTCAGAAGATAAGAGTTCTCAAATTTTAGTGGATCATTATCAAGTTACTAAGGCCTTGGCTTGGCTATGCCATGAGGTTAGAGAGTTATCCTGCAGTCAGACACTAATGGAATGAAAGCCATCTGGATAATATTATATTTATTGGGATCCCTTCTCCACTGAATCTGCCTTCAGAGTTTCCTCTGCTTAGAGAATATAAAATGGTACAAGAGTAGTTTAAATCTAGAACTGGCAGCTCTCATCCTTCTTCCCACAGACAGAAATAACACCTTTTCCATCCTTTGCAAACCACACTTGGAAATAAGGTGCAGCATCAGACAGGTTTTACTTCATGTTGCTACAAATCAAAGGAAAAATTAAATTTGAGCTCACTAAAAAAATAACATGAAGTAATCATTGGGAATTCACTATGAAACTTAAAAAGAGCTCTCAAGTCTATGGTTTATTTATTGTAGTCACATTTTACAAACTTTACCAACAGGGAAAAGATTCCATTTTCAGGCTGGAAACAAGCACTGGTGCTGCTCTGTAATGTGCCATGTGTCTCATTAGAAAAACATATTTGTAACATCTGCAAAGCTGAGGAAGGAGGAAGGTTTCTGAAGAGGCAGAAAATGATGAAAACCAACTCAAAGTGTATACAGTTGTTGATAAGAGGCAGATAAATATACATGATGGTTTAATTATGACAATATGGTCACAGTTATGGGGTCAAGGATGTGACAGATTTCCATCTGTCCCCCCAGCCCCACATGGAGCTGTTGGAGCCCTGATGGACACAGAGGAAATGCAGAAGGGAAACCACCAATCCTGCTGCTGCTGCTGCTCCCAGCACTCCTCAGTGCCATAAAACTCTCTGTAAGGTGAAAACTGCTGCAAACAATTTGGGGGATGAACTATTCTTCCATGAGTCTGGCAGTCCTGACCTCAATGAACATGGAGTGAGTCCAGTGGAGGCCATGGAGATGCTCCAGGGCTTGGAGCATCTCAGCTCTGGAGCCAGGCTGGGAGAGCTGGGATTGCTCAGCCTGGAGAAGAGAAGGCTCCAGGGAGACCTTAGAGCCCCTTCCAGTGCCTAAAGGGGCTCCAGGAGCTGGGAAAGGACTGAGGACAAGGGCCTGGAGTGCCAGGACAACGGGAATGGCTTCCCACTGCCAACAGATTCCCAGAGAACCTGTGGCTGCCCCACCCCTGGAGGTGTCCAAGTCCAGGCTGGACAGGGGCTGGAGCGACCTGGGATAGTGGGAGGTGTCCCTGCCCATGGCAGTGGGGTGGGATGAGATTACTTTTAATGCCCCTTCTAACCCAAACCATTCCATCATCGTAATTCCATGATTCCAACAGTGGCTCTGGCCAGGCCATCCACATCAGATCCAAACCTTTCCCAGCTCTTACAAAAAGGTGACTGCCCTGGTTTGCAAGCACAAAACACTTTCCAGACAAGATCCAACCAGTCCAACGTGTGGAGTCCTGGTACTCAGGACCCACCCTGAAGAATCTGACCCAGGAAAACCTTGCCAAGCCCAACAATTCCAGCAGCAAAGGAAAAAAAACTGGTACATTTTGGAGCAGGACATGAGCACAATTTATATGCATGAAAGGAATGAGCCTGTAGCAGCACGTTAGGTGATAGTCAGAGATAAACAGGGGCAGAGAGACAGAGTGGGGTGTCTGCTATTCTTGGATCAGCCTTGATCCTGTGGGCAGAGAAACCGAGAGGTAACTCCTACGGTGCATTCCAGCAGCTCCACTGGCAAACTAACAAAATAAAACAAAACAGCAACAACAAAACAAAAACCAAACCCCCTCCCCCAAAAAATCCCATGCTATCTGCAGGCAGATTTACCAAGGGTCAGCTACTTCTTCACTACCCACAGTCAAGATGCCTCCTTCCCCATTTTTTTTTTTTTTTGCCCATTACACGTAATTCCCAACAGCAGGAGCAGGATTGAGATAGCAGCCCTTTCAGTTATGACTTCAATCTGATTTGCCAACGTGCATATGTTAAAAGCATATGCTGGCTCTGGAGCCAAAACCAATCTGCCAGATTCAATCACTGCACTCGTTTTCAGAGCCCAGTTGTAAAATCCTGACACGGAGCGTTGCCACGCTCATGAAAACTGCCCGGAGCTCCCGAGTCAAAGCTGTGTGAGCAAAGAGCCAGGAAGAGAAATGTTTTTTTCTGCAGTTCTGGAATACTGAGAGCTGTTCAATTAATTATAGCTGGAAAAGTTTGTTCAGTTAAACAAAGACATTTCTTATTGAAGCAAAAGGGTTTTCACAATAAACAGGGAAAGGTTTCCCATTTACATCCCAGCACAAGCCAAAACCTAATTAGTGTTTCAAATAAGACATTTAAAAACAGAGAATACTGGTATCTAGAGGCAAAACATTTCAAGGTTAAAAAGATGATTCTAAGGTGATTCTTTCCCTTTCAGGGCTAAGAAAAAGTTGATGAAACTGCTGTTTTCCTATTGACTTGACTGATGGGACATTCCTGTGCCATGTCATACTCCTGTGAGCAGGGACACTGTGTGTCATCAGTCACCCCACTGCTGGTATGAGTGCTTTCCTCAGGAAAATCCAAGGAATCTTTTGGCTTTTCACATTCTTGGAATCTGAGATGTTCCAGAAATTAATTTAGCATGAAGGCACTAAGAACACACTACCACATGTGGGTTTAGAGCTCTCTTAGGTAAAATAATGCAATGTATGCTCTAAAATCAGGTACCCACTCCACCCAATAATGTAATTTAAGAGTCCATTTGCTTAAATAAAGGGTATTCAAAGTCCATGGGGTGTAGCATTTGTGAATGAATGAAAAGCACTTTTCTAATAGTGCCAGGTAAGACACAAAATCTGCCATTAATCAAAGTTCAGAAGGAGAAGTAACATCACTGCTGCATGCCAGTGTGGCATTTTAAAAGTTTTTAGATTATTATTTTACAGGAAGACATCACTCTGTCCTAATGGTAAACTGCTCAATGAACACATTTCACCTAAATCTTCAAGGAGCTTCTGCTCTGCTACTCAGTTCTTGTCTTAAAACACTGAAGGGTTGCTGTGCAGAATGAAGAGGAAGTTCCAGTGGTGAATGAATTTGTTTCTGCTTTTTACTGGAAAGCATAAAGAGCTCCATGTTTGCATTTTGCCTTGAATAACTGAATAAATAGAGCTACGTTACAGATATGAGAAATGCAAGCAATAGAAGTGTCCTGAATTTAAAGAAACCAACTGTTGCAACGAAGTCTTTCTATGCCAGACAAGAAATTATCTCATTCTTCCATTTTGTGCTTAAGACTGTGAAATATCCTAACTTCAAACTCTTTTTATGGTTCTATCCCCGGGATTTTTATGATCCTATCAATGGGCATCATCACTGAACCTAAACAGCACTGGGAATGGCAGACACAACAGCTTAACTCTGCGATTCTGGTAGGTGGATTTAACTGGCCAAGCTCAAATTCTTTCAGCTTTCAAATATCCTAAATTTAGAGCATGCATGTACTACATTTCAACATTTGGAGATTCTCAGCAGATGCCACAAATTCCAGCTATTAAGTCTGCTTTTAGTGCCAGCAGTGCTGCTGAGCAGCCTCCTGCTTTGCTTGCTGTAGTGTATGAACTTCTAGTGAATCTCAAATGAGAGTAATTAAAATTATTCAAATACTTCAATGTATGGATACAGGAGATCGTTCAGCAGGTCACAGCTTGGCTTAACCAAGAGTAATGCTGACAGGATTCATGGAAAGAAAAGCTCTTACCCTGACACCCTCAGGACGCTGTGGTCAAATACCAGCACAAACAGGAGGCCAGAGGCGTAACCAATACCCTCCTACAAAGCAACCTGTCAAATTACCAAAGCTTTATATCTATTTCTCATGGACTGTGAACTACAGAGTTGCAGATTTTATGCCCAGATGGCAAATGACTGAGTAAGACACCAGCAATATTTGTTTACACCCTGACACCTGCAGCACAGGTAGATGAAAAAACCCAATTGTCACTCAAGTCTCCATACCAAGTTATCTGCTACCCCATCTCTCTCTCTCTAAAAAGCCACACTTAAATAGCTCATATTATTAGATTAGATAAATGTTCTATTAGGGATAAGAGAATTAAGTTTTCTTATGCTCAGATAAAACCTGTTCTTGAAACAGGCCCAACCTGGTTTATGCTGACCATGGCAGAGGGTGCAGCTCTGTGGTTCCTACAGGAACATGGAGGAATTTCAAGCTCCAGCTGCTCTCTCAGCTAATGACCAGCATGAAAAAATAGTAATTTTTTTAATTTTTTTTTTTTTTTTATTTTCAGCCCCACTAAAAAGCTGCTGCCAAAAAGCACATCTCAAACCATGGAAGCATCAATGATTGATATGATAAAAATGACAAAGATAAATATGAGCTATTCTAACACACTCAATGTGCACAATTGTCTTTTTCAGCTTGTTGAGGAAAATATCAGCGTTCTAAAATTCTGCTCTATACTTCAGTACCTGTTGCTTTAACATACTGTTCTCTCAGCATCCAATTCTCTGAATTTCATGCACAAAGAGTAATCAATACAGTGTTTATAAGACATGTGACACACCTTTCTTCCCATGGTTTCTACCTCAAAAAAAAACCATGAGGAAACAAAATTATTTGAGAAATAAACTGGTTTTCATTTTATTTTCTTTGCAGCAGGTACCTCTGAGCCCTGACTGTGAATGAAGCTGTACAGAGCCCAAACTTTGTTCTTATGCTGGAGCAAACTGCGCTCTCAGATTAAGCCGGTTTGGCCACTTATCTTTAGGTATCTTGAGTGTCTGAGCACAGACAGTTTAGCAGACCAAAAGTGGCCCCAAAGTGTGTTAATTAAACGATTGTAACTTCTTGTACAAGGAAGAATGGGATGCCCAGATGGAAAGTCACTTAAGGCACATATGTTTCTGTGATGTTCCACTGCACCAACTCTTCAGAGAGATCCTTCCTGAAGAATTTGGCAGCCCCAACAGGGAACTGAGCACTTGCTACCTGGCACAGTGCAGAGCTGACAGAGGGAACTCTTAATCACCCAGTCTGGCTGCTGGGAGCAGGATAATTACAAGCAGTAAGTTCTGGGCAGGTTATGTTAGCCCTGTTATAATTTCATGCTAACATGCTCCTATTCCTCTCAACTATTCCTCTCAGATCTTCTGGAACTGCATCACAGACAACTCATCTTTTCCCACTGAAAATGTCCCCAGTTCTGCAGCACCTGTCCAAGAAGAGCCCCCTGTTTCTCTGGAAGGATCTTTCCCATTTCTGAACACAGCCAAAGGGGTGAGGAATTGTTAACTGAATTCCTTCCAGCAGCAGAGTTTTCCAGCAAGCCTAGGAATAAAACCTTCCAGCTTCTGCCTGCCCCTTCTATTCTCTAGACATTATGATAGACTTTCCAATCCCTGGAAGAGAGACCTGCAGGCACAAACTCTCCAGGGGAACTCGAGTTGCCAGTGGTTTGACTCCAGGCTGGAGATGCCCCTTCCAGCAGCATCACCAGCAAAGCACAGCCTGGTCCCTCCTCTCCCAGCAAACACGTTAGACCAGCACCCATGGGATCAACACCAGGTGCTTCAGCCCCAGAAGAATCTAAACCCAGGGCTGAATCAGCTCAGACATGCAGCTCATTTGAATAGGATTTGTCTTGCAGAGCAGAAGTGCTTTTTAAAACACTCAGTTCAGCAGTTACTGTAAAAACCATGTGATTAAAACGGTGCAGTTTAGGTCTGTAAGTGACCACGAGGTCAGGGCAGCACAGGGATGCGATGGGGAAGTGCAAACTGCCTTGGAAAAGGAAACCCAGCAGAGACTCGCCAACCTAGGATTACCCTAGGGAAAGCTTAGGTCTAATCTCCACAAGGTCATAGAGAGAGAATGATTGTTGCTATTATCACAAATTATATCCAGAAATATTTACTCTGCAGTGGAGCTTTGCTCTTAGCAATGTGTTACAAAGATGTCAGGAACAATAAGAGCAAAACCCCCAACAACCTGCCAGCCCTGGCTGCTGCACAGCAAAGGCTGAGGATTGTATTTATTTAGTGTGGCCTTTATAAAAGCACCAGATAACTCCTTCCTCAGGAAACAGGCAAGTTCTGCAAGGGAAGGGCTGCAATTTAGTCCAATAGGAAACAATATTAACTTCAATTGGCAACAGCAATTACTGAAAAAAGGAGAAACTTGTTGGCTTGTTACCATCACTGTTCTTTGCAACATGTGCAGAACTTTTCATCCCCAGAATTACTGATTTTTGTTGTATTAGTTACGAAAAGCACTATGAGGAGGCTGTCCTTGAGGATCTGTGTCTAGGAAAGACAGACAGGAAAGACAGCAAACCTGCAAGAGTCAAGCAGGGAGATGCAGATTGTCAGTCAGTCCTCTCTTATTTCCACAGGCACTGTCTAAAAGGTGGGAAAAGAAGCCAGAAGACCTTGCCTAACACATTCCTGTGTTTCTGTAATGCTCTAACAGCTTTGTTTTAGGTCTCCCTGGGTTATTTTCCTTTCAATCTTAATGCTGGTTCGCTGCTCATCATGAAGAGCAAACAACACACAATGCACAACCCAGGCTGCCCACAGGCACTGGAGATTCCTGGGAGCACCAGCCCTGAGATTCCAGGCAGCTGAGTTGCCAGGCTCTCCTCTTCTTGCACCTTCTTTTTTATCTGAGCAGATGGAAACTCAAGAGCAGAAGCCAAGAACTGAACGTAGGCATCTCTGCCGTAGTTACAGTAATTACTGGAGCTTAATTGCAGGGTGGTAACACACACAAACACACACACACAGACAGTGCCAGTCTCTCTTCACTGCTGAGGACAGCCAGAGATCATGTCTCCCCTTTTCAACACTTTTACAAGCAGGGACTTTCACCAGAAGTGGCTATGGTCAGTGATGGCCTTCCCGGGGGTTTCCAACCAGCACTGGGGTAAAACCACTCTAAGAGCAGAAAATGGTGTTTTTCAAACAAATGTTTTGCAACTGCCAGGACAAAGACTGTCAGACACACACCTCCAGGTAGGTGGTGAGGAGCAACCACTGCCTGCTGAAGGACCAGTTCCAGGGAACAAGGCATTGATTCCTGTCCAGAAGGAAATCACTAAGCGGAGAGATGTTAAACAACTCTGGGGGCAAACACTGAAATTAGAACCAGAGAAGCACAGGACAGCTGGGGCTGGAAGGCACTTCTGGAGATGATTCAGTCCAAAGCCCTTGCTCAAAACCAGGGTCAGCTGAGAACATTGCCCAGGACCACATGAAATGGGTGATTTTTCAGGTGTCCTGTCCCAACTGTACCAGTGACATTTGAGACTACTCAGAACATGAAAAACAGCAGCAAGGTCTCAAGACAGCCCAAAAACCTGGCTTTTCCCCCCACAGCTTTACACACAGCCTTTATAATCAGATTTTTATTTCACTGTACTCTTTTGTACCTGTAATATTTTCCCTGTCTCTTTACTCTCCACACAGTCTGCTCTGTACTGCTCCATTTCCCACACAGGGAGAGTCTTCTCCTCCTAGTTTTGCAGATAATTTAAATAATCTGTATTTATACCACACCCCTGCTCTGAAACAGAAAGATGAGAAGATGTAGGAGCTCCTTTGGAAGCACTACAATAACACTACAAATTGCTTACAGCCAGCAATGTGGAAGAAAGGCTGGTCTGTCCCAGGTGTGAGATAGGTAGAGTTGGAAAAAAAAATAAAATTGAGCAGTGCTTGTTTATACAAACAACATGAAAGAGAGGGGGAAAAGTATCTAATTGAGAGTAGAGTGCATTATTGCCAGCTTCAGCAGCTACTCTTGGATGGATTTGATCCTCAGGGTTTGCAATGAATTCCCTTCACCACTGCCAAGGTCATCCCTCACATTCTGCAATCTTTGAACTATAAAGAAATGAACAATTTTTAAAAAAAGGATGAGATGTAAAAATACCTCAATAGGCAATGCCAGGCACAGGCAGGAATATTCCAGGAATGGAAGCATAACTGGTGTCTGTCCCCTGCTGACTTTAGCCAGACTTGTTTTAATTCCCTTCCATTTGATATTCCATAAACACTTCATCCTCAGTCTCTCTTCAGCCTTTCACTTAAAATACCAGGAGCACATATGCAGGAGTCCCACTTCCATGGGCTCTAACTCTGTCAGAATGTAATTTTTTGTCATTTTGATCTAGAAGTTACTGCTGAGTAAGTGCCGAGATGTCCCATAAACAGCAGGAAGGTGAAAGCTGCTCATCATAAACGTGCTAAAGCTACTCACTTCTCTTTTTAAAATGACAGCTGTTATCAGGTATCAAAACTGTGGAATATATTCAATATTTTGAACTATTTAGTATGGGCTTAGCAAACAAATGATCCAGCCTCAGGTCAGGAAGAACACAGCCACTGAACAGTTAATTTCAGACAATAGATACATGAGGGTTGCAGCTTACTGGCCTCTGAAATGGGGTTATTCATGCCATCTCCTTGTGAATGAGCCCCTCAAAATAACAAGGCTGACATTAACTGGTCAAAGTCTGAAAAATGCATGGTAACAGCCTCTGTTCCTGTGTTGGTGAAGGAAGTTGATCTTATCTGTTTATAACCTTTTTATTCTTCTAATAAAACTACAGACTAAGCTTTCATGGAGAGCAAACAGCTTTTTTTTCCCTTTAAAAAGGGGGGGGCACATTTATATGTGCCCTTTGCACAAGCAATGCCCTAATGGCACACTTCACTGTAAGGCTTCCTTCTCTTTCCCTATATTTAATCACTATATTCCTATCAAAACAGCTCTGGGGGAAAGAATAAAATCAATGGACTGTGGCATGGGGATGAGGCTGGAATGTGTGGACACATCTTTCTGTTGACTTCAGGGATACTCTGAGTGGATTTAAGTACTGCTAAATTCTGCATGATCACAGCATTTTGCTCTCTCAAGGCAAATGACCGGATCAGGGTCTGCTTTTATTATTCCTGTCCACCTATTTTTGAGTAGTGAGGCAGCTGCAGACAGAATGGAAAGATACTCAGACCTCTCAGACAAGAGACCCCAGAACTTGTTTTATTGCAGACCTTTTCAAAGGAACTAAGTGTATCAAGTTCTGCTCCTGATACTGCATGGAAACAATAGGGTATGGCTGTAAAATAAAAGAATTCAGACATAAATACATTAAATTGGAATTAGGAAAGACTAGGCCACAGATAAATCTAAAAGACAGGCAATGATGTAGCTATGGCACTTAATAAAATTCCATAAACCTGCAGTTAAAAGGAGCAGAGGGGAAAAAAGCCTCATGACAGATCAGTGAGAGTCTGGAAAGATCCATCTGGAGAAAAGATTTGTCCTGAAAAGCCTCAACCAGTTCTGAAGGCAGGGATTCCTCCCAGTGATGGTGAGGATGCAGCTCAAGCAAACACAGGTCTCTGTAGCAGGCTCTGCAGGTTATTCCTGATTTTCCTTCCTTTCCTGCCAGTTGGATGCCCATGCTATGCCAAGCAAGACTTTTCGCAGACAATCCCCATTAATAACTGGGCTATTAATATTCTCTTTAATCTGAATTAGTATCTTTGCATAAATGTGATCCATGTGAGCGAATCACTCCTGTCTCAAGCAATTCCAGAAGGAACATTTAGTTGTGGCAGGCATTTTTTGAACACAGGGAAAGAACCCAGCAAACCACGAGGGAAGGAGCTGCAGGCTCTAATTATTTCTAATGATGCACCTAGAAATCATCGAGGAAAAAGGAACCAAGTAAGATCAAAGTCATGCTTTGTTAAAACATGGAATTTAGGAAATATGATGAGGAGACTTAAGGTCACTAGGGATTAAAAACCAGCCATGGCATAGGGGCTCTTTATTTGCACTGAGCACTGCAAATCAATCAGTCAATCAATCAATCAATCAATCCTGCTTGGGCAGGATTTTGACACTCTACCAGGAAGAATTAATTTAGATCCAACTCTGGTTTCTGTTACAGCCAAAGTAAGCTTAGATTACACACATGACAAAAATTATCAAGTATTCCAGCCAATGATTACATAAATCAATAGCTCAGATGTTGGAAGAATAGAGTATTTGAGCAAATAGCACTGAAAAACAACATGGAAGAGCTACAATCTTTCCTTCTGTAGCATTGATACATCTTCCTTCAGAATCAGAAGCATTTTTCACCCTTTCCCAATAAATAACATCTCAGAGCAGGCATTGCTGGGAATACTCCACAGAGAAAACCCAAGCAGGCAGCTCAGTTCCTTCCTCTTCTGCACAGCTAATGTGGCACAAAGGAGCCCTTTTCTTCTGCCTGACCCTCCTGAAAAATATGGTTTGCATGTTTATCCTTTGGCTTTGGATCATGAGAGGTAACAGAGGTAATGGGAAGACTCCTGTTGGAAGCAGAAAACAAATTCAGGTCACTTTTGAGCCTGGTAAGTAAGAGCAGGCACTGAGCTGAAAGCAGGATGAGCCTTCCTGAAGGGTTTTCTGTGACAAAGGAGAAACTGAGTGAGCCCAGGTTTGTTTACAAGCAAATCTGGAGCCTGCACATGGCAAACCGAGGTGGCCCTGTAGTCAGCTTCTTGCAGTTTTCCAGCTGAAGAGCTGTGAATTTCCTTTCAATTGACAAGCCCCAAAATTTCACTGCTGGCAGCTGACAAATCCTCCATCAGCTCTGGAATTTCCCCGGCGTTTTGCTGGATTTCCACTGACAGGCTCAAGATGGGTACAGTCTGTGGGATTCTGCAGATGTAAGTTGTTTTATAGGCCCTGGTGTTTGGGATAAAATAATGCACCAGCAAACTCAGACAACATGTCAAACTTGGCACTGTTGCAGCATGGACAGCCTGGAAAGGCCTGACATGGCTGGATCAACAGGCACTAATGGACAAGCCTGGAATTAGCTCCACAATGCTCTACAGACCAACAGCAGACAAAAATTTAGTGTTTTTATTGGGGAAGCTGGAAGGGTAGGAAGCCCAGCCTACCCAAACCCACAGATAATCAGCTACACAAGGAAGCAGGATCCAACTTTTTTGCCTGTTCTTAGGTATTAGATCATGCTGACTTTCCAACAATAAATGCTGCAGGCAGATGACAACCAAAAAGAGACAGGATGAGGGCAGGCAGTGGTGTCTATTCCCAACTTTAAGGCTGGACCACTATGCTGGCCAAGTAATTAACCCAGGGCAGAGCAGTCCATTCAGCAGTAAAATGAGCCTAAATACTGACCTCCACTTGGGCTCTGTGGGAGCTGACAAATACTCCCCAAGATAAGCATCACTGCAAGAGCATTCCTGCCTTGACACACCATTAAAAATAAAACAAAAGCTTTATATCCCACTTGGGGGAAAGTGAAAAAGGAGAAAGGAACTTCATTTACCTTTGAATGGCTCTTCTCAAGTCACAGTATCCCAAACAATCCCAGCAAACATGCTCTGGGACATGAGCTCACGCTGCAGGAGTGCTCCCAAGCTCAGCCTGCCTGACATAAGCACTGGGAGAAATTCCAGAGCAGGAGCAGAGTGAGGAAAGCAGGAGTGCCACGTGCCTGCTCCAAACCCACATCCTCTGACCCCTGACACAATACAGACCAGGATCTTAGAGAAAATAGAAGTATCTTATTGCCCAGCAGAGCCCTTTTTTGCAGCAGCAGCACAGACAGAGCTCTGCTGACACAGAAAAGCTCCGAGCCTCCGGGCACTCAGGTGTATCCTCACTGAGCTCCTGCTCACCTCAGGGTCTAATTCCTTTGCCAAAATATTGCACAAGTGGCACTCTGTGTTTGCAAAATGCTTCCTCAGGTGTCCTGTTTGACCCCAAACAGCAGATGGTTTATTGTCTGTGCAGCAAACAAGGTCATTCTGGGGTTCTAACTGGGCCATGCAGCGAGCAGCTGCATTCACTTTGCAAGTATTTCATGTTTTGCCTAAGATACCTGACTGCTTTCTAATTCTGCCTCCTCTCCTCCTCCTGCTTCAACACCTTCACCTGAAGGTGCCAGAAGCAAACATCACCAACCCACAAACTCTGCAGAGTTTCAGCCTATTGGGTATCCCAACCCATCCACATACTCCAGAGAGCTCTAGAGACGACTCCATCCACCCCACGGCTGCAGCCCTCTCCAGCTTCCTCACCTCAGGTCTTTTGCCAAGGTGTTTAGCATGGATAAGAACCCACCTGTGTGGGTTGAAACTGGCTCTGTTCACCGGGGTGCCTCAAATCTGCAAGTGTGTCTGTTTTCATGCCTTCTGCAGTTTGCTGCAGGGTAAGTGCAGAAGCTCAGCCAGGCTCTTAAAATCCCTTCACAGCACGTGACAGCCTCCATTAGGCATGGTTTCAGAGCTCAATCCTAGGCTTGCCTTCATGCTGAAGTGAAGACCTTCCAGACCCTACCATGTTGTGATTTTCACAGCATTCTGCATTGCTGTGTGACACACAGAAAGCCAAAATGAACAGCAGATTGTCAGGTCTGCAGATGAACGACTGCAGCTCCTTCAACTGAATCAGCATCATGGATCCTCCCCAAAACCAGGTCTTACCAAGTCTGCAGCTCTAACAGCCATCCCTCTCTTTGCTGAATTTCAGATCAGCAGATGTACAGATTCAGGCAGGAGTGTGGGGACTGAAGCACAAGCAAAGGCAGAACAGGTCAGCATTACTGTCCCTGCTCGTGACCAGGATTTTTCCAGCAGAAAGCAAGCTGGGGCTGCAGAGCAGGGAACACAACACGTGTATTCCAGAAAGTGAGCACAGGCACACAAAAGAGCAGTAGTGCCCAGTTTGCAGCTGATTTAGCACAGCTGAGGGAGGAATACAAGAACTGGGCTGCAGAGCCTTGCCAAGTCACATTAGGTGAATCAGTGCCCTCGTCTCTCACGCCACGAGTCCGGCGTCTCGCACGCAGCCTGGGCTGCCTCTCCCCCTGAGCCAGGAGAGCAAAGCACCTCCTCTGCAAAGTGCTGCCAGCAGGATTCATCCCCTGCCTGTGCCAGACATGTGCCCCGAGCTCAGGGCAGCGAGACACAAACACACATCCTGCAGCACACCAAACATAGAGCTGGATGGGCAGTATTGATTTCATTTCCAGCTTCCACAAATTTTTCAAAGACAGTCCCTTAAGTGCTCAGGTTGTTTTATTTTTTTTTCTTAATGTCAGTTTTTGCTCCATTTTAATATATCCTCTTTAATTTCCTTTACAGCTAAGTACTGGTCAGAAAAAAATGGCAGAAATTTCCCTTACCCCAGCTGTTGTAGGATCTAGTGTGGATTTCAAACAGAATAGAGCTGCAGCCTGCATTCCAAAAAAACTCCGGTGAACCATGTGAAGAGCATTGTTTGCGAGCAATTGGAGAGATAACTGCTCTCCTGATTTAACTCATTTATTATCCCCAGTGTACAAAACAAGTAGCTGCAGTAACATCATTACACTGAGAGCACTGAAAAGAACACGAAATAGAAAGCCTAATCTACATTTCTGATATGAGCTGTTCAGCAACGTCAGCTGTATCACTGTGGGAACCAGTGGCACAACTTTACACAATCTGGCCTCGTGAAAACTTTTTCTTGCACAGTGTGCAAAAGAAACAGCCTTGCACTGGGTAAGGGTAACCTTGATTAAGCCCAAAAACCTGAGCCACCAGCAGGCTGAGGTGTGTGCAGCCATGCTTCTTTCTACTCCTCTTTTATTCAACTTAATTTCTCCTGATTCTTCATATCTGTGCATCACTTCCCTCTCTTTGTAGAGTTCTGCTCTTTTTGGTAAGATTTCAGAGGAGGATCAAACAGAAAGGCAACATATTTTACTTCTGTAATTAATTATTTGTGTGTTACTACGATTTCATACAGATTTCAGAAGCTGAGGCTGAGTACAGTAAAGCTCAAGGTGGGAAGAAGAAACCATGTTATTTACAAAACTGCAGAGATGTTCTCCTTTCCCAGCTCACCTGCCCAACAAGCATTTTGCTTTTCTGTTTTGTGAGTATGGCTTCAACACATCAGTACATTGGGAAACTTCCCAACCACAGGCTGCTTATGGGAAGGGCCAGGACAAAGCCTTCCCTCAGCCTGATGTCCAGCAGGCTAAAAAGACATCCAAAAAGCAAGCTAGAATAAATAATGGATAACCAGAAAACAGAACTTCCCATTTACGGTTTCTGAAATGAACAGAAACTTGGGTGTGCATTTAGAAGTGGGGAAACAAGTCTGGAGTGATCTGGGTCTCCCTACAGAATGCAACTGGGAAGCAGGAGCTGCCTGACCTGTCCAGGAACTCAGCTCTGAGGGCTCCTCAGCTCTCCTGTGCCACCAGCCTGTCAGGCAGCCTGCCAAGGAGCTGGGCAGGAAGGAAACCAGGGAGGCTTCCAAGAGAAAAAACATCCCGCTGGAAAATTTCTGACTGCTCTAATAATGGCCCTACTTTGAGAGTCAGCCACAGAGCTGGCAGAAGGCAGGGAGACCCACTGCCTTCCCTGGTTAGCTCCTGGCTTCCTATAGAAATGTCTTTCTACTGCAGACACACAGCACCAACTGAATGTTGTTGAATTATGTACTGATGTTCATAAATCCCCTGGACCCTCCCCGCAGCAAACGGCGTTGCTGTTTCCCAGAATGATGACAATTGTTAATTGGCACCATTCAGGAGGTAACATTTTCTTTGGGAAGGCCTTTCCTGCTTTAGGCAACCACATGTACTTTTGGCAAGATCTCCAGACAAGCCCTGTTGGCAGCACACAGCCTTGTGCCTCGCTTGGAAAGACTGCACGAAAAACCAGCTCACTTTCCAGCTCCAATTCCAAGGCTTCTCAAACTTGGCAGGGCTGCCAACCTAATCTGGCCTGGCTGCAGGAATAACTGATGCCTCACAGGTAGCATCCCACAAAACTGCCTGTCTTGGAGTGACTTTATGATGCTTGTATCCCCAATTGTCTGTTCTGTTGGTGTTGAATATTGAGTTCTGCAGCTTTAAAGCTGGTTCCAGGAGTAAAAGGGGAGAGAAGAGGTGCAGAGTTTGTTACCAGAGACTGCACTTGCTCCCCTGCATCCTTCACACAGACTGTGTTGTCTGCAGTGGACAGCAGGAGAGAGCTCTCCTTTGTTCTTAATTAGTTTCTGGCTAGCTGAGGCAGAGAAGCTCCCTGGACTGTATTTTTTTTTTCCTTTTTCTTGGAACTGTTCAAACCTGCTCTGGACTGGAGACCCAGAAGAGCACCAGGAGCTCACACCTGTGCCCACAGCATTTCCCAGTGCCAGAAAGACTGACACCAGACTGAATAAGCCAGGCTGCAACCCACAAAAGGAACTCTTCTGAATTTGTCATCTCTTCGGAGCGGCGAGAAGTTTTGTTGTTTAGTATTGGTTTATTTTTGTGCTGAGAAGTGCTTTGCCTGTTAAATAAACAGGTTTTTTCCATTTCTCTCCAAGAAAAAAGTTAAAGAAGAACCCCATTCAAAAGTTTCCTCCCAGATTTGCCCGAAACCAAAACACTGCCCTGGAAATAAACAGAGCAGAAGGAGCCCTTGCAGGCTGCTCCGTCCCCACTCGCTCACCGACCTACCGCTCATTGCTCAGCGTCATCCTCGGAGGGTCCAGGTTGGGATTCTCCATGGACTCCATCTGGGGACAGCGTAGGAAGTAGTAGAGGGTGTGGAGGGCATCAGGGGACCAGGAGATGGGCTGCTGCTGCCGGGTCTGCCGGACAGGGCTCATGCCAGGCCGGATGGTGTTCAGGCACTGCATGTGGTGCATGGCTCGTGAGACCAAATCACCTGCGCACACACACAGAGGAAATACAAAATCATCTCTTTATTAGTCACCCACAGTGCTTTTAATCATGCTTTTGGAACAAATCAAAGCTCTCACAGCTCAGAGGAATGTTTGCTGTGTGCACAGAGCCTCCTCCGCAAGAGCAAAGGCTGTCCTGTCCCTCAGGCTGCCACTTTCTTTCAGGCACCAAGTTATCAGAAAACACAAAGTGAAACATCCCTCAGTTACCACACATTCTTTACAGTGAGTTTGCTGGTTTACTGCTGGTTTTCTCCTCTTTCAACCCACAAATACAAGATTTTTTTGCCAGCCTATAAAAACTACTGATGACTTTGTAAAACATCCTCTGCCCAACCCAGAAGCGACAGTTTCACAAGGCAAAGTCAGTAGCACCAATTCTTCACTCTCATTTTTCTTAGGAGGTTGCTCCCACTTCTTCCAACTGGGTCATGCTGTTCTACCCTCCGGCCCAGGCACTTGAGAGAAATTAGTGACATTATGTTCAGGACAGAAACCCCTTCTTTGAGGGCTCTGCTGCTCCCATTCTCGCTCTAGCTGCAGGTTTCTCCAGAACAGCAAGACCTGACTCTCCTATTAAAAAGCCAATCTTTATCATGCTGGCTGTCTCAAGCTGTGCCAGAAATTTGTCCCTCAGCATTATGAGAAGCTCAATCCAGGAGGTCTCTGGGCTTCTCATTCCTCTTGGTTTCTGAACTCAAGCCAAGCTGCCTCTGTCAGAGCATGGTGGACCTGAGGAGGCCTGGATGAAGGTGACCTGAATCACACAGTTGCACTCAGAATTTTAGGACTGCAGATTTTTAAAAAGTTCCCAGAGCAATAACCCCAAGGCTGGTCTTTTTGCAATAAGCTTGCTTTAGGCACAACTCTGTTTAATCTCCTTGTGTTGTGGTGCATTACAAACTCCAAAAAGCTTTAAAAGCTTCATCTTTGAGTAGTGTGACTACCAACCAGTGAGCTGAATTATTACTATACTTAGCTAGGATATGTTTTTTCCTTGGGAGAATCTCTGCTGCTTTATGCTTTACAGTCCCCTCAAACTCTCACAGGAAACATTGCTCTATTGTGTCCAAAAGTTACAATACTGGGAAAGGATGGAACCGAAATAGTCGCCCCATCACAAAGCTGGCTCCTGGGAAAGCGCCCTGAGCTTAGCGGTGCCACATTTGCATTAGCAACACCTCCTTCTGAAATTCTTGGGAAATTATTATTTGTTCATTTATACCTAAAAGCAATACACTACATTTGCCAGCCTGAACCCCTGGGGTTCGACTGTTACACAGGAGAAAGCTCCACAAAGCTACTGTATGTCTAAACATGACATTTTTAGTGGTTCAGACCGATGGGGTATTAAAAATCTCAGCCTGCAGTCTAAAGCCGTGCCACTTCTTTGTTGTACAGCACATTCAGCTTTAAGGACCCACTTCAGAATAATAAAAAAATCCTCCTAACAACTCTGCCTTTCCACTTCAGTAGCTCCAGGATCCGCACGTTTTACGAGAGCATCACGGATCCTCCAGCGCTGGTGCTAACACAGAAGTCTGCAGTTTATAACAGAAATGCATCTGGAATTCAAATTTTCAGCTCAGAGCAACGTTCCTTCTCCTTTGCACACTCACTCTATTTTTCTTGCAATGGGCAGCAACGTTTTTGTTTTTTTTTTAAAAAAAAAGGCAACTGTATCAGGAGAGCCATTCACTGGATGTACTGACCAAGTTGGCCAGGCAGGGATGGGGGAAGAGGGAGAGAGGAAGCTGTATTCAATCTCAGGCCCTTGCTACAAATGTTCTCTTGTGTTCCAGGATAAATAGAGGTGTGTTGAAGGAATTTGAAAACCTCAAACTAAGGCAGGTTGCAAAATAAATGGTGAAACGGACAAACTCCTTACTGGCCCTGGCATTCATTAGCATTCAGATGGTGCAGGCTAAGAAAGTGATGCCAGCAGAAACGTTGCAAGGGGAAAAGTAGACTAGGAAAACACAAATCATTTTTGTTTACTTTAAAGGAACTTTGTGAGTACTCTAGGAATGGAATATTTCATTTGGTCAGCTTAATAAAAAAAAAGGGATGAACAAGTTTTTGTTACCAGAGTGCTCTCAGATTTTCTTTTTCCTTTGTTTTTTGTTTTTTAAGTAACCAAAAAGCTTTTCCTAGAATATCCCAGACATTTCCACTGCAGAAACAGTAACAAAGAGAACCCTCTTTGCTGTCTGAGGGAGGTTTGCTGTGCTCCACAAATGCACAGGAAAGCCTCCAGAGGCATCTAGGAAAGAGCATGCAACTTTAGTTGGCAGTAACATCTCCACCAAAAAAAAAAAAAGCACCTTTTACACCTCTCCAGGTGAATTAGACACAAAGCAGGCTAATGAAACCAGCTGATTTTCATAAACAGCACCAGCAGACAATTAAATCTCACCCAACATGGAACGCTGCTCACGCTGCCAGCAGCGCTCCTGTCCTGCTGCAGGAGCAGGGATGGGCTCTCCTGCTGTGCTGAAGAAGCCCAGGGTGGGTGACATCCCCAACTCACTCAGCTCTGAGATGCTCCCGACGCAGGTGGCCAGCAGGGACTGCTCCAGGGTCCGGAGTTCCAGCTGCGCGTAGGCGTCAGCCCGGCCGTCGCTGCACACCGAGCCGTCGTGGTAGGGGCTGAAGTAGGCAGGGAGGGACAGCACACCTGGGGCAGAGCACACAGCACACCTCTTACAAAGCAGCCTACACGTGTGGAAAAGCAGATCCCTCCAGGAGGGACACAGAACTTGCACCTTTCTCCGGGAATTTTGGAACAGTTCAAAGGAAATCAGACAGCGCTGTGAACACTGCTGGAATGGCTGAAACAGGTTCCAGGGAGTAAGGCTAGATGTTCCTACAGCCTTTAAGAGCTGGAAACAAATTGCAGTCGAGATAAAACTACATGAAAAGCTTTGGTTAATTCTCTGCTCTTGTTTATACAACAACTGGGCCACGCACACACAGCTCGCTGCTGAACAGCTGTATGCAGATCCCCAGATAGAAGGGCCTGATCTGCAGAGATGTGGAATATAGCCTGGAGTCCACCTCAGCCCTGCAGCCCTGCAAACAAAACCAGGGGCTGTGCCAGCCCTTTGAACCTGCCATGCAGTTTCAGGTGTTCAGACTGTGGTTTCTGCTTGTGCACACCTCTGGATGCACCAAGCGACGCCCAGGAGCTCTGAGGTTGCCTGATTTTCATCTCTGTAAATGACCCCTGGGTGAGACAGAGAGATTAGGGAGGTAATTACAGTGCACACACGTGTTTACCACACACATCTCCTCTCCAACAGTACAAATGCACAGAACTGACTGCTCCCTGTGGCACAGAGAAAAGGGGGAATGTGACCTCAGGAGAGGATGAGAGGCAGGGAGCGGGGTGTGTGACAGAGGCTGGGCTGGGAGAGTGACCTGCCCTACCACTGGCACCCTGGGGTACATCTGGTGCCACTGCATCCACAGGGCAGGTGGACTCCAAAAAGCCACCTGCAGTCACCTGTGTCCTCACCTCCTAATTCCAGATCCATCCCACAACTCCAGCAGCACTTCCTGGCCCAAATTTTCCCTGATTCCAGACAAGACCACTCAGAGCAGCCACGACTGCCTGTGCTCTTAGCCTGCTGCATCCTGTATTTCTGATTTTAGACTTTGATCCACAGCAATACAGTTCAGCTCAGACCCACGTTTCCTTCCACCCTCACCTCCTGACCCAGGCTGGGCTGGGATGTGGAGATCCTTTACTCCTGTGGCAGTGACCTCCTGTCACATAGGTGCTGTGTATTGTTGCCCAACAAAACCCTGCAGCTCATTGTGCAAGACCTTTTGTTTCTTTGTCTTGATGTTTTCTTTTGAGATTTTATGCTGGATTGATCTCTCCTACCCTTTACACATCCTCTTTGCATCCTGCTTTGTGGCAAAGCCAAGGGCTGCATCAAAAACTTCCTGGACATGATGAGAATAAGGGAATGATTTATCCTGTTGTGTTTCTTCACTGTACATCACTGTTAGTTAATGGAGAATGCTCTGCCAATGCCCTCTTAACCTGAATAATTAGGAAGTTGAGGCTTTAAGAGCTACCAGAAGCCATGCATGCAAACTAGGAAAGCTTTGCTTTAAATACACTATACAGAGCCTAAGCCACTTCCTTTTCCATGCCAAAGCTATGAAAGGATGTTTTAGAGACATATGGATTGAATTTATGGCAGAGGGAGAATGAAAACAGCCTGATTTGTCAAAACTTTCAAATAGAGGCACATAATTCCACAGAGGCGAAAACAGAAACTGGCAGCTCCACTGCTGAGCCCGGCAGAGGGAAAGAAATGGGGCACATTTTCTCTGCCAGCCACTTTCAGTTGGTTCTGTTTTCTAACAAGGAATTAAAAATAAAGATTTGCAGAACGCTTTGGCTCGCAAAAGGCAACAACACTTTCTCAGTTTTCCAATTCACAGTTTGTCAGGTGGTGCGAGGAAACAGGGAGGATTTATTTACCTTTGGAAAAATGACTCATCCAAGATAGCTGTGGACAAGATTTATGACACCTGCCTTGGCACAGCTGAGGAGCATCCTTTACACACCAGAGACAAATAAGGAATTCACCAAGGGCCAGTGATGCCACTGGGGATTTTTCCTGGGATCAGAGAGGGGGATGAATAAGGATTCAAAAGCTCCTGATGTCTCCAAAGGTACAAGCAGGCCTGGGAATGAGGACACACCTCCCAACACTGATTTTGAGACAGTGGGAAGCAAAACATAAATGCACCTATTTTAATAGGGCAACTATTCTATCTTGCAGCACCCTAATCAGGATTTCCTCCCTGATCCGCTTCCAGTAATTCCAGAGTTGGAAAAGCATCATTGTTGCTCCTGAGATCAGAAGTTCAGGCACAAGGACATCTGCAGTCATGTTGTAAGTAGGAACAGGACTTAATCTTTAATATAAATTTAAAAAAACCTTTTTTTGATAACTGGCAGCTGTCTTGTACTGACTACTTGTATCTTAAACTATGGTTCTTGCTCTCCTGCTTCCCAAATCATGGAATTTTCAGTCAAAAGGTGTTACAATGCTGTAAACCATAGGGCGGTTTCTGTCTGGTATTCACATTCCTACATTTCTGTATTAGTGGCAACACTGGTTTTAATCATGACTAGCAAGATAAGCAAAACTGCAATTGAAATAAATAAATCCATGTTAAAACACTCTCTGTTTGATATTTACCTTTATCTCCTGACTTTCCAAAGTGTGTTTTTCCCACAAAACAATGTGAGACAGCACATAATTACTGTGCAGGAATGAACCACTTGGGCACGTTTTTTTTTAATTAAGATTTTAAGTACAGGATCCAAGCTCTGGCAGAGTTCAGGAGAGACTGTGAATTCAAGTGTGGCTTAGCTTAAACCTCAGGAGCATCAGGAGCTCAGAAGTCATGATTCTCAGTGTAGGCATGGCTGGCTAACAATTTGTTCCTGATCTTTCCATAGCCTTTGAAACAGCAGCTGGAAATAAAGCCATATTTACTCTGCCTCAGTTAAATATGAAACCTGTTCACGAGCACTTGCTGCCAACGCTCTTAAAAGGCAGTCACGACTGGGTGAGTTCCAGTTAAGCAGTTCCTTAAACTCAAATTATTCTGCTTGCCTAAAGAGTTTGAAATTGTTGTCCGTAATCTGATGCTTTTTAATAGCAACTGAAAATGTTTCCAGCCTGAGCAAGATCCAGGGAAAAGTCTGTTCACACTCCTGGACATCTTTCTGCTTTAAGAGGTGCAGCAGCTCTGCAGAGAGCTTTGGCTGTAACGTGATGGCTCCCACGAGCAGGGCTGGGCAGAGCTCTTGTGTGGTTTCCAGCACGTGCTGGAACACCTCTGCTCTGGAGACGGGCTGGGAGAGCTGGGAATGTTCAGCCTGGAGAAGAGAAGGGTCCAGGGAGAACCAGGGGCTCCAAGAGAGCTGGAGAGGGGCTTTGGACAAGGGCATGGAATGACAGGACAAAGGGGAATGGCCTTAAACTGGAGGACGGTGGGTTTAGATAGGATATTGGGAAGGAGTTTTTTACTACAAGAGTGGAAGGCCCTGGCACAGATTCCCAGAGAAGTGTGGCTGCCCCATCCCTGGGAGTGTTCAAGGCCAGGTTTGACAGGATTTGGAGCAACCTGGGCCAGGGCAGAGCATCCCTGCCATGGCAGGGGGGTTGGAACTGAATTATCTACAAAAGTCCCTTCCAAGCCAAACCACTGCCTGGTTCTATGATTCCCCGAGCTGGACAATTCCTGTAAGGAACCCCAAGTCCATCTCTGAATGTCCTCATAATTCAGAGCCTGGCATCAAGTTCTGCTCTTTTGATCTCAAGATACAAATGCAGACCTTCCCCTGAATTTCGCTCTGAGATTGCAATGTTTGACTTTCCAGCTACTCATGGCCCTTTTACACCTCACACCATTTGCACACCACAGTCATGCAAAGGGACTTGCCATCATTTTTACCTTGTTGTAATGGTTTTCTCTGGGCTTTCTCCAGTCTGGACCCTTGATGTTGGCAGACAACTTCCTAGAGATTAACTCATCAGCCATTTGATGGCTTTCAAACACTTATATGATGTCTAGAGGTTAAGATGGGGCCACTCACAAGTGGCAAAGGGCCAAGGAGTCTTGGCTGGAAAGCACTTCAATTCTGCTGTCTGGGATTCCTCATGGAAATTGCCCAGGGTACTGATTCCCTTATTTCAGAAATGCACTGGCTCTGCTCATGACAGATTAGGCAAAGAATCAGGAATATAATTAGGAGAGGGATATACACCATAAACTACTGACACAGAAAAACTGCTTTTTAAAAAAATAAACCTAGCGAAGTGTATGGGACAATACAGTGTGCTATTTATACCTAAACACTTCCATAAAACAAATCAGAACAGTAGGGAAAAAAGCACCTATTTGGCCAAACCAACCAGAAAGCCCTTGGAAAATTCAAAATCATCTCTCTACATTATAAATTGCTGCTAAAAGCCCCATGTGTGAAACCAGGAGTGCTGTGAGTGAAAAATGCATTAGGAAACCAAGCAGGAATCCTTACACCAGCGTGCTTTTACAATGTTTGGATTGGGATAAATTCCACAAGAAACATTCTGGGGGGTGGGAACGACGGCTGATCCCTCTGAGCTGAAATTCTGGAAAGCCAAAGTTTTGAAGGCGGTGGGTGATGACCTGACTATGCTGGAACTGCCAAATCCCACCAATTCCAATGGAGTTGAGGGGAAAACCTCAGCTGCAAGTGCAGTTCCCACATTGGAACGTGGCCATGACATGGGGACGGCTGTCACCTTGCACAAAGTCCTGCAATTCTTCATGGCCAGGAGCATTCAAGGCTCTCCTTGTTCCCCATTCCCCGTTCTCCCACACAACACAATGCCCTGCAGTTCCCTCTTGCCAATCAGTTCTGAGAGTGGAGCACCAGCAGGAATTAATGCCAATTCCTGGAGCTCTGTTTTCTCCTTGCTGACCTACCGCTGCTAGGAAATCTCAACCCCTCTCTATTTTATGAAATGAGACGGGATCATTTTGACAGAACACAAACAAATCCCTCTGAAAAACAGCAACCAAAGTGTTCCTGATGGAGCTCCCTCCAAACCTAAACACACCAGGCTCTATAATCAACTGCAGCCATGCTATAGATAGTGAGAGAAGCTTGTGATCAGGGAATAATGCATCTAATTGCTCACATATAGGAAAAGAGTGTGGCTTCTGCTAGAAAGCAGGCAGGCATCTCTCCCAGTTTGTCAGCAGTAAAAAAAATCAAACGCAGTTTCTTGTATCTGCATCCACATTAAACAGTAATTCTGTAATTGGAAACAGGAGGAGAAGCAGAGGAGGGAGGAGCCTCAAATGGGGAAGATTTTTAAATTTTCTGCAAGTGCTATGCTGGATCTCTTCACCAAAGAGCTGATATCCTAAGGGGACACTTCTGGACACCTCAGAGTCACAGAGCCCTCAGTCCTGGTCCTTCTGCTCAGAAACAATATCCTCTTCAAATTAACAAAATACAGTTTTCCTGGATTTCAGGAATGTCATCAGAAATGTGCTGCCTTCACGCTCACAGTCTTCCTGCAGCTCAGTGTCAACAGTGTTAACATTGCTTAAGTACCAAAATACACCCAGGAGAGAATGATAAAGCACTCTCAAAATTCACCACCCCTTTCTCCTGGGGTGCAGGTCACCACAGCAACTGGAAGTCTAAAAATCAGGGAAAGCCACAGAGCTCACAGCAATGCTGCCAGGGAAAGGGCAGGAGCCTATGGACCATCACGACAAATGCCTCCCTAGTCCTAGGAAACTCCCTGTGCCTGTCTTCATCCCACACATTTTGCCTCCCTTCTGCTATGAAAATAGTGGAATTGGACAAAGGTAGGAAGTATCTGTGTTCCATTTGAATCCAGCTGTGATATACGGGCTTGCAAATGACTATAAATGTAGGAGAGAGGCCTTGGTTTAATACCGAGCAGAATTTACTGAGTCATTAATCCCACTTCCATATCCCTGTGGTCTTCTGGACAACCACTAACCTGGCCTGGCCCCAAGCACTTAATTGAACTTAAGCACAAGGGAACATATCCTGATCTTGCATTGTCATGGCTGCCAAAAAGCACAGCACAATGACTGTCCACATTCCCATTTCTGAGACGGAGAAACGTGGACAAAAGGAAGAGAAGCAACCACAAAACTCTTGCACCAAAACCAGCACTCTGCAAAGCCCAAACCTCCCTGTTCAAATTCCCTGTATGAAACTGGCCACCACAGAGACATTGTTCCCTATTCAAAATTCCCAGTTCAAATTCCCAGGATGAAACTGGCTAGCACACAGCCATTGCTCCCTGTTCAAAATTCCCAGTTCAAATTCCCAATATGAAACTGGCCAGCACACAGCCACTGCCCCCACAGTACTGATCCAGAGATTGAAATGAATGTAATAACTGCTTGGCTTTAAGTCTAGGTTTGCAGAACTATGCTTCCTGTTTTATATGTCCTTATAAAAGGCCTTTGGGGATATAATCTGTAAATATAAACTGTAAATGCTTCCTACTATTATTACTTCCTACAACTACTTCTAAAGAGGAGCGTGTGTGCTCACATCAACAAGTACATCCCTAAAACTTGGCTGATCCTTTTGGAATTCTGTACATGTCATTTTCCAGGCACTGGCTCTTCTATGCAGGGCTCAAGAGCAGGCCTGCACTACACTGTAATATCAGTATCAGTATCAAAAAAAATCCACCAATTATCAAGAAATCCATGTTTCCAGGACTCTTATTTTCAGGATCCAGTACAGCACACTAAAGAGAAAATCCCGTACTGGGTTAGAAATATCAATGAAAACAAAGTTTTATGAGGAGTGGTATAAATAGATTATGAACATTGTGAAAGAAATACAAAACCACAAGCCTGTGCCAAAAAATGACTGTGGTCCAAGAGGCTGAAGACTTAGAATTCCCTACTTGTGTAAACCCCGACCAGTTTGATTCATCTCAGTGTCTCAGTCTGCTTATCTGGAAAATGAGGATATTGCTTCATTCCTGGTAAGGGTGGTGTGACAGCAGCACTGTTCTTGCTTCATTTCTCATCCTCAACTTACTCCTTCATGCTGCTCAACATTTAGCAGTGTCCCCATTTCCCATATATGTCAATAGCACATCTTTTGCCCCTTAACAGTCCTTTTTTTCATTTACAAAGCCTTTTTTACCTTCAACAAAGCTCCCCAAGACACAGCTACTTCTGAGATGGAAGGACAGATATTGTGACAATATTTAATTGTACCTCAGCAGAACTTGTGACAACAGAAGAGAAGCTTTACTCAATTGTGAGAGGGTTAAGGAAAACAAAATTATTTTAGCCCTGTAGAGATTTGGATGTGGATACACTATTGGACAGTTATTCTGACAAACAGAGCAGAAATACCATAAGAAACTATAAAGAAACAACATATATATAAGCAAGCTAAAAAAAAATAAGCTTTGTTTTTCAAAGAGGGAGAGAGGTATGACAGGTAAGCAGTGAGGAGAGTCCTTTAGTGGCATTGCTGTGGGGATCAGAAAGCTTAGGAAGAAGAGGGTTCTGTCTCCATTCCCTTGGAATTCTTTAGAAGTCTCCAATTTAGGTGCTTTTACAGTAAAACCAGCTTCATTTGGTGTAAGCAGTGAGGCTGCAGCAACTGGAGGCACCAGCTCGAGCCCTCATACCCTCCACAATACCCTCTTCTAATCCATTCCTTATTGTTCACTGTCCTTCCTGTAATCTGGCCTTTGAATCATGCCCAGTTCCCCAGATGTGCTCTGAGTAAGCTCTTTGTACATCCCATAATGACCTCTCTTTACTTGCCTTCAATTCTTCTATTTATACATCCCATGATCTGTATGCTTGCCAAACAAAGAGGATAGTAAATTTATATCCTCTGTCACTCCCAGTTCCTTTTCTTAGGGAATGTCAAGATGGAGAATCAGACCAGGGCAGCACTCCAGAATAATCCAGTGCAATCCCCTCTAACATATTCCAGAGCAATTTTTTGGAAGAAATTACCCCTGCATGGCAGCTTCTTTATACAGGTGAGTCCTTGGCCTGATAAAATCTACCCTTCTTAGCCTCTCCTGGCTGTTGCAAGCCATTAAAATCAGATTTCAGAAACCGTGGTCACTTAATAATAAACATCAAGACTAAAATTACATCAGTTAATGAGCTAAAATATCAGAGTGTCATAAGAGCTGATTACTCTAAGTTTATTTTTAAAAAGCCATGAGGAAATAGGAACTCAGCAGTAACCAACTTACTCTCCTAAAGGAATTTTTTAGGCTGCTCAGGGATTGTCTCCTTTAGCTGTCAGCAACAGCAGCTGGGGTTTTGTCAGGGTGAAATATGCATCTGTCACTCAATATAAAATTGAAATTTTATCTAAGAGAAACACAGTGCAGTGCTGAGGCTGTGAAGCCTGACCTCAGGAGGGCAAGGCTTGGAGGCTCACCAGGATGAGCACATTCCTACCCTGCCTGCAGACAAAAATGATTCAGGGTTTGAGTCACCCGCCAGACAACACAAAACTTGGGGCGGGTGCACCGTGAGCAGCTCAGGAGAAAAGAGACAGATTTGATACTTCCAGATTAATCTTCAACATTATTTCAGCACGGTAAATTGCTCACAGCAGCGTTTACGTGCATGAGTAATTCCTGAATCACGAGCTTTGCCATTTTTACCCCGGCTCTGCCCGCAGCCCAATATTACTGCAAGCTTTTGGGGCAAGACAAACACAAAGCTCCACCATCCTGATAACAATGTTTGTGTTTGACAAGCACCATTAGGCAGGGTTTGCTCTCGGAGAGTATTTGATAGCACTAAAGGCCAGCAGCAATTCTAGCCCAGGACAGAAGCTGTGCCTCTCTTCATTTTCATTTCCTCAAACACTTGGAAGTATTTGGCAGTCTTCCCCCTCAATACAGCTGATTAGTCTCTTACTAATGACAGTATTTTGCAACTTTCTGCTTCCTCACATCAAAGCATCCTGGAGATCTTGTCAACAATGACCAATTGTTTAGACACTCAGAAGTGAAGCTGAGGAATTCCACTTACTCACCCAACTGCTCAGTTTTACCCCAGATCTTTCCAACACTTGAGGCCATTCCTGCATCGTGTGTGGTACTCAGGGACCATCTCATCCCATCTGCATTCATGCCTGGCTTCCTTCCACCACGTCTTGCTCCAGCTTCAGCACCTATTTTACTCCCTGCTTCTGCATATGAATTCCTCTTTCTTGTCCCCCATCACCTCCTCATTGTCATCACTCTTGCACTCAGGGCTCAGCCTTTTCAAGGCTCCACACCAGTTGAGAGCAGATCCAACATCTATTTTTGAAATGCCCTTTAGGGGTGGCAACACTGTAAGAATTTGGCAATATTTGTAAAGCTGGCAGGCAAATTAAAAAAAAAAAAACCAACTGTAATACAAGGCTCTGGCCTGTCTCTCTCACTGCACAAGTGCCAAGTGCATTTCAAAGTCTAAGTCTCTTGGTTGTAGCCATTTATAGTTTGTATAAAAAGCATAACTTGTACACTTCCATTAGAGCCCTAAATATAACTGCCCTGAGCAAGTATTCGCTGCTCAAACAGGACCTCTTTGAATTTTGTTTCCAAAAGAATGCTGCTGCCACTATATTATTTATAGACATTTACATTAAGATCTGAATACTTGGTCAGGAAACAACTCTGATTAATGGATCCCCAGCATTGTTTTATAACTCTGAAGAAAACCACTATTTTTTATTTTAAAATAGCAAATTTTTTGCAAAATCATAAAAAGCAGCAGTTCTCAAGATGGCCATGGTGCTTTGAAGAATTTGGAAACACTACCACATGTTCTGGGTTTTTAACACAGCGTCTGTGTAGAGGGTGAAAATTAGAATCCCAATCTTATATTTTAATTTAAAAACACACTTTGATATCCCCATCACACCCATGCAGCAGATCTATAATGGATTCAAGCATTCAGCCCAATTGATTTTAACAGCATGCTGCTGTCTCAGGGCTTTCCTGCACAGGACTTTCCAGTTACCCCATTTGATAGCATGCAATTATTTTCCTGACACTTGGAACATTGTTATTTGTAGAGGTGAAATGAAGAAAAAAAACAAAACCATTTTTCATCATTTCAGGCAAAATGATGGAAGAACAGGGAAAATTGCCTCACAGCAGAAGCAAAATGAAAGAATTTTTTAAAGCAAGATCCTTTAATTGACAAAAAACTACACGGCTGGAAAAAAGTCTTCATTTTAATGAACAATCATAGTGTTACCTTTGTCCATAAAACTTCTGTAGTCATTAAGGTACAAAAATAAAACCCCTATTATCTATTTTGTTGGTTCTGTGTTGCTCTAAATTGTGATTTTCTCTCTGAAGGCAACATGGAGCATCTCCACTGCTGCAAGGCAGAGATGCACAGCATGGAAGGACTTGAAAAGCAAAGGTCCATCCCACACAAATAACCCCATTCCACAGAAGTAATCACTTTTTGGATCCAGCTGTTTGTCTGCAACCACTGTATTCCAGTAATATTAATAGCTTTGATTATTGCCAAGGAGAAAAAAGTCTTAGAAGGCTTTTTAAATTTGTCATGGAATTAAAGGAAAGGCAGAACCATGGCAGAGGCAGATTTGGGGAGGCTCAACTGTCTAAGAATGCTTTTTTCTGTTCTTTTCACCAAATTATTGAAATGACAGCTCGAATAAGAGACTGTTCTGTTAAAAAAGGACAAGCTGTAAAGGCTAAAACTGGGCTGCCCTGCAGCTCCACTTCTGGATGGGAACAGACTGGAATAGGAGATAGGGAACATCACTTAGATCTGAAACAGAAACTTCTCTGGAGTTCAAACTGTACTTTAGAACAATCTTTTCCCCCAAAAGTAATACAATAATAACAGGGAAGGGAAAGGAGCACACAGAAGACTCAAAGATGCTGGGAATAGATACATGGAAGAAGGATGGTGGAAAAGGAACAGGAAAAAAAACCCAAACTCTAAACATTCCCTGATGGAAGAAATCAGTGAAAGAATGGGAGAGCACTGGAAACAGTCCTATAAATAAGAGCCAATTCTGCACCTTTGCCTTGGAAATATTTTATTTTTCCTAACAAATTCTTGAGGAACATGTAACCCTCTCTATCCTTTAACCCCCAGTATCATTTGTCTCCCTTCCCCTCGTCCCATTCCCTGAGAAGTGGCACAGCAAACAAAGGGTGATTGAGCAGAGCTGGACATGCCTTGGCTCTGTGCTGATGGAACCTGATACCCTCTGTAGCTGTGTGGGCAAAGTCATTCAGCTCCCAATGCCCCTTCCTGGGCTAATTTCAAGATCACTATAATAAGATAAAAAATTAATTATTCAACTTTTTAACACTATGCTTTGAAACTGAAGTTACTAGGGTTTGATTTGTTTTTTTGCTGTTTTACAGTTCTTCAGTGCAGAATAATCCGACAAACACAAAAATGTAACAGTGTCCTCACTACCTATTTTCAAGATGATCTTCACCTTCCTGCCCTGTTCTTCCTAATAAATCACTGATTTACTGCTAGGGCCCTGCAGGCCCAACCATTGCTTCTTCATCTCAGTGGGAGCCAAATGATGATTGAGATGCCAATATATTAGGCTGGCCTGATTCAAAGCAGGGTAAGGAACAAAGCATTTGTGCAGAGCAAAGATAAATGAATATAAATCAAGTGCTAAGCCATTTTCTGTGATGGATTAGCACCTTTCTTTGACCCAATAATGTCAAGGGGTCTCCTTGCTGACAGGAACTAATGTGGAAATCTGTGCTGTGCGAAGCCAGGAGGAATCCTGATCTCCAGCTGCACTGCTCCTCTGTTTGCATTTTGCTCTCACTCAGGTGTGAGCAATCCATCTCCTCCACCTCCCTTTGCAAAATGTCACTCCAGTGCCCACCAAAACTATCTCTAGAGTATAAAAGATGTCTTCTATTCTGACTTTCTGCCTGTTCCTATTCTTACCAGTAAACCAGCAGGTCATAGATGGCACCTAGGCAAGGACCAGATGGAAAAGCTTTCTCAGTATCTCACAGAATGGTCAGGTCATCTCAAGGAATCCTCTCATTCCAACCCCCTGCCATGTTCACCTTCCACTATCCCAGGTTGCTCCAAGCCCTGTCCAACTCAGCCTGGAAAAATTCCAGGGATGAAGCAGCCACAGCTTCTCTGGGAATCTATTCCAGGGCCTTACCACCCTCACAGGGAAAAATTCCTTCCCAACACCCATCTATCCCTGCCCCCTGTCAGGGCTGAATCCATTCCCCACTGTCCTGTCACTTCAAGCCTTTGTTCAAAGTCTCTCCCCATCTTTCTTGTAACTTCCTCCAGGTACTGGAAGCTGTAATTCCACGTTCACCCCAAGCCTTCTCCCTGGTACCTGGTGATGTTGCCAAAGTGCAAAACTATACAAAGCCAGCAGCAAAAAGCAGATGTTTGGATCAAATCTAGCAACTGCAATTTTGCCAAAAACAGATGCGAGGAAGAAAAATTAGTGTGCACAGCAAAAACTTCAGTGGGAGTCGAGGCCAAACCTCTCAGTGCAGTAGCTGGAGCTGTACTGTATTACATTAAATAATGGTTAAAATGCACTGCATCACTGACTGGTGGCAAAGCTGCAGGGTTTGAGAGCAGCAAACACATCCAAGTCCTGCACCTATTGCAGCCTGCACCATTGGCATTTTCCAGGTGCAGAAGTTGTGTATGACTGGTCCAAAACAAGAAAAGAGTGATGTTTGTCCTGTGTTTGTAACATGAGCCTGGACACTTGGCTCTGTAAAAACAAGGGTTCTGTGCCTGGGCTGCTGTCCCAGCTCACTCTGGGATGCTCAAATCCCACAGGTGAGTGGCACCTGTTGAACCTGCTGGAGACTGAGTCAGCTCTTCACTGATGAAAGATCATCAATATTATGTGCTCCAGCCTGGATTCCACACCACACTGGTAAGAGGCAATATCTCAGAGACCCAGGGCATTGAAAATGAACTACAGGTACTCTCATTACCACCTACATTGTTTTAAATTTCCAGGGAACTACATCCTAAGTGAGAGCAGCTCTGCTCCTCTTTATCCCAAGCTTTGTGTTCCTGGCCTCTGCTTTTGTCAAAGTTGGAATATTCTCCCTCAGCTTTGGTTACATCAATTCTTTGCCTCAGCATAAGCACTGAATAAACACAAAAAGGCAAGTGCAGGAATAAAAGGGCAGTGGGGAAACGTTTGGGGGCAAAAAAGGACGGGTGAGACTGCAGCACCCCTGATTTAGTTCAGCTTAAACTGCCACAAAATCACACTCTGCCAGTGCCACCACATCTTGTAGAAATACCAGAAACTGCTGAAATGCTGAAAAAGTCATAAATTAAGTAAAACCCCTTAAACTTAATCTCTTCTGCTTTCAGAGAAAATAGTAAGACTTACTTTTAGAAGTCAATAGAAAACTAATCCACAGTTTTGGCATTCTGAAGCAAACGGAATTTGCCAAGTGCAAGAAGTTGTTTATAAGAAAAGAAACAGAGAACTGGAAGTAGTTCCAGAAAATTTATTATGACCCACCTGACTGTAGCCAAGAATATTACATCAGCCCAGATAGCCTGAGAACTGGAACAATATTGCTCTCAAATTAGCAAGTTGTTGGTACCACAGGCAGGGAGAAATGGTTTTGCAGGAGGTCTGGGTTCTCTCTGCAGCCCTGATGGGCAAGGCTGCTCCTAAACTCACTCTCCCTGTGACCAGAAACAAAGGATTTCTCCTCTATTCCTGAGGTTGGTTGGCTTTGGTGGGGGTGGGGAAATGTGTTTGTTTTTAAAACATCTTAAGATTCTTAGGGCAGTGAGTATCTCTTAGTGACACTTCCAGAACTCGCTGTACTCAACTTGGGCTTTCTTGGTTCATGCTGAAAGAGGGATGACTACAAGGTAACTCCAACCCAAAAGCCACAGAGCCCCTGGTGCTGAGGATGAGCTAGAATTAAGTATAGTGCCAGCTAGCCAAGGAATTCTGTGGTGCCACGTTCAAAAAAGGGAAGCACAGCACACGCAAAGAGGTCAGCTGACTCTTAAGTAATTCAAAGATCATAATTACAGAACACCTCTGCAATATGTAGACAATTTCCCTTCAAAATAAAACACAGCACTGAGCAGTTACAACATGACAGCTCATCCAACAACCTTCTCTTCCTCTCCCACTGCAATCAAAGCCTGAGTGTTCCCCACTGCAGCTGCAGGGTGATTTCTCTCATTTAACAGCACTGATAAATTACCTATTTTATGAGAGCCTAAGAAGCCAAGACTCATAAACTCTGTGATGGAGCTGGCATGACATCATTAATTCTGAAGCAGCATTATGGATGCCTTTTATCTTGAAGCATCTAAAAGAACTTTCTTATACATTAAACAAGGTAGTTCATCAGCAGTGCTTCCTAGAAAGAGGCTTTCTCTCTCTTTCTCTCCCCTCACACTGGAGCATTCTGAGGAAAAGAGGTCTGAAAGGAGGTTCTGCTTCTGAACATTCAGTTCTTACAATGGTGAATCCTCTTTAACAGCTCCAGTAATCTCCTAATTATCTCCCACCAGAGTTAACACTCTGGGGCAAAAATATAATCATCTTTAATCCTTTTGGGCTGGGTGAAGTTCCAGGATACAACCCTGAACCAAAAGCATTTAGTGCCTGAGCTAAAGCTTTCAGTACATCACCCCAGGATGCCAAGGCTCCCTCCAAGTTATCAGCATATCCTGACCCAAAACCTCCATGGGCATTCCCAGATGGAAAAATACCACTTAAGCATTGACTTGAGTAAGAACCACATTGCATCCAACCACAGAGAGCTCAGTTCTCATAAGCTTGATCACATCATCCTTAAGGGCCACGTTAGGTCTAATCATACTATAGTTCATATTTTATGTATTTTTTTTAATCTATAAAATACATAAACCACATAAGCAAATAGCTAATGAAAAGCAGAACGCAGGAAATTTTACAGGGCAAACAGAGGTCATCTGTTTCAAAGAGGTTATGTTGTCATTTGTGTTTCTGCTGCCAAATGTCTTCTCCACTAATAAAAGAGCATTTGTTGCATCAGGTTTCATTCCCAATTTCACTTTCTGTATTTTGTAAAGAAAGGAAATGCACTTTAGATACATCAGCATTTCTCTTCCCCTCACCAAGTACTGAGGAGGAAAATTACAGGGGGTGGGTGGTTATTTGTTTGTTTGTTTTCATCCACACCTGCCTGAAACCTGAAGTGTGGATTTCAAACTATCAGGAAAAGCTGTGAAGGAGCATTTGGGCCCTCTACACTGACAGAGTATATTTGGTTCAAAATTAGGTTCAGATTTAGGCTTCATTAAAGACATCATCACTACCACTCTCATTTCAAACATAGTTAAAAAGCTGAGGTTTGGGTCTAACTGGAGCCTTTAGCAACTATTTCCATCTCTGCATTTCTTAGGTAGGAAGGAAAAGGTCTCTGCATTTCTTTTCATGTAACAGACTGAAAAAACAAACTGACAATTCCTCTTTTCTTCTGGGATGCAATGAATAGACCCAAACCACTCCTTGCAGAAACACTGATTTATGGATTTGAATCGCCTTGGTCCTTCCTCCTTTTAAAGGAGCTTGAAGTTTCAAACAATACCTGGTATAAAACAAAGATCCATATCACTGTCTTTGTTTTCCAGCAGGAGAAGCAGAGGCACAGCCATCAAAGCCCTCGGTGCCCCAGGAAACCCAGTGCCTTGGAAGTCAGGGGAAAGGGTGGGAGAACAGAAGGGGTTATCAATAATTCTTTTCCTGTTTGCACATCTTTGGTGACCACAGGGCACCCAGCGCCATGTCCAGGTGAAATCCATTTCCCCAGAGCAGATTTATGCAATATCCTCCATGGAACCTGCCTGACAGCCTAAAAGCTCAAGGCATTTCCATATGGATATGGTTTATTCAGTGTCTTCAGCTGGGAGGTACAACAAAAAAATAAATCATTTCCATGCTAGCCTACTTCAGCATTGTTTTGGTTACCCTCTGGCTTGTTTTCTTTATGTGCCCTTTCTCCTGAGGGACAGTGCCAACAAGACATGCACCTCTAACTTAAAAACAGTGGAATAGTCCAGAAGGAATGGACACATTCATTCTGCCACTCTCCTATTTTCTCCCTTTGTTAAACAAGCATCCCTGTTTTGCTTCACTGCTCCTGTGCACCAGGCTAAAGGCTTCCAAGATTTTTCCACAACAATATCCAAAGCCCTGTTCCAGCACAGCGTTCTGGATGGTTTTTCCAGTGCACACACATATTCCCCCAGCTGACTTCTTTCATTTCCAAGTTATTGTACCATTAGAATGACAAGATGATATTTATTGCATGGCAGACATATCCTAAATAACCCAGAGAGGCGCTGACATTCCCAGCTCTGGATGGGGCCTGTGCAAACCCCTCTCTCCTGCAGGAAGGACAAGCTGAGATCAGATTGATGTGGAGGTTTTCAGCAGGGAATGATTAAAAATAAAATAAAAAACTGGGGGAGGGAAGGTATTTTGAAGAAAAACTTCTCTATTCTCAGAAGAGAAGGACAGCTATTTTGAGGCAGCATTAAAAACCCTAAGCCTGTGCTGAAACAGGAGTGGGAAAAGCCTTCAGAGGCTGGAAAGGCAACAGTAGGTTTAGCACACAGCTCCTGGGACCCAGCAGCAGAAACACTGAATTTATTCCAGTCTGCCACTAAATCATGTGACTGAGGCATTTCCCTCGGTTTCTCATCTGTTAAACAGTTAACAATCCTGCTTCCCACAGACCATGCCTCGGAGATGCTTGCAAAGGAAAAAGCTCCGAGATGAGGAGGAAGGAAGCAGCAAGGCAAGACAAAAGCTCTCAGTCTGCACAGGGGAAAAGCTCTAAACTGAACACTAAACTCCTGATCCACTGAGACCAAAGGCTGAGCATTAGTCTGCTGCTTTATATAAAACATAATACTCTATATATCAGCCTCAAAGCAAGGCAGCTTCAGAATTCTGGGTTTCCTCCAAAAGAACTCTTGGGGGAAAATAAAAAACTCCAACCAACACAGAGTAAGACAAATCTCAGTGAACACAGCCATGACAAAGTCAGCAGCTGCTTCAGGACAAGTATTAACCTGAAAAACAAGCACTTTCTTGTCTATGGCGAGGCAGGTGTTGCTGCAATTACAGATTTCTGGTATTTGCAATTAAATCCTTGATTCTCAACCAGTGCAGGGACAAGGCAGAGCCAGGGAAGAACCCAGAAGTTCTGTCCAGATGCACCAAAGGGGCTGCTCATTGCCACTGCATTTGTGGCAACATCCGTGTCCTGATAAAAATAGAATTTTTTTACATTTCCAAACCAAATTATGCAGCAAAGAAGCTGTTTTACAACAAATTAGGAGATAAGGCTAAATCTCTCTCTGCTCTCTCCCCAGCCTTTAAAAGCCTGAAGGGAGATGAAAGGCAAGCCAGGGCACGCCAGTGAGAGCAGCAAAATGACTTCAAGATCACCAGTCACACACACAGAAAATTCCCTTTATTGGCACTGTCTGACCAGAGAGGGGGGAAAAAAAATCAATTAAAAAAATTAAAAAGAAGATCAATCCGTTGTGGTGAGCCTAAAAGACACCCAGCTTCACCAGCCATCTTCACTTTGAGCTTCACACAAAGCTTCACTTTGTTTGAAACTTGGAGCCTTGGAGCGAGATGAGCACGAGGCTTGGTCTGTCACAAGGTAGAGCACAGAGAGATGTTGTTTTTCAGGAATTACATCTCCCAGTTTATGGAATTTTACTCCATGCCTCCTTTTCCCTGCCTGGGAACAACATGGTAAGGAACAACATGGGAATTTTTATTCAACATTCACAGTTTCAATTCTTGAAGGGCAAGGCTCATTTCTGCAGCACAGCTTCCCTCTGAGCAAAGGTTTTTTTTTCTGTTTCAGATTGACACAGAGCTGCAGAGAGGACAGTTTGCCATAATTCTGCAATGAGTAATGAAGCCACACTGCTTCCATCTGCAGCATGTGATCCATGGAACTTCCCAGAGGAGGAAAAAGCTTTTCCCTGCAGCCCAGCTTGGCTGGACTGTATCAGCAGCTATTCCCAACCCACGTGCTCCAGCATCACCCCCTTGCATGGAAATCCATGCTGAAATTGCACTTATCACCCTCAACTTTTACTCCTGACTTCAACTGTCATCTTTAAAAGAAAGTTATTTCTTTCCTTGCAGTTTTCCACATTCCCTGCCTGGTTCTGAGCAGCTCCAACTCCATCTGACATTAATAACGTTGCCTCTGTGAGGACCTGCTGCTCCATCCCTTGGGGCTGAACTGCAGACAAGTTTGTGACAGGCAGAGCCAAAAAAAAGGGGTTATTTCACCATGTAAGAGACTGATTTTTCCTTAATTCCAGACCAATCCCTTCCAAAAATAAAAGGCAAGTAAACGGTCAGTGCAGCTTCTCTGCTGCCTTTCCCAAGGTCATGACCAAGGGCTGGCAGGCTCACAGCCAGGCTGTGAAAGGGATGAATTTCCCCTTCCTGACCTCTTAAAAAGTGTAACATCTTGGCTCATCCTCGTGCCTCTTTAATCTCTCTGCTGCATTCATACATTCTCCTCACCAACTAGAAAGCAAATGCTGCTCCACTTTTTTTTCCAATAAACATTCCTTGTTCATGATATTATTTAACATCATCTGATCCTGAACTCTAGAGGCAGAGTGATTTTGGAGTGCCCATAAATCATATCACAAACTAGACTGAAATAACTTTCTAAATTACTATTATTATTCCTGATATGTTTTACAGCCCATTATTGCAAGCAGCTTATGCTGCCACGTATAAAGTCTAGATGAATTAACAAAAAACAAAAAAACCCAAAAGCCAAGAAGAAAACAGAAGATCCAGGTACTACCTGTGGCTCATATTATTGGAAGTAAGGGCTGAGGAAATTGCAAAGAGGCAGCTTTTGCTGTCATTTCTACACTTTCACCTTTACTGGAGCATTTTCTGCTTTGTGCTGGCCAAAGAACTGAGAGTCATCTTATCACACAGTATTTCACCAAAACAGTATTTCACTAAAGTGTGCAGGTTTGCATGGTTCAGAACCACTAAGGCAGCAATCAGAAGTGAAAAAGGTTTTTTGGCAATCTCTCTACATCTTCTGAAAAATAAACTGTGTTAATACAGTGATTCCCTTCCAGTTTAAGGCAACAAAAGTCTAACTGGGAGTCTGCAATACCATATTAAAGGGCTAAAATAAGGTATGATGGATAACAAAGAATTGGGGGAAAATCCTCACACCAAAAAAGAACTTGGTGTCTTTGCTCATTAGATCACAAACTGAAGCCTCATGCAAAGGGCTGGAAAATGCTTATTCACACTCAATTCTCTTCCAGTCTTTGTGGTTTACAAGTGATATTTCTCTGCTTCTCTGTACTTGTGCTCAGGGGCAGAGCCTTGCAAACAATGAAGTGGTTTAAATGACTATGCAGAGTTTCACTGGAAACAATAAAATTCCGATGGGAATCCACACTGGGCCACCAGAATATCTGTGCTTTAGCTCTGTCCTGAATATCCTGATGCCTGGATCTGGATCCCCTCCCAGGTATCCAGTGGGATATGGCACAGTGTAACCAGCAATCAGCCACAGAAGTTCCTGTCTCCTTGGGTAGGGAATATTGTCCATAACCAGAGCATCTCCTGGAAGAACATCCAGTGCAATGGCTTCACCTGGAACCTCCCCTGCTGAATCCCTGGGAGCTGACTGAGGATAAGGAGCAGGATCCCATCCCCACAGGGACACACACGAGCTCCATCCCCAAGATCAGAGGCTGTGACAGTCAACCTTCATGCTGGATTCTGTGAGAAACCAGCCTTCCCTGCTGCATGGCAATGACTGAGGATAAAACTGTTAAGCCTGGAGATGAGAGGAGCAGAGGCTGTGAAAATGAGCAGCCAGGATTGAGTCACTAATGCCACATCAGCAGCTGCCTGGTGGCTTTTGAAGCTGGCACACACAGGGGTTAGGGAAGGCTGCAGGAAGGTGCAGAACCTGCAGGAGGCTTGTATTAACGACTAGATTTAGTTTAGTAGCTGAGGAAAAGTGGGAACAGCACAGGGATAGGGTGTAATTGGATGCTGGCTTGGGGAGGAAAGACAAGGCTGTGCTCTGTGTGTAAACACACATGGAGGAAAAGCGAAAGGAAAGCCAAAAAAACCTTGTCAGAGCTGACCACACTTGCTTTCCACAACTGAGGTTTCCAGCCACTCTTTTTTATTACAAAAGAAACAAAATAAATACAAGCAGAGCAGAGGATTTCTGTGAATGCTGTGGGTGTGGGAGCAGGACACGTATGACACAAGCTGGTGGCACAGCAGGGCTGTGAATCATACGGTAATCAGAGGCTCCTGCCCAAACAATGCACACACTGTTGGGCTACAGGTTGTGTAGGCAGCAGCCCTGAGCTCACGGACTGAGAGCTGGGAAAACCCCCAAAAGATTCTGAACAGTAAAAAAAGGGAGAGAACCTGGGCTCTGGAATGGTGGTCACACTTTATCTGTCTCCCCAAACAGAAGAACCTCAAAACTACAGAGAAAACTCCTACTCCACCCCAACATCCCTCTCTGTGGAAGACTTGCCTCAGAACCTTGTAATAATGAATTAAACAAAAAAGATAGATGCTTTCGAGCACCACCAAACTGTTATTTACTACATTAAACAGCTGAATACCCTGACTAAAATTACCTACCTAATACTAAAATAGTTTTCCGGCTATTTTTCAGCAGGATAAAAAAGGCACCAAGAATTCCTGAGTCAAGCAGGAGGTGCTGAGACAACCTGGAATCATCTCTGACAGGATCTGGAAAACCTGGTACTCAGGAGAAAGACATAAGCCTGAATGTCACCTAAAAATAAGAATTCAGAGAAGAGCAAAGTAGTAACACAACAAAATGCAAAGAATATGCAAGCTTACCCAGCAAATGCCAGAGCAGGAGACCAAAATAAATCACAGCTGAGGCAAATCTAGTGAAAACCACAGGCATAATAAAAAACAGACAGTAAAACACAACAGAGATGGATCGCTAGCTCTGAGTTTTCTCTGGTAACGTTTCCAGTAAGGCCCAGAAAATAAATCTCACGGTGGAAATGATAAGAGTTACAGAGCCCTTCTGAGTTACAAGCTGTGCAGATGTACACATGCGTGAGACTGAGAAGGAAACAGCATCGTCTACCATTTCTACAAATCTGTGTAGCTGCAGTTTCTCTTGAAATAACATCTGTGTGCTCCAAGGGAAGGTAGGAAGGAAATATGCTCCTTAAAAACACGCTCCACTTCTTTTTCCAAGCAAAACCAGGTACACACTCCAGCTCTGTTAGCCCCCACTATAAGGCCAGTGTGATCACAGCCCCCTGGGGCCCTGGGATCTTATATTTTACATTCAACAGTCATGGGAGACCTACAGGAAAAGGAAGGTCCAGAAGGCTACAAAAGCAAACAAACCCCAAATTATGCTCTTCACATCCCTGCCTTTCCCTAGGAGAGGTTGTGGGACAAACTGGAGTTGGATCCACGGCACTGACCACAGTTTGTCAGGACAAACATTGCCCAGGCTGAGGGACACACATCTGCCATGGCTCCCAGGGAACAGGCAGGACCAATTTCTATTGAGAGCAGTCAATCCTGCTCAACTGAAAAACCATAATTCCACAATTCTCTGTACATGCAGCCCCCTTCCTCTCTTCTTAGGCCATCTCCATACACCTTTTAAAATTTATTTCTTCTCCCACAGCTGTCACAGCTGTTTAGCAGAGCACATTTCAGACAGAAAGCTCTTTCAGACAGAAAATTCACTGTCTTGTGCTGTGAGTCTTAATATATAGAAACAGTGCCCAGAGGTGAGCTTTGAATTTGGGAGAAGGCTTATGATGGGCTGGTTCTGCTTTGAGTGCACGATGGCTCATCATATAAAGAGAATCACAGAATTATTAGGGTTGCAAAAGACCTCCCCAGATCATTAAGCTGAAATACCCCTGTGCCCACTGAACCATTTAATGAAGTGCCACCTCTACTCCTTCACATTCCTTCTCCACTGTAACAATGGAGCACACTGGACTGTTAAACATTCTGCCTAAACTATCCCAAAGGGAACCATGGACATATTTAAGTAGTCCTATTAATTGCCAGGCAGCCAATGCTGAGGAGACTCCCATGTGTAACAAAGGTACCAGAGATTTTTCCTCTGGATTCTGTGACACCAGAGACTTGCACAACTTATGTGCCAACAATCAGTGTGAGCAAGAGGAGACTGAGACTCAGTTCTGGCAGATGAAAGGCTTTACAAAAAAGGCCAGGCAAGAGCTGAGCTATGCAGGCCACGCCAGTATCTGCAGACATGGTTATTAAAGCTCCAGCAGCCTCCAGATCTCTTACCTTAAAGAAACAACAGTGAGAGTGTGCCAGACAATTTGGGAATTGTCACTGGCCAGACAAAACCAGGGTGAGTGAAGGTTGAAAGTGCAACCTTGCACCAGGAGAATCCCCCACCTCCCAGTTCAGCAACAGGATCCTTCATCCACTGGGCACTCAGCCAGTGATGTGCTCCAAGGGCAGGTATTGCCAGGATAATCCATCAGACTTGCTTTTGGTGGCCTGTGCTCATTTCTGCCTCACTCACACATGAAAACTTGGGAAAACCTTGGTGAAACCAAGTGGATTTCCCAGTAAACCATCTGCTCGTCCTGCAGAGACTGAGAGTCTGGGTTGGATTCGTGGGAGGAAATGGTGAGAGGCTTGCAAAGCCAGCCTTGCATAACCTCACTGACATCAAAGGCCCGCCAGGGGTTTAAATCAGATCTAAATTTGACTGTGCAGCATTTGCACTAGAAACAATCAAAACTCAGATATCCTCAGAAGCAATTTTTGATTCATGCTTACATTTTAATCAAGACCTTTTCTCAACAATTCCCGTTTCTCTATTTTCTAAAGCAGACCAATTTAAGATAAGATTATTCATATTTAGTAAATCACTTTATAGGTCTTCTACAGTAGCTGCTTAAAATGCCTGAGCCCATGCAGGGAACACCAGAATATTAAACATCTGAGATGTTCAGTGAAGCATTTCTATAGAGAATTAAGAATAGATAAGAAGGGTATGAGGAAAGAGGATAAAGTGTAATCAGCAGGAGGGAGGAAAACTCAACCTACTACTTGCTGGGTTTTTTGAGAGTCAAATAACTGGCCTGAATGAAACCACAAATACCTGTTCACTGTGTTACATTTTGCATCCTGAATAATACATACACCTCTCTTGTGTATTGAAAATAAAACTCACTGGAGCTGTCATGGTTATTGTGCAGATAGAGTGTGTCAGGATTAAATGACATCCTTAGGTTACACCTGGAAAACGTGCAGAGGTGTAGCTTGTAAGGGAAATAGTTTTGCATTTTAGCTGTTGTCCCAATTGAAGAAGAGCATGGAGGGAATCTAGAGGATGTTCCACTGTCTGCAGAGGGAGAGGGGTCCTAGCAGAGAGAGCCAATCTAACCCAAATACCACAGCAGCTCCCCACCTCTGGATTCACAGGACAGGCTGCATAAGGCATGCACTGAAAAGAAATTCACAGCATGTGTGTAAAGATGTATGATTACAAAACAGAAATAGATGTACTTTAGAGGAGCTGAAGTGACTGATACCCACAGGATTAAAAGTACAGTTTACTTGGGGTCACTTTCTGCACTGACAGGAGTTCAAAAATGCCTTTGTTCTCAGTCAACTGGCTAAGACAAATTTATTCAGATGGAACAGATATGAACAGCAACAAGGATTAATTACAACATAATTAATTAATGGTAACGTCTGGATGAAATGATAAACCAGTGGAAAGATTAAAAAAACCCCTAAACTGTGATAGAGATCCTTGGTAACCAGATCCATTTATTACCATTAGCACGCAGAGCCAGCAGTACTGTTTCTCTCTGTGCCATATAAAGTTATAATTAATTATGCAGCACAGCCGTCGACACCTGAGATCGATTCCCAATTCTGCTCTTCCAGGACCAGACTCTGTGAGAGGAGACAACTTTGGAGACACCTGATACTGCCTCAGCATCTGCTACCTTGGCACAGTGTGCTGGAACACTGATCCCTTCCCCTGACAAGGTACAGACACAGGAAAAATGGGGGGAAAGGGTCTATTTAATTTTTTTTAAAATGCAGCACTTCAGACTTGATCATGTGTATTTTATGGGTAAAACCAGCAAGGCACAAGCAGCTCACAGACTCGAGGCAAACTCTTTGACTCTTTTAGCATGAGCTTCCTTTTTGGATTGCAAAGTTCCTGGGGTTTGTCAGACAAACATGAGCAGGCTGTGCTGCACAGCACTGACACGAGGCACTTTCTGCAGTGGGAGATCCAGCTTGCACCTCAGACAGTCCCCAAAAGGAATAATAATAATAAAAGGGCTGCAAGATTAAACCAGCCCAAACTGATAATGAACTGCAGGTTTGTTTTGAACTGAGCTCACTCCTAAATGGTGTCCCCTCAACTAAGTGACTCAGGGGATTGGTTTGGAATCAGGAATGGTTTGAATTGCTGTGTTCTGGATTTCATTATTCCCCTCTGGGCAAGTGGATGCATTTCAGAGCCTGAAACTTCATTTGGAGAAATTCTGCAATAGCTGGAAAAGCAGGAATCAAACCAACCAGGATAGGGTACATACTCTGAGTCAGCATTCAAATTCCTGTTTCACTGCAGCATTCACTGAGTCTGGAAAGGAAGAGAGGAAATAAAAGAGGCTTTCCTTACACTGCCAGCAGCACACAGCCATGTGTGTGCTACAGGAAACACTCTTGGGCTCCACTTTTCAGAAAGTTTCTTTTTACATGAAGCAGCTCATTGTATAATATCACAATTCTATTCCTGTTCCTCGTTTATTCTGTGCCTCACCTTCCTCCCAGCTGGTGGCTGCAATTGCTGCTATCTCATCTGCTAGGGAGAGGTGAGTGTTTTGCCTTTTGACAGGAGACTTGTTGCTGCAAGTCTGATATATTTAACATTCTTTCTACCTGGTTCATTTACTAGCATACAATAATTAGCTTCCAGAAACAACTGGCAGGGCTCAAAGGACTCCTCCACTGAGATTTGTAACCAGAGTTTTGAGTCTGAGCAAACACAAAGGGAAGGGAAAAAAAAGGAAAAGAAAAAAGGCAGAGCGTGTGTTCAAGATGAGACTTGAAGCACAAGCCTCAGCCCAGTGCTGAATCCCAGGTGATAATAGTGAAGGAATGCACAGAAGCTGAAGGTTAAATCTGCAGCACCAGCACACTCAAATGTGATTGCAATTATGGAGAAGATGTGCTTCTACTTCTCACAGCTCTCCTTTCTCTTGGCTCACTCCCAACAAGAGTCATAGAGGTTTTATGGGCAACTCGTATTTGAGACCAAAAATTAATGGAGATGCTGACCATACATTAAAGTAACTTGATTTAAAGGATAACTATTAGCTTTTCTTTCTCCAGCTACCTGCCTAACCAAGAAATACTCAGGAGACAGGAATTAAATCACAACTTGTTGATCCTTAAGGACTAAAAGTAAATAGACCTATGTCATATAATCACAGAATTCAAGAATGGTTTGGCTTGGAAGGAATCTTAAGTAGTACCATAGTTCCATCCCCTGCCTTGGGCAGGGACACCCTCCACTACACCAGGCTACTCAGAGACCAATCCAGCCTAGTCCTGAACACTTCCAGGATAGAAGGGGGAAAGTATCTATTCTGGGAGGGATGGACATAGAAAGAACATTCTCAAGTGCTCAAAGGCAGAGGTGAGAAAATGAGGTGGTGAGACAACCCCCAGGTCATGATTTGTACAGTGAAAGGCCAAACTGAAACAAAAACTCTGGCTCAAAGGGATCACCACTGGGGCAGGTTCAAAGGAGAGATTTCAAAAAGTTCAGGCAAGGACAGATCCTGCTCAGGTAGAGCTGTTAGTGCTGCTGGTGGAGCTTGACTTGGAAGACAAAAGTTAAGATGATCCCAAAGTTCAAAGAACAGATTAAGAAGTAAGAGATATTGGTCTTCCCCCCACCTCAGACACGGTTTCATCTCCCACTCCATCACAACTTGCTGAAGTGTCAAAACTCCTTCCATACAGCACCTCACACTAAAAACAGTAAATGGCTCTTGAGAAGCAAGAAATTCAGGATCTGGCTCTGTCTTTGTCTGGCACTTCATGTTTTCATTTGTGAAGTAGAGGCAGTAAACATCTCTGTTACTTCAAAGCACTGAAGTGCTTTGAGCTCCTCCTCACAGAGAAAACAGTAGGTACAGTTATGATCTGCTATGTGATCACTTCAGGAACAGCACAAGCTTTGCTCTCCCAGATTTACAGCTCCTTTACAGACCATTCATTTTATTTTTTGTGTTACAACTGAAGGAGCTGATGACTAACTTGCTGAATATAGAAATGCTACTGTACTCCTCGGAGTATTCCTTCCTGCATCACTTTCCCCACCCCCAGACATATGTTAGTAGTTAGAGTCAGCTTGCTGAAGCTCCAAATTTGACAGAGGAGGGGGAAAATGGGAATAAAATATTTCTGTTCAACAAAACAGGATACCTAAAAAGACTGCTCTTGTCTCTCTAGATGTACACACACACTTTTTCCCTCTATATGAGATTTTTAGTTAAGGCCAAGGAACTTCTAACCAGCTGAAGCAATAAATAATTAAAATGGCCCTCACTATGTATACCTGTCCCTGAACAAAAATAATGACTAAACAATGAAAGAACTCAGATTTTGGTAATGCACACCCACTGAGCATTCATATGGATCAGAGGGAGTTATCCCTTAGAATATCCCAAGTTGGAAGGGACCCATGAGGATCATCAAAGTCCAGCTCCTGATGACAATATCAGCACAGTAACTATTGTAGTTTATCCTGTATTTGGGTGATGCAGTGTGATGATCACTGGGAGTCTGAGCCCTGTATCTTAAGCAGAGCAGCATTTCCTAGCAGAATTTCTGAGAAGGAATGGGGAACAACGCACAGATGCAGTATATGGAAAGGGACAATGCTAGCAGCGGGTTTGCCAATGTCCAAAATACAACAGAAAAACTTTTCCTGCTTCTTACTTCTCTCCTGCCAGAGAGATGAAGAGGGCAGAAGGTAAGGGAACAAGTAGAGGAAAGAGCTGCTGACTACCCCAAGCCAGGGGATGTAGACAGCCTAGGAGGCAAAGAAGAAAGTGTGGTGAACATGTCACCCAGGCAGGGAACTCCATCTGTGAAGAGCCCATTCCAGCTGTCATCACTGTGACAGAGGGAAAAACCCCAGTGCCCCCAAGCAGCAGAGGGCACAGCCAGCCGTGCGTGTTTGCACACATCCACCCTCTGGGAGCTGTGAGCCGATGGGAAGTGATGCCAAAGCGGTGCCCACGGTGAGAGGGGCTCCTATCCCAGCCTCAGTACAAATATCGCAGCACAAACCCCCGGCTGAGCTGGCACCCTGCCCACAAAGCACTTACTCAGCCAATTCCATTTATGTTATCATCGAGTCACAACACAGAACCCCAGGCACAGCCAAGCCACCCCTCCTTATCACAGCATTTCTCTTTGGAGCAGTGTCAGGGACGGGGTGCAGGGCGCAGACGCTCATGTGCAGGCAGCAGGGAGTGGATAAGGAAGGCTGGAACAGCCTGGATAAGTCAGGCACTCTGCTCCCACTTCCAGAATTGGGCCTGGGAACAGAATTGTCACCTTGGCTTTAATTTGCACACCAGACTTTCCCCTGGGAAGCAGTGAGTTGAACAAACTCAAAAATACGAAAGGCTTTTCAAATTCAGTTTTCGATTCTTACATTAACCAGAATCACATCAGTACTCTGGGAGCTTTCTCATGGCATGTGTATTTCTGTTTTGAAAGAACTGAGCAAATACACTCAGCTCCAGCTCAGGAGTTTTCCCACATTTAGTGAAGTGCTTGGCAGCACTTAAAATGGTAAAAATGTTGCTGAACGTGTTCCTGTGTTGGAGTTACCCAGCACAGGAACAGCAGGGAATTCTTGGAGTTTCAGCAATACTAAATCTCACTGTTTTCATTCCACCAGCACTGCTTCCTAAAAACCAAGTCATCTCCAAGTTAATGCCTCGGAAGTAAATGACCTGAAAAGGTTGAAATCCCACACCTATACCTCCCTGGATTTTAGACTGTCCATCTGAGATGCCCTGCAGTTTCATGTTGTACCACAAATCATGGCCACAATGTTAAGTTACCCTGCCAGGCTGAGGCTTGGTCTGGCAGAAAGCTGTAGATAAGCCATGAAATGCTGACATGGAAAGGGAAAGGAACTGAAATGCCATTCCTGGACTATTACAGGTTGGGAACAAAACCCTGGAAGGTTCATCAGCACAGGGAATGGAGCTTGGCAGATCCAGATTTTACAGATGTAAAAAAAAAAAAAAAATTGCGTAGACCCTTCAGACTTTTTTATCCCCAGAAACTTAAATGCTCCTAGTTAAACAATTCACTTCGGTATTTCCCATGCAATAAGATTACAGCTTCATAGCTGTCATTTCTCACATGTGGTTTCCAGTGTGCTGTTTTGTTTACAAAGGACAATTTGATCCAGCTTTCAGATCAAACCCAGTGTGTGGCAAGTTAAAAGCCGTGAGTGTTTAGGTTGACTTCTTCCTTACTGCACAGAACAGAGCTCAGGATTTGCCTGGTCTAAATAAAGTGCCCAGAGCAGTCTGATTTTCGGACTGCAGATTATTTAGCTGGCAGAAATACTGATTTTTTTGCTGATACTGTTTTCTAGAAAAAAGGCTCAGCTGATTGCTGAGTGCTGCAGAGATGCTCGTGATAAGTCTAAACAAGTTAATCACTGGGAGTGCAGTAATTGCAACAGCACAGCACTAAATATGGGTTAATATACCCTGCTAGGACTCCAGGATAAATCTGCCTGCAAGGAACTCCAGGGCAACCCAGCTGTCCTTCCTCAAATATTCAGGTCAACTCTGCTGTGTGCTGCAGCATAGGAACACCTGGAATCTGAGAGAAACAAAAATATTTAACAAGGGGGAAAGATGTTCAGAATTAACTGGGAAGTTAACTGAAGTAGAAAACCTACAGGAAAATTAGTTTTCCTCTGTAGTTTCTGAAGCTTCCAGTAGCTTTTCTTACAATTACAGAACAGAAGGACCTTGGAAGCCTGGGACAGCATTTTTGGGTTTGTGTACTGTAGTCCATACATGGAGAATGAGTTAAGGAGGCGTATTCCACTCTTGGTACTCCAAGGTAGACAGGAACAGAAAAGGGAGGAATATCCAGGGCTTTGGGCCTTCAGGACTGACATCTGAGTCAGTCTAGATCCAGATTACTTTACAGATTTGACAGAGAGGGAAGAGCTTGTTTGTGAACTCCTACAGCATCTCTCTGATTTGAGCTCCGGGGCATTACTGCTCTATCAATCGTCTCTCAAATTGCAGTAATTGGAACAGACAAAACTCACTGGGTTTCATCTTCATCTCAGCTCAGGATTTCACTTCTGTTGAGGAGACTTTTATGTTTCCAACAGAGGGGCTTTCAGTGCTTTCCTGCAAGTCTGCTTGACAGAGCAAGACATCCACTGTCAGGAAATCCTTTGGTATTCAACTTGAAGTTCCCTTTTGCATCCTTTTTCCTCTGCCAATTACCTCTCCAGAGTGCACTAAGCAAATCCTTCACCATTTACATCTTTCAAGTAATATGGCATAATTAACTCCAGGGGAACAGCTTTCACCAAACTACCTGTATTTATCTCTTTTAATCTTGTGCTATTAATTTAACCCCTCCAGCCAGTCCCTGAGTTGTTTGGGTTGCTCCCCTGTGAGCTCCTGCCAATTTGTGAGCTTTTTTCTGGTGACTCAAACACATAAAGCTCACAGCAATGTGGTAGGTGTGGTCTGTGCTGAGCCACAGGCAGAGATCTCCATGGTTAAAGCCCATTCTGAACCATGAAGGACGACAGCACATTAAAATATTCTGGAAGTGGAAGCTAATTCCCACATGTCTCTCTGAGGGGAAGTGTCTGACCTGTTCTACACATTAGAAACAACAAAACATTTTACCTCTGGCCACAAAGGGAGAGTCAGCATGAAAACAACACCTGAAATTCCGCATTTCACCATTAGTCTTTGACTTTAGACCATTTCCACTGGTCCATAAAAGAGACTGAAGGAGTTCCAGAGGAAAAAATTCTCAGAAAGACAAGAATTTAGCCCCAGTTGTCCTGTAATTCTGCTTCTGGCACACTGGTCATGCATTATTGTATTGGCTCTGCTGCTGAGTACCATTGTACTTCCCAGGGTTCTGTTTTGATACTTGACTTGCCTCCTTCATTCTCATCCATCTGAAACTGGAGTCTGAACCTCCAACCCTCTGGAGCCCAATCCACTCCAGCTTTGAAGCCAAATGTCAAAATACAGAACATCAAAGCACAAGAGAATGCGCCACAACTCCAAAAAGCCACAAATGCCTCTCCAAAACTACAAGTCAGAGGTGTAGATTTGTAAAGAGGAGTGAACATAAAGCAGTTCAGTGCAGGATCCTTCTATCTGGGGAGGGAAAGCCCTGTACCATTATGAAGTGTTGGCACCATTCAACTTGTGCTTCATACGTTTCAGCAGCGCTGTGTTGTTGTTGGTCTTGACAGACCGAGCAATGCCAAGTCCTCAGGGAGTGCTGCAAGGAAACTGCTGCATGCCTGGCTGGAGAAGGAGCAGCTGTAGACTGAGACCAGAGACTAAAGAGAACGTGTTTCAGCTTGATTTTTGTTTTTTAAAGCTATTTCTACACCTTCTACAAGCTGCTTGTTTCCGCTGCGCTCTCACTCACGCTCCAAGAATGGCTCTTTTTCGTGCCTGGGTTTTTTTTTGGGCCATGACTACTTCTGTAATCTGTCTTTTTTCCAAAAAGTTTGGCAGAACTTTCTAAAAACAATACTAATACCACAGTCTGTCTCACCATGTTAGTGGCAGCTGCAGATGATTCTGGTTTAATATACCTTTGATCTGCTAAACAGATGAATATATCTACATGCTCGATAACCAATTTTATTCAAATTCAGTATTTGAATAACCTGAAGCAGTCCATAAAGCATGTGTGCACTTCACATCCCCTGCCTGTACAAATTTGGGAGCTCACACAAGATTTAAGGCTTCCAAAGGCAGCACTTCTCCAGTCATACTCCCTCCCAAAACTCCTCTGAAGGTGGAGAGACACCAAAATGTGAGACTCACACAGAGCTGACTCTGTTCTCCAAACAGTTTTGCACTGACTGTGGAAAAAGTCAGCACTACACACAGAAAGCTGTAAGAAAATAAAGAAAATAAATGGGAGGAGGTGCTTTAGAGATCCTACAAGAAAATAGCTCCCAGAAAGGCAGACTCTCCTGCTGACACAGCATTTCCAACCCAGGCAAAAACAAGACACTAGTACAGACATGCAAATCAGAGCATAAGTGATAAATATTTTCAATTCTGCTTCTTCCCAGGTAATCATAGGCCTGTACCCAAACAGGGAAGAACTTTGGAGGGAAGATTTCATTTCTCCTGGAACCTAACCTTTCCCTGGGGACTCTGCTTCATAAACTCAAATACAATACCTCTATTCATTAACCTCTCTTACTTGCTTTCCTTCGGGGTCCATTCCCTGCTCAGCCCTCTCCTCCAATGCCCCCTCCTCCTCTTCCCTGCACTGTCATTCCATGAGCCATGTTCCTTCCATCCCGTGATCCCTGCAGTACAGATTTGATGTGCTTGGCGTGGAGAGCTGATGTCTGTTTAGATTAAAACCATGTTGTAATTTCGAGGGAAAACATACAAAGCCACGGCCGAGCGTGACAGGAGAAAGCAATTCCCAGTTTTGGAAGCTGCAGGATGTCCCTCCTGGGAGCAGCCCAGCCTGGTGTTTATTACTTTAACCAAAAAGAAGGGAAATGGCTGAGGTTTTGCTGGGCTTTCCGCTCCACACTTAGAGAGGCCAGGGCTCATCCCCCCAGCTCTGCGGGGTGAGCATTTTACACATGCTCTCATTCCTACTTAATGGCTCTTCCATCCTTTCAAATGAGCCTCTCCACTCTGGCAAGCATATGATTTATGGGAGCCCAGCAGAAAGGATGATTGCAGAGCCAATGAATGAATCAAAGGAACCCAAGAGAGGAGATCATATGATCTGCATGGAACTCACTTTTTGAAATGGCACTTCTACTGCTTAGGTCTTTGTGCATGGTTACGTTGAGGTTTCAAAGAGCCAGGATCCAGACAGATATTGAATTGTTTAAAAAAACCTCCAAAATCATGGAATTTTTCAACATGGATCTGCCCCCACTGACATCTTTCATTAGTGTTGTCTCCATCTGAATAAGCTGCCATTGATGTAAAAACTTCTGTGACAACCCCTACAAAATGTGGGACAGAAAACTTTGAGAGCATTTCCCTCTCAAACAACCCTATGGCACCAGGCAATCCTAACACAACACTTCTCTTGGAAAATACCCAGGGCTGTGAAGTTCTATTTGCTCAAATTTTGCCCTTTTAGTGATAACATGAGCAAGCTGGTTTGTACCCTAAGCATGGCCTGGAGAGGCTGGGATACCTGGAGACCTCAGCAGGAACAGCAGACTTTGCCCCAAATTTGCATTCCAGCAGCTCTCATAAAAGCTTTGCCTCTTCATCAGCCCAAAGAAGCTCTTCCAGTATCATGGCCTATTTGGTTTGTGTCTCAGCATTAAGAAAAACTCCAACACATGCATTTTCTCATCCTACCTTTCTTTTCCTGGTAAACCTTTGTGCTTTTTTCCTGCAGCTTATGATGAAGCAAATCATTATTCACACACACACACAGAGCCAGTGGTTGGGTTGGATTTGCAAAATCTTCTGCATGTTTTGCTTTTATGTGATCAAAATCATAGATGGACTTGATTCAGGCCTAGCTTTATTTAAAAGTTAAAGGTGGTTTTGCCTGAGAGTGGGATTGAGGGTGGTGGTTTAATTTATTACTATTTTTGAACCCCGAATGCATATGGGAGAGAATGGAAATAAGTCTAAGTCTAACTCTATCAATTTACTTATTGAGCTATGCATACAACTTCAGGCTTACTATCCAATTGTTTTACAACATGAAAAACTGGTTTGTTTTGATAGAAAGTTTCTTCAGCTTTCATATTAAATGCAGGCAAATTTAAAATTCATATTTAACATTAAAATTTTTGCCTTTTAAGTCTAAAATGGAAATGTTTTAAACTTTCCAGATTTTATTCCCACTCATTAGGTCAGTGCTCTGAATTTGATGAATACCCATTTTGAGCTAAAAATGAAACTGCACTTTTGGGGAATGACCTATTTGATTAATACTTTGTAGTGTTCCCTCAGTATTTATTTCTTCCCTCCTGCCAAAGAGGGTCACCAGAGGGAATGAAGAGATTTAGCTGAGAATTAGTTTAAGAAATATTCTACATCTTTCAGGCTCTTTCTACATACAGGAGGACAAATATTGTGGAGACAGAAGTTGTTTTGTGTGCATAATTTGAGAATATATTTTGTAGAATGAGTGAGTGGGATATTATTCCATTTGGATAATGCCTACAGACCTAAATTCATTAAACTGGCTTTTTTATTAGTACTACTAAGAGAAATGCTCTCTTTGAGCAATGCCTTGTGTTCATCATACCTAAATACTTCCCAAGACTTACCTTTTCATTGCCCAAACTCTAAAATCGTTTTTACCAGTCTTGTGAGATTCAGCATTTTGCTATCAATCAGATTTACTGCTAGCTACCAGCACTGAGATGACAAAACTGCCTCTATTCTTGACTAATATAATTGACTGGACCCTGCTCTGCACTTTATGCCATGTGGAAAAATAAGTTGCAAAGAGTATTTTCCCCTTTCTCTCTCCACAAAGCCCAACATTTCATTTCATCCAAGCCTTTTATTGGTTCTCACATCTGGATTATATAAATTTAAAGCAGAGTTTTCAATATCTGAGATGCTTAAGGTTACCATATTTGACAAATCCTATTCGCCAGGCTGTCAAATTAAATTAACATGGGCAATGGAGGGGGAACAAAAGAATAAAGAGGCTGGGTTTGATTCCCTTGTGTTCACAAAGTGAGATAAAATTAACCCCTCTGAAGGGGAAGCACCAGCCCTGACAGGCAAACCTGCCAGAGTGGTAACAGGCAATGTGACAGAAATCCAGGAATTTTGTTGGCTGGCATCCCAAGGACCAAGTGGCCTTTTTGTTGTGCCATCAGCTCAAGTTTTCCAGCAAACACACCAGGTAGGATCCATCTCCAGCTATAAACTCACTAGTGGGCCACAAACACTAAATGGTCCCATCCCATTTATTTTTATCATCCCAGGGGATGCTCTCCATATCACTCCCTTAAAGATTCTTCCTCTGTAGCTGCACACACAGGATCTTTCCTTTTTTTTTTTTTTTCTGCTCCAGAGTGGGTTTTGGGGAGCCAAAATGCTGTGGAGGGGCACTTACCAACAGCTAAGAAAAAGGCACACAAAGCCCAGAAAATTAATAAGGATAGAAGAAAAAGTCAGGGCACTGCTCTGCTTAATTCCTAACAGATGCTTAAATCCAGTGTAGTGCTGCTTAGACTTACAGGTGAGCCTAACTCATAACAGCAATCCTGCACAGGACTTTTATCTGCTTTCATCCACTAGGAGCAAATCTTGCATCTCAGGCTGTGTCAAGATGGCACTTGAAGGTCTCTGCACGGGGCAAGAGGGAGAATTCTTTCTTCAGAATTACTGCCACTGCATTTCTGAGATAAACTCGGGTAGCCACATCCCAGAGCTGAAACCTGGAGGTCCCATCTTCACTCTGCTCTTCCCATTTCTGTCTCTGCTGGTTTCCTGCATCCCTCTCAGGTATGGATGGACAGTTTATACAGACTCTTCTTTGCTCACAGCTATTATTGCGTTTCTTCCGACTATCTGCATAGAATTTTGGGGCAAGCGACTGTTTAATTAATTATTCAGGTCTGTATAAAAGTAATTAAGTAACGACTTTGTATCTTAAATATCTTTGTGTTCACTTTACATACATTACACAGGCCCCCTATTGAGCAGCCCCATTACATTGCGCAGGACTCACTTTTTAGGAAATTAAGGAAACCACATGGCTTTGTTATCATCATTTTTGCCATCTCCGTGCTGCAGGGCAATGATGATTGCTCCTTCCAGCTTCCAATTTGGAATGTGCTTTTGCTTATCTCAACTATCTGCTGACAGCAAACACGAATGTGATCATCAAAATAGACACATTGGTACATTTACTTTTTTTTTAAAACCACCACTTTATGGCAAAACCAAGGAACTGACAGGCAGTAAAAAAGAGAGAAAACATATCAGCAGTGATGCTGTTCAGAGGCACAGCAAAGCAAGACACATCTGCCATGAGATAAGGGATCACAACTGTAAATCTTTTTTGCATGTACATGCATGTAAATATATATTTGACAGTGATGTCAACATGGTACCCAGGCTGCCTGGAAGTCCTGAGAAGAACTGGCAGCTCTTCCCATGATCAAAACCACCTCTCAGCTGAGCTAAGTTAACACTAGGGCCACTCCTTGGGGATATTTTTAGGTTTATAACGAACTGATGAGTCACACCTTCTGTCCTCTCAACTCATCAAGTTTCTGCTTTTACAAATTACCTATCACACTCCCACTGCCCCCAGAGTTGTGTACTACCCCCAGTCATCTCAAACCTCCAAACCAATACTCATTACATCAATTTAGACACCTATTTTCTCCCTAAGAAGATGACAAAGTTCAGACAGCACATGACTGGCCTGTGGTTCAAAACTGAATCAGCCATGGGTGAAATCAGAGGCACAACCTCATCACAGGGACATGGCAGAAGTTGTTCTATAACAAACATTTACCGAGGGCTTTTTATGGGCAACAGGCCACACCCCAAGGAAGAGACAAAAACTAAGATAAAGCTGCAATAATCCAATTCTGAGTGTTTGCAGGTATGTGGAAAGGAGCTGTGAGAAGGCAGAAAGAAATTGGTGAAGAAAGATGCTTGAAGGAAGGACAGAACATGAGCAAGTCTCAAGAATAGAAAGAGGATTTAGGGCAGGTCACTGAGGTCAGCTCAGTGGAAGAGCACTCAGCCTGCACAAATTAAATGTGTTTGGAGTTGTACTGGGGGAATCCACTGATGAAGGCTCTGGAAAAGTGAGGCTGAAATGGAGGAGGAAGGGAAGTACAGGTGTGTTTGGGGGAGGAGAACCTGAGAAACACAAGAGGCACGATGGAAAGCATTAGGAGTGATCTCCTGTGTCAAGAAGAGCCTTTTGGACAGGGTTTCATTTGTGCTTCCTTGGATTCCAAGCTCGAATTAGCACAGGTAACATTTTGAGGCCGAGGTATCAGATCAGATTTTCCTTTCCCAATGGGAATCTGAAGTTACAAAGTGACTTCAAAAAGAGGCAAGACCCTGCTGATTTCCTTATCAGTGGTTTGTGAAGTAGTTCCTTATCTGAGCAGGAGGGAGCAGTGCTCTGAGCTCAGCCTGTCCTCTCTGATAGCACAACTCAGCTGCCACAGCTGAAGGACCAGGCTGGGAGCTCTGCTCCACACCTGCCCCAACACCTGCTTTGAACCTTCCCGAATCAGCTCCAAACCTCACCGAGCCTGAGACCTGCCTGACAGAGTTACAGAGGCAATAAAGCAGCACGGGAGGTGTTCAGCATTTATTTCTCTGAAGGATTAATTCTGTGCAAGAATCAGAGCTGAGAGCAGAAAAACCCTTCCAGCAGCCACAGCTGATCGATTGGTATCTGGGATTGTTGGGGTTGTAAAACTCCAGTAAATGAGGCAGATCTCTCAGATAGTTCCTCCTCTGCTCTGCTAGGAGGGATAATGTTACACAAAGGCTTCTTGGGAACATTAAACCCTAATATATTGTTCATTTATCTGCCCAGATCTGCAGTTCTTCGGGAGGCATTAGATTCACTTGGCAAAGGGGAATCTCCATCTCCACTACACCCAGAGGAACATAAAATAAGAACAGCAGCACATGGCAACAATCATCCTTGTTTAGAAGGAAAGATTTAAAAAATGACATGGTTTAATGGACTATTTATTTTAGAACAATTACTTTTTCATTAAAATCAGTTTTGTCATAGATCCCTCAAAGAGGAATTCAAAACAATTTCGAAGAGCAAAAGCATAGAAAGCAATATGAATATTCAGCAAAGGACTAACCAACACAACAAAATTATAAAGTTTTGGAACTTCAGAATGACAACAACCTCAACTGCTGGTCCTGGAAATTATTACATTTAAATCTGGGAAACGATGGGGAAAAAAATCCCACAACATCCCAAACCAAAAGCAACCTGCACTCCTACCCTTGAGCATCAATACAGAGCAGGGCCACGGGTCACCACAGCTACTCCTGCATGTTCTCTTCCACACAATTATTGGTTCTACTGTCACAGGATGAAAGGGAGAAGGCAAGATTTCTTCTTGGGTGGCTCCCAATGCCAACTGCTGCACATATGGCAAAGTACAGCAAATAAAAACCTGATCTCATCACCCTCACTTTGGAATCAAAAGGTTTTTTTCAAAATCTGCTTTTCATGGTTTGCTCCATTCTGAAGGGAAAACCAGGAAAAAGCACATTCTGCAGAAAAAAAAATTAAACCCTATTTGAAAGGGATTGAATCAGGAGAAGGAAGGTCAAAAATGCAGGGGAACAATAGAAAATATTCCATCTTTTGAAATGATCCACATACCAGCTGTTTATCCTACAATGCCCAGATATCATGGAGGCGAAGTGTAACACTGTCAGGCATTCCCCATTTCTCCTGGACATTTATTATTTAGACATCATTTCTCTTTTATGGCTTGCCTGGAAGGTCAAGACAAATTTTCTCTCATCACCTCCAAGGCCCAGGTTGGTAATGAAACACCTACCCAACAAAATAATTGCTGCATTATAGGCTGTAATGCTCCACTGGAATAGGGGGACATGAAATAGCTCTATCCTTCAGGGAGCAGGGCTTCCACTCACAAGACCACAAGCTTTCACATTTCTCTCATTTTTTTTCCTTCCTGTTCTGTAATATCATTAATTTCTGGCCAGAGGTTATGCTGAAAGAGATCAAAACAACTTTGCCACTTTGTCTATCCCTTTCATTGAGCACCTGCAAACGGAAAATTAAGAAATCTGGTAACTGTAAGGAAAAAAAACACATTAAGGAAAATTAATTGTATACAGTAATAGTAATTTTCTGAATGTAAAACTCAGTACTGGTAAACAATGCCTCCAACAAAGGGCCAATCAGAATTAACCATCTGAATTTCCTGCTCTCTTCCCAGTGTCAAAGCACAGCCTCTGTTCTTGCTTCTAGTGTTGTGACACTAATTTCAATTTTCATTAAAAAAGCCTGGAGTTTGGCCTTCAGATTTGCATTTTTTCCTTGTATATTAACAATGAACTATATTAACATGAAAAAGCAGCTTCAGAAAATGCACTTTGGAGCCATCAGAAGCTGTTTATTATTGTTATCCCTAATTCTGTACCCGAACAAAAGCAGGTAAAGCACAAGGATTTGTACCATGGACAGAAGATATTTTTACATTATTTATACACCTAACTGGGATTGTACATTTTGAATTCCAGTGGTTGGTTCATATTTGATAGCATGACTTAGGTTTTTTTTTACCAATTTTTACCATAATGTATGTGCTCAGGCCAGTTAAAATTAATGCCTGGCAAAGGAAATTGTGAAAAGCTGGAAGGAGAGGATTTACTGGGAGGTTTTCCATGCAAACTCTTGTTTGTGGACACCCCACCACAGGCACAGCTGCAGGACTGCATTGTCCTTGCAATAAACAGGGAAATGTTTAAGAGAGACAGATGCAAGAACTAGCTACAAAGCAGGGTAACCTGATAAAGCTCTTTTTAGCAGCTACTGTAATAAAGAACCTTGATCTGCAGTGCACAGAGCAAAGTGAATTTCTGTAAGTGTCCCCAAAAATGTGAAAACACAGGCTGAGTGTGGCTTCACTCCTCTCAGTGGTAAGAACTTCCAAGGGCAGCTGCACCAGGCTGGGTCTGTCCACAGGTCTGGGATAGATCTGGGATATTGCTCTCTTCAAAGCAGAAAATTAATTTATTTATTCTACTTTCCCCTACTGAGGGGTGGGAGAGTGACACAGAGTTTTGTAACAGTCCCATGTTTGTTACTATATGCTTTTAATAGTATTTATTCCCACCATAACCCTGGTCCAAAAAACATGATTTCCACCGATTTAAGGTTTGATTCTGCAGTGCATATCCTCCCAGGTTACCTGTAGGGACTACAGGAATAAAGGGGAATATTCTGCTTTATGAACACCTTGACTTCAAACAGAGTTACTCCTGATGTATATCAGAGTGAAGGAAAGAGGATCAAAATGAGATGGGATCTTGCATAAAGCTTCTAAGAGAAAAGGAAGATGTGTGTGCATCCACTCCTTCATGTAGCACCAATCAGGAAGAGGAGATTAGGCCACAGGAGATGAGAGGATAAAGCATTTGTTTTCATGCTGGAAATTGCAGTTTCCTGCTGGTTAAGTCTGTCACCAGCTCCAGAGGAAGCACTCACCCAGAACCCTGACCTGGGCTGCAGCTTCCTCCTGCTCCTGACTCAAAGAAAGGTGTTCCAAGACTTGCTCCACACCCTCTGATAAGGCTGCAGGGAAGTTTCATGTTTATCTCACCCTTCTCTAGGAAATACCCATGATGTAACAGCTGCTCAGGACTGCAGGTGATGCATTGGCAAGGGGTGAGTCAGTGGTACAAAGGATGGGATATTTGCCTGTCAAATTCCACCCATTCCAGTGTTTCCACATGCAGAGCCATCCCCACACAGGGCAGCTCACATCCAACAACACAGAAATCAGGATCTCACCTGGAGGTACCCAAATGATGTTTTAAAAAGATCCAAATTGTTCTGTAAACTTCAGCTAGGTGTTATCAGAATTCAATCACATTATGCTGGCTGCTGTCAAAAAATGAAATCCTGTTTTTTTTCCTTTAAGGAGCAGATTTGCACCCTCAGCCTTGCAGAGTTTTGTGCCCCAGAATCCAATCCAATAGAAAAATTGCTTTTATAGTTTGGAGAGCCAGTTTTCCATTGAGTCAGCAAAGTGATCCAGCTTGCCCACAGTCAGAGATGCCAGAGCAAACACAAACAGAGGGAGCACATGGCTGGCCCAGGGAGAACAGGATCTCATTTCACTGGCAGCCCAGGCTCAGGCTGAACTCATGGAACACAAACCTGCACCCTGAATTGTCTCTGACTGACCCACAGGACACTGAAGGATCTCTGGACAGCGACAAAAGCTGCTGTGCATGAGGCTGATTCCTCTTCTCTCCCATTTGAGAAAGCTGAACAGATGTGAAGGATTTTGCTACAACAGTTTTCTTATGTAAGTGGGGACAGAGGTTGGCACAAAGCTCTGGATAAACAGAGGAACAACAGATCCAAAAAGCAATTTTGAGACTTGCCTGATGAAACCTTGTCCACATGCTATGGACTCAGGAAAAACAAGATTTACCAAATTACTTATTATTATTATTATGGCCACACAAGCTCTTAGCAGGTTCCAGTGCCAAGCCAAGGCTCCAGAATAGTCAGGACTTGCCACTCTATTGCAAATCTGGGGCTTTCTCCAATTCCCAAACACAAGTGTTAAATGAGCAGGAAAATATTCTTTAGAAGAAGAACAACAAAATAGGCAAAACATCCATATTTTTCTTCATGGATAAGGACAACAATTTAAACACTGCAGGCTAAAAAACAGGAAATAACCAAAATCTAACAAAAAGTAAGGTTTTTTGTTTTGATCTGTATTTTAAAAAATCAGGCTCCTAAATTTTTTAATAGCCAGGCTAGGATTTTGGAATATTGAAGATGCTAAAAGAACCAAGCCTTGATCTTGCAAATAAGAACTATTTAGCATTCCAGGACTGTCATCAATATCAAAACAATATAAAATGTATTTTCTGCTAGAAGGGTCCTTCTGATTTAGGTGAAAGGCTCCAGTAATTGATATTAAGTTCCTTATATTCGTGCTCTTTTCTTCTGTAGTTAATAGCTTGAATATTTAAAGGATGCCAATTATAAGCATTAAAACTTTCATACCATAATCTATTACTGTCCTTTTTTGATTTTTAATTTTGGTATTTGAGTCTTATGCCAGCTCTGAGGAGAAAATTTGGAATTTAGGAATTCACATTGTAATTATCTTATTTCTGCCATGCAGGTCTTTACTTAACACTGTCCAGAAAACTCACCTGGTGAAGCAGAATCTGCCCAGCTTGAGTTAGGGGGTACTTTACATTCAGGTTGGCCTCTTCAAAACAGAGCAAAAAGGTTGAGCTGCTCAAGACGAACTCCCCAAGCAACACCAACACCAGCACACTCAGAACCAGGGAGTTCAAGGCAGTTTTCAAGGGAGGAAAGAATTCCAAATGGCAGCAGATGCTCATTGTTCAGAGGTATAATTCTGCTGCAGAATATTAAAGTCCTTTTTCAAACTCAAGTTTCTAAAGATGAAAAGAACTGTTAAGATTAGAAACAACCCAGTCAATCTGACAAGAGAGTCAGATTTGGGGTCTAATTCTAGAGGACAACATCCTTTAGCACACAGGCACGTTTTACACAGGCTTTTTAAATGGCTTTCACATTTATTTTGCCTCTCCATCACCGACAACACAATACAAAACTGCCTGAACTTAAAATATGCATTTCATTTCCACTACAATGGATTTATCTTTCCAGCAGATGTTGTGTGGAATATCCAGTGATTGCAAGACGTTTTGATCTAAAGTGATGACTAAAACGTGCACCCATAACCCCCTTTCTTCAGGGAGATTGGTTTTTTGCAAATCTTGTTCCTATAATTTGTGGGACAGCCTTAAAACTCCAGGCACCAAGATGAAGTGTCCACAGCACTATATTCTAAAGAAATACTGATTAAAGAATGTTTTTTCTGTTCTCTAGGCCAAGACTTCTCAGCAGATCAGGTTTCCTTATTTTGAGGAATGGCTTACTTGGAAATCTGGAGCAATATTCCTCCTGGAAGATAATGAAGGCAGTTGTTTGAAAAGCAGAAGCTGACCTGGATTATCAATGTCAGGGCAAGAACTTCAGCTGCTTGATGTAATTTTTAGTAAGCAGGCCAAGGAAAGTGCAGAGTGTTTGTGACAATCACACAAACATTCCTCTGAATTGTCTCCTTGGCTTTGAAAACCTCTGCAGAAGTGGAATGTTTGGAAGTGTCATGGAGGTATTTGTGCAAGCAAAGCCCACAGTAATATGATCTCTTATTAATATGGTGTCTTACATTCACCTTTCCAGGACTTTTGGTCAATCTTATATCCAGGATTGTTATTTCACTCTCCATAATTTTTCTTCCAAACCCTCCAACCTATTTTCTTAACCAAATGATGGTTATTTGACTTCTGTAACTTTCACTCTGGTCTCTACCATGATAGTGCCCAGAAAATGTGGTGTCTGTTCTTCATATATATATACACACACACATACATATACATTAAAAACAACTTAAAGACTTGAACAGTTTGCCTCTTCTTGCTAGTTTTGAGATTTTCTGAGGGGTTTAATTGCTTTTGCTGGCAGTAATCTGATGCTTCTGTGATAACTTTTCTTTGTACAGTGTTTGTTTAACAAGCCTTCTTCAATAGACTGCACATGTCAAGAAATGAAGTTTTTAAGAAATTGTGAAACAAACTACACTCTTGATTTGCAAGTTCAAACCAACTTTAAAAAAATCCAACTGAAATCAGCTATAAGCATAGAGACCAGAATTAAATTAACTTCCATCAAAAATTTTACATCTGGATTTCAATTAAGCTCAGAGTTAATTGTTAACTGTCTTAACTCCTGACCCATCAAAGAGTTAAGAAAATAAAAAGGGAAAAAAAAAAAAGAAAGATCAGGCTTTGATGCCAGTCTGGAAGTTGCTGAGCTATTAATCAGTGGTTATCAGTTTGCCTTAGATGACTAAAACTCATTAATATAAACGAGAAGCCTGAAAGGATCACATTAGTGTGTTATCAGTTTCATCATTTACAACCCTGGAACAGCTAAAAGAGTTAAGCTATCACACACTGCACTGAAGGATAATTTGGCATCATTAATTTTGTTCTGCCATTTGCCAAACCTAATTGGGAATGATAGGGGCTTGGAAATCTGAATTCATAGCTTTCACCTACAACCCTTTATTTTTTTCCCCAGAGTCCTGGCATTTAATGAATGAAAAAGCACCAAAACCATTCAAAGGTTTGAATAACTTGAATTTTGGTGAATAAATTTCACACTGCTTTTGATTTCAGAGATATATCCATCATAAAAGAACATTGCTGTGGCAATTATTTCCAAATTTGTTCATTCTTAAAAGGGCTTTTACACTTTTGGCACACAAGGAATGTGATTAAATGGGAAGTTTCTTCTTTGCTAACTAAAAACTAAAAAAATAATTTTGTGCGTATGGCAAATAGTGAGTAAAATGCCCTCTCAGCCTCACTGCCACTGCCTTTGAGTAAAAGCTTAGTATTTCTAAAGTTTATGAATAAAATAATAAAAAGTACTGTATAAATATTAAATATGACTCATCAGATCCAACCTGCCTCTGATTTCAGACTTGCAAACATTTAGTTAGGTCAGGGAGAGCAATCCTTATGCCAGTTCATGTGTGGAAAATGCCTGTTCCTGGTCACTGTAATTCACCTGAAGGCAAAAGGAAAGCTAAAAGAAGGAAGGTGTTCCAATGGCAGAGGTGGATAAATGTGCTGGATCAGGATTATGATTATTTATTTACATTCCAGATCTATGTTCAAGATAAGCTGAATTAGCTCCACTGTAGCTGCATCCCTTGGATCCCAGAGGCTCTGCTAATTTCGAGGAACCATCCCCAATGAGACAAGAACAAATCATACCTGTGCTTTCTAAAGAGATGTCATTCACTGCACAGAAGGAAAGCATTCATCTTTCACATTTTGGCACTTCCCAGATAATCCCTTTAGCCCTTGGGTTGATGCACTTTATAGAAATTCAAAATAACCATCCACCAGACTTATTTCATAGTGCAGCCTTTTATGACGCTCTTCAAAGAGCATTCTTATTCCAAAGAGAAAAGGGAGTTCTTTTGTCACATTGACAGAGAGACTTTATTATCCTTTAATGGAAACTTCATCATCTGTGGCAGTTTTGAACCTTAAGGAGGTTGTGCTATTAAGACACAACAGATGTGCTACTTTTAACCATTAAAAGTTATCATTTGAGAAAAGTGTTTTTCTACTTTTCTTGATATATTGTGATGTTATACAAGACATTGGATCTTTTCTTGCATCACAAGAACACCCAAATTACAATCCTCATCCCAAAACTCCAGTTTGGTTTTCTTTCCTTTTTTTTTAAAGTAATTGTTTTGAAAGCAATTTTTAAAGACAAAGGATAAACAAGGGCTTCTCACAGTCCTGGGTCCTGAAATTCTGTACCATTAGCTCGCTTCACAAACTGAGAAGTAACCTTCTGCAGGCCAATAATGGATTAAGTCCATGAAAATGTATTTCAGAATATCTAAACTAAACCTTTTTTGGTACAACTTGAGGCCCTTTCCCCTTGTCCTGTACCTGTTTCCTGGGAGCTGTGCAGAGCCAGAAGGTCCCCCCTGAGTGCCTTTTTCTCCAGGCTGAGCCCCCCCAGCCACTCCAGACCCTTTCCCAACTCCTTTCCCTTCTCTGGACTCACTCCAGCCCCTCCATGTCCTTCCTGAATGGAGGAGCCCAGAACTGAGCACAGTATGATTCCTTTTATGTGCACAGATTATTCCTCAGGTAAAGAAAGTTCCCATTTTCTCCATACTCAGCACATTCACAGCTTACACAGAATGCAAGATGTTAAGGAGGAACAAATTCTTTCCCAGGAATTCACCAACACTGAAGCTTTGTTAACCACAATCCTTGGATTTACATAATCCCAGAGTTAAAAAACGTGCAAAAGCATTCACTACCAGGGTGGTGCTTGTGAAAGCATCTCAGGGGAATAATTTTGCAACCAGCTAACATTGTGTAAACACGTGAGTCTTGGGGGAACCTGCAAAAAACTTGTGGTGCATTTTCACTCTGGTCAAGCAATGCAGCTCACACGAAACCACCCCAAGGGGGATGAACAAATATCTCTTATTGTTCTGTTTGACATAAACTCCTGCTCAGTAAACAGCAGGTACAGGATGTTCCTTGTACCACCAGGAAAGAATAAAAGCAGTAACACTCCCACGGTAGCAGTAAGTTCATTTTGCTTGTTTGTTTCAGTAGCAAGGACAAATTTAATGTAACAGATTCTGGAAGACTCACAAAACATTTTATTTTCATTAATATAACTGGCTGAAGGGGAGTTGTTCCCAGACCTTCAGAGCACTTGCTGTTCGACAAGGAAAAGTTCAACTTCATCTCCCACTGAGTTCCTGGGATGCCTTTGCTCAAAACCTGCATCCTTACATGCAGCAGATATTAGGGATGCCTTTCCAAGGATGAAAACAGACCTCACCAAACCTGCTTTGAACCCAGCCATGCCTTACAACCACATACGCACTTCAAACCACAGTGCAGCCACCAGGGGTTAATGAAGAGGCTGAGAGAGAAGTGCTAATTACCAGGGTCAGAATGGTATCCACACCCATTATTACTTTATACAGCATAGCAATTCCCTATTGCTGTTATTTCCAACACTGGACACTAACTAGTTTCTTCAAGAACAAAAAAAAAATCAAGCTGGTCTAGTGCAACATGTCCCTGCCCATGGCAGAGGGTTGGGAACAGGATGGTCTTTAAGGCCCCTTCCAACCCAAACCATCCTAAGAATCTAGGATGATTTTTAAAAACATATTTTTCTTTTCCCCCTGCACTTGCACAGTAAATTTAACAGAAACCAGACTTCTTGGCCCATATTGCTACAACTCCCATTACTTCAGAGGGTCCAAGTCTTGCAGAAATGGAACAGGCAATATGAAATGTAGGACTAAACCCTGGCCACGCCATAGAAGCAAACAGGTTTTGACATACAGAGAGCAAGTAGGGAGCATGTAAGCAGAAAAATGGATAAAAATTTAAAACTGCAAAGCAAGAGGTTCCAAAAGAAGCAGACTGTTTTCAACACAGCCAAGCAAGAGGAGTAGTTTAGTACAGGCAAAGCCACTTAGGTTTGGGCTAAAACTCAAATTCAGATATTAGATTTAGAACCCAAATTTCACTACTGCATTCCTGAGGGGTGTCAGTGACTCCCACAGCTCCAGCAGCTCTGCCAAATACATTAGCTCAGCATGGATTCAAGTCAAGAGATGGCATTTCAAAATTGCTCACATGATGTCTCCAATTCTGCTCTGATACCATAAATATGAGTCTGTTTGGAGTATAAATCCATTCTGGAAATGTACCTGATGATAAAAGATGACAGCATCTATTTTAAATGCAATTATTATTTGAAAGGTGCTCGTTACTGCTAAATGATTCCTCTTTGATAGAGCTCAGTACCTGCAACACACACTGGTATTCCACTGGAATTCCACGCTCCCAGGAGTGAGCAGTTCCCTAAACTGCTAATTAACGTGATAACACGAGGGCTCCACTCACATACACTGTAATTGAACCCAGGGTAGAGAAAGAATAAGCTCTGCCATCTGTATCTGTGCAGAGGGAAGTGCTTGATTTGAACAGGGATGGGGATTTTTTTGGTCTCTCTTCAGCCAAAGGGGAATCCTCTCACACAGGATTGCTTGCTGAGAACTTGAACTCAATGTGTTTGTGCTGATGGTGTGTCAGCCCCTGGTGTGCTTCGTGGGAAGTCTGTCAAGCTTTGTTTGCAAATTTTCTACATCTTTTTTAAAAGCATTTGTGCTACTGTTCCCTCCCCCCCTCCAAGCAGTTCTGAATAATTAAAGCGTTTTTACAAATTTTGTAATTAAAAGACCTCCTGGAGTTACTATAGTAACGGGGCCTTTAGAAATCAATTCAATAAAACAAAAAAAATGGGGTTGATTGGTTGGCTTTGATCTTCTCTCTTTGTTCATTGGCATGAAGAATATTCTGAAAGATCATACTCTTTTTCTCCCTCAACTGCAGAGTTGTTATACTCCAGGATGTACAGTGTGTAAGCTTCACTATTCATTATCCAGCCATGGCATAAATGGGGACAACTTTCTGGGTGCTGTTTTCTTTCTGGGACAACCCTGACAAATACAGAGCAACTCCATTTATTCAGTTTTAAGAAAGCCTTATCAAATGTTTACCACTGCTTATTTTGCATTGAAATCAACACCTGGAAAAACTCTCAACCACGACATTCATTTCAGTGAATATTCCTCCAAAAATACAACCCAGTTCAAGTTACAGGAACAAAGCTCAGAGCTCATGAATTTCAAAGCAGGATCCAACTGGAAGGTGCAGTTAACTTACTTTACTGCAAGTGTTCTGTTCACTTTTTTTCTGGTTTTACTTCCACCAGCACCTAACTCTTCAGGTTTCTGTTTCAGGAGTGTTTCCACTTTGAAAAATCACTTTAAAGTAATGATGAGCTCTTCTCTAACAGCTCTGCTCCTTCTCACACTGGGTACAGAGCCAGACCATTGTTCTTAGGATAGAGATCATGCCTTCTGCACTTTTCTGTTATTTTACTTCAATTTCTAGCCAATTAAAAAAAAATCACACCAGAAATTTTCACTAGGGAAAATATTCAACAGGGAGACACCAATTAAAAGACCCCAACAGTCTGGATCTAGGGGCATGAGGAGGATGACATCCTATTTACCAAGTCCTTTCCTCACCTAAACACAGGGGCTGCTTGCTCTGGGATCCCAACCCATGAACAGCACAAACACAGCTCGATGCAGCTGCCACCTATGCTGGAAGGGCAGGATTTGCACTCCAGAGCCTTTCCTGGGAAAGGACAAGCTCAGTTCTCAAAGCCAAGTCTGGCCTCTGTTGCAAGCAGCCACCTCCAACATGGTTTCAACCTGCAGTGATGAAAATGAAACTTCTCCCCTCAAAGGGACAATTAGCTTTCATTAAGATATTTATATTATTTACTGGGATCCGCTTGAAAAATACTTCCATGAACATCTCGCTGCCTTGCAGAAGATGCAACTACAAATGTGAATGTCAAATCCTATCCACAGATATGGAATGCTGTGCCTAGCTCAGGTGCCACCCCCATCCTGGGATGCTGGCATGGCCCCACTTGGTCCTCACCCATCAAGCCCCAAACCAACGCCATTCCAGGGACTCCCCGCAGTCCCACTTTCCCAGTTCTGTAACTCTACTGGAAACTCCCGTTTCCCTTGGAAGAACATCTGGGTGCCCAGGTAACCAGGCAGGCTGGGGAGGAGGTGGAGAGATCCACACTCAAGTCCTGTCCTGCCTTGTGGTAGGAACACCAGAAGGTGTTAGACCAGCTCTGCAAGGCACATCAGGATGAATCCAGCCCACAGCTTACGCAGAACCAGCGAGACCAACTCTTGAAAATTATTTTTTTCCAGAGGAAGAGGCATTTTAGAACAAATTTAGAAACCAGGAAATTCAGCCACTCATAAATCAATAACATTTCCAGAGGTTTAACATGACTTATGTAAAAGCTGTTCTTTATGTCTAATTTAGGACTGTTGTTACAAGTTTACTCAGCCAGATAAATTTATGGTGACACACATTTATGGAACCAGCCTAAATTTCCATGCAGGACTTGATTTTACCTTAAATAACCAAGTTTACTGAGTAACTAATTTTTACTGGTCTGAAGGGCATTGTTTAAAACAGATTTCTTTGTAGATAAGAGATAGGAGCCCAGATGCTCATTTCAGATACACAACTGGAGCTCAGATGAACACCAGACCCATTTGGTAAAGTCAGAGCCTGATCTGAAAGCAATAAATCACAACTTTTTGTTTTATATTTAAGTTATGCTAGTGAACTTCCTCAGGCCTTTGGAATTTTCTATTTGTAATTAAAAAAAGAAATCATATTCTTAGCTGATTCATGACAGAAGCTGCTTTTATCTGTGCTAAACCAGTTCTTATTTAATGTAACACTGAATTGAGCTGCAGTTCTAAAAGGAGCCATAAAAACAATGAGGGATTGATTATTTTTTGGTGAAGTTATGTAAAACAGGCAGTAATGAACTCTCAATACAGCTGCCATAAAGAAAAATGCAGTAGCAGATGCATCCTCCTTCACCTTCAGCATCTACCAGAGGGCTGTAAAAGAAATAAAAACTCCTCCTGGGAAGGACCAAATGGAAACAGACTGATTTCACTTTCAACATGGAAAGGCATTTTGTAATCAAATCATGTGTGATGCACTGAGAGTTGGCTCAATCCAAGAAGGCAGCTCCTATTCTCAACTTGCTGCAGGAGCATCTCTCTCCAGCAAAAGTCCCTGCAAAACCTCTAACCAGAATAATTCCTTAAAATGAACAGTCAACACTCCATGGCCTAAGCATGGCACAACCTTTTGTTTCCTGAGTCTCAAGCAGACCACCCTCATTATCCAAAGGAATTTCAGGAAGCCAGCATCCCATTTCTTGTCTGGGGATGGAATAGGATGCTGAAGATGCTTTGCTGTGTTGTGTCCCCCCTCCACTGTTTGTGGGCTGTAAATTCATGTAGTCCTGGGGCTGCTCTGAAAACTCCTGAATTCTGCTGCAGCCCCACAGCACATCCAGGACACCTCTGTTTCAATTCCTGAAGAACTGGCAGAAGTTCTGAACTAACAGCACTTCTGGCCATTAGGTAGCACCAAAATATCAACTCAGATTCAAGGATTCTTTCCAGTTTTGCCACTTTTTGGTGTCATTTTAAACAAACCACTTCTGCACACATTTCTTATTTTCCTTTTTGTTTCAAACTTGCAATACCTTTTGCCTTAATAAGCACTACAAAGCTCATTTAGTACTTACAAAACACCAACAAGAAGTACTTAATAAAAATTCCAAGTTATTTATTATAATAGTAAGTTTTATAGGCTTTTTATATAAGGCTTGAGCCTTTGCAATTTTTTGTAAGCAGGGTGTGAGGTAGAAGTAGCACACAAATTCTTGTGCGTCATCTTCTCCACCTCTACACTTGGGGATCTGCACAAACACCCAGAGAACTCATAGAGCTTTTCCATCTAGCTGAAAGAAGAGAGGCTTTCCTCATGTGCCCTAATTCTGCTCATCTGGAGAATATTTTAAAAAAGAACGATGACAGCCTCTGACGTACCCAGCAGAGTCATCACCAACGCCATGCAAACTGAATCCAAAAATAGATGGCTGACCTTCAGAGAGAGAAAGAGAAAGAGACCTTCCCATCATTTGCAAGAAGGAAACCACCTTGGCTTATCAGAAAGCAGAAGTTGCAGGGCTGAACCAGTGTTTGTCACCAGGCAGATAGGTGGAAGTTGCTGCTGAGAGCTGCACCAACATGTTCTGTAATGAGGTTTCACAGTGCTCTGCTCTTCTACAACATGGAAATGTTACTCAAATGTGGCTGTGTGTACACAGGGTATTCCTTAGAATATTCCATCGTGATACACTGACTTTCAATCTGACAGAGTGCCACAGCTGAGCTGCATGGAAATTCCCAGAGTTAACTGGCTACTTAGATTTTCACTGCTCTTCTTCATGACTGTCCCAGCTTGCCAGGCTGGAGATGAAACATCAGATGAGCAAGCAGTTCAAAGCAGTTGTGGAATTTATTGCAAACATCAGTGATTTTTGCTGCAGTAAGGTCTTGCAGTTATTTTCACTGAAGGCTTGATGCTCACAGTATAAAATCACTGCTAATAATTCCCATCATCAACCGGTGCTGTGCCAAGTGCAACTTGTCCTCTGGAATCTTAAGCTCTAGACTTTCACACAGGGAAAGCACAAAAACTCAAACCTTAAACAAGCCAGGATATACAGAATTCAATCCCAACTTTAATACTGACTTAAAAGGTGGTCTTGGACAGTTAATTGAATTTTCAGTGCCGCACCAATATAATGGGTATGGTGCCGTACTAATTAGCATCAATATTCAACCTAAGTAAAGTCAGGCCACACTGAAAAAATAAAAAGGTACTCAAAATACAAGAAAAATCTATCCCATACATGTCTTTATTTTCATAAAGGGATCTGCTTTCCTGTTCCTTTTTCCCCCAAAGGGATTAGTTTTCCTTTTCCCACACAACAACCTCACCAGTGAACACAGATCCCATTTTTCAAACCTTGTCACGTTTATTCGCTCACAGTCTTCTATCCAAAGAAATAACGTGGACAAACCTGGAGAGGTTTGCAAATGTTTTGACTGCATCCAGGCCAATCAGACAACATAAAAGCAGGAATAATATTTGATCCCTCAGGAGATACCTCTAGTCCTCCACTCTCCTACATCTCTTCACAGGATGCTACTACAGAACTAACTACAGTGCATTGCTATTACAGTAAATCCATTCAGTGCTGGCTTCCCAGCTGTTTGCTCATAATAATTCTCATTCTTGGTCATCCTTCCCTTTTTGGTTTTTTTTTTTTTTGTTGTTGTTGTTTGTTTGTTCTGGTTTGGTTTTGTTTTGTTCTTGTGGGGGTTTTTTTTGTTGGTGTTTTTTTTTTTGGGGGGTGAGGAGAATGAAGGAAGAATTCTGAGGAGTTTGTTTTGCAATCTCCATCTCCCGTTTGGTTTCCAAACCACAGCATTCACTCACAGCTCTTCCACAACTGTATTTTTAAAAGAACTTACGTATCCATGTCTTCTTCACAACAGAAAATTACCTTTGCATTAAGTGTATGAGGTTTTTTTCTGGGCAGTAAGTGTAAGTTTAAAGTTAAGCTGCAGTTAATAGACTGTTACTGGTACCAGAGAAACGGGTTTCTCACAATGCATCACAACAAGCTTTCCCACTGAAACTCTTTAAAGCACATTACCAGTTTCTTGGGTTTGTTATTTATGATAAAAATGTAAAGATGAACCCCCTCAAAGTCAGAGCTGAGCTATGTACCCAAATTCATGAGCTGTTGTGATCAAGAGCAGCTGAGCTGCAAAGAAAAAAATTACAACAGAATGAAAGAGAGAAGTGCCAAACCAGATCAAAGAAGTGAGTGAAGAAGCCTGGAAAGATCTATTTAGCTCAGAATCTGAGCAGCTTTTTAGACAAATAACAAGAGATCCCACTGCCTTCAGAACACAAGAGACCTTCATCCTAACACTGCATTTCTGCTATGAGGGCATTTCACAATTATCAGTACTCCCAAGCATGGGAGCAGGGGGTATTTGAAACCATTTGTGTGTATATCCACACCTGGGGAGCAATGCTCCTGCACCACTTGTCCCAGCTCTGACCCCAAACCTCTCCAGCTACTGACTTGTATTTGCAACTCAAATGCTTTAATCTCCCATTAATCTCTTCTCAGATTAATTTATTCTGAGATAAAAGCTATAAAAGACAACTTTCTCCTTTTGCAATTCCAAACTCCAGTTCCACCATCTCAGTGTCATCCCTTCGACAGTCACGTTTTTGGGAAGGCTTTTTGATGTTTGTCCTTGTAGAGAAGACACCAGATAAAACTACAATAGAATCAGAAATATGTAAGTACGTGGTGTTCTGGATAAAACTTCACAAATTCCCTCCTAGTACTTGGGGAGGAAAATGAACCAGCAGCAGGGTTCTGCAATGAGAGAAGTTTAATTAGTAGCTTTCATCACAGTGCAGAGGTGGTTTCTCCAGAATGCTGGGCCTGGGAGAAGCTCACTCCTGTCTGGATTTACAAGCAGAGTACCTGCAGCACAAACATCCCACCAGCTCAATCCCAGGACACAGATGACAAGTTACACAGGGAACTTGCGTGGGGTTGTATTGCTTTATAAAAAGGGTTTTACTAGCACACGTTTCAGATGACTTGAGAGCTCAGTAGTGGCTTCCTGAATAATGTGGCTGGCTCAAATTCACACCAATAAAACTTTTACACCAGACCAAACTGCCACCTAGTATTTTAACATCACACATTATGCAGGGAAGCTGTTTTAGAGAGCTTTAAATGCTCTATATTTGCTCTACTTCCTCATGTCTCCAGTGATTCCATAGCTGCCAGGAGCAAATGGCACCCAGCTGCACAGTTAGAGGCACAAACACAACATTTCTCAGGTCCCTTGAAGGGAGTTGGTTATTAAACAAAGATGAGAAGCATTGTCAGGCTGTGTCTGGTCAGAAAAAGTCCATTTCTGGGCCTGTGTTTAATACAGGGCTTGCCTGTGACAGATGCACAGCCTGAACCTGATTTCAGGGATGCTCTCCTGAATTAGCAAAGCTGCATCCATCGGGACACAGGCAAACCTGGCTCTGAGCCACCTCCAGCTTCTGAATCCTCGTGTGTGCTAGGAATCAAAGGGCTGCTCACATCCCCCGAGTGGAATGAATTAGTTCCTGACAAAAGATAACATTTTCCTGGAGAACACTGCTCCCTGAATAGGAAAGTGCTGAAAGGGGCTGCATTTCTGTAACGTGAGTGCGTGTTTAAGGGTCCCCTCTGGATAATCTACATGCAAATGAGGCAACATTTACTTGCAAGTATCTCTCCAAACTTAAACTGGCTGCACATTCTGAAAGTTAAGTAAAAACAGAACCAAGGGAGAGAACCCCTAATTACCGCATAGCGAGGGGACTGATTAAAACCATCAGGGCAGGGATCCTGTGTTTCATTAAATAAATATACCAAGTTGAGCTTTATTGTTATTTTAGCTGATGAAGGAAAAATAAAGTCTACCTCTGCATGCATGAAATTACCTAAATTCAAAGACTCACTGGCAACAAGAGCAGTGCAGGATTTTTTTTCCCCCCTAATGTTTGTATTTAAGTAGCCCACTACAGCTATTCAGATTAATATGAAATGTTGAAGCACAGTTAACCTCTGGCATTTTTAGCATCTACACAGAGACATTTCTTTGGATTTCACATGGCAGGGTGTAACTAATAAATGCAACATTAAAATACCATTTTAATTATTTTTTTCAACCAGAAGCAGAGAGGCATTACAGAGCATTTTGGTGTAATGGACAACACCCCCATCTCACTCATTCTCAAGCACATGGGGGGGCTTTTTGCTGCTTTTTGGCTACTGCATTAAGTATTCAAAACTGATTGCCAAGAGCTTGAGCAAACAGCCTTGGTGAGGTCATTTCTGGGTAGCAATTTCACAGGGGGTTTACTTCAATTAGAGCAAGACAGACATGAATCTGTGTGTAGGGAGCGAGTTCCCTTTTGCTACTCCAAACCCAATTTAGTTCCACTGCTCCAGACAGGAGGACACCTTTTTCTGGGATATACCAATATTTACAGTCTATACCTCATTAGTCAGCATTACCCCTGCTGACATTTTCCAGAGTTTTTAATTATGGCAAAAAGAAATCTCTATTCTTTTTCCATCCCTCTGAGGGAACCCTGCATCCAGGAATGGCCACAGCTGGTTAATGGGATCCAGCCTGCTCAAGGAAGGGTTCAGCACAAGCTCAACACTTCCACAGGAGAGAATGTTACAACTCTTATCAGTTATTCTTACTAATTACTTCAAAAGCTCAAGATTTAGGAGCTTTGTTCAAGAGCTGAACAAGTTAAGACAGAATAACTTTCAGTGTCATGGTCTCCATCCCCTCTCTCTCTCCCAAAGTTTATAACCCTAGAAACAAAATAAATGAAAGTTGGAAGAAAAGCAGTGTGGCTACACTGAAACTTGCACCGTCATCAGCATTGCTATTTTAATTGGTATAAAGTCCTCTTCAACTGCTTGCTTTTATATTATTGGTCTGTAACTTTTGGTGGTGACGTTATGTTTTTAAGGGTTATGTAAGACTAAAACATAAGCCCATACCTGTTTTCCTGGGCAAGCAGTGTTTAGAGCCACATTTTTCCAAAGAAATGTTGAATGAGCTTTTGGTTTTTGTGAAAGCTCCACAGTGCAGTGGATAGAGAAACCAAAATATTTGCTTCTCGTTACTCCCATTGCACAGAGAGCCTCAATTCTCCAAGTATATGGAGGCAGCATTCATATAAGTGAGTGTCTATTTAGAAAGGGTGATGAAGAATTACAAAAAGAGAATTTGCTTTAACCTTCTTTCCCACCTTCTAAGCTTAAAATCATCAGGCAGGTTGTGCCTTCAACTCTGGCTGGGGGGACAGGAAAGGAAAGGAAAGGAGAAAGAAAACAAGCACTGAAACCTGAGACCAGATCTCAGGCAGATGTAGACTCACAGCCAGACTTTAAACGTCTGGACAGTGAAAACACTGATAGATATATATAAAAATTATATATAATATATAAAAAGCACTGCAATAGCTGTAACTCAGGTGACTTTGCAAAAAAACTTAATATACAATTGCCACACAGAAGACTTCAAGGATTTTTGTTGGTTTGATTTTGCTGGGGTTTCCAGGGAGTTTTTTTTATGGTGTGGAGATGAGGTGGCTTTCTCATTTTTGTTTCATTTTGGTCTTTTTAAACATCAGAAATAGTTTTGACTGTACCAATAGGTACAAAGGAACTCAAGAACCCCTTCTTGTGGCAGCAAGCATCCCAGTCATGAAATGAAGTAATTTCTCTATGGAAATTCCAAAGGGCTCTCTGAGTTTCATGCTCTGACAGAATGAAAATTCTACATTTGAAACTTCTCTTTTTCCACCTCACAAAGTCACAGCCTCAACCACATAACTCAGCAGCACTTTCCAACCTGCAAGGTCTCCTGCACTCAAGGTGAGGCAGAGAAGAGCAAACCACACAACGATGTAATGATAATGGTCAGAGAACAGCAGCTGATCCTGAGGTCCAGCTTGCTCAAACCCTTCCTGAGCAGCCCCAGCAGGTTTGTGGGGAACACTATTTTAGACTCCTCACTTCAATGGAAGGTGGATAAACTGCAGAAAAACCAGATGGTCTCTGCCTAGAAATGGTGAGGAGCTGGGCTTGTAGAGTCTGGCTTTGAGGACACTTAGGGCAAATTTAAAAAGCACCTATAACTATCTGAAGGGTGGCTACAAAATTTATGGAGTCAAATTCATCTCAGAAGCAGCACATGATGGGCACTGGCACAAACAGTGACTTAAGAGCCTCATGCTGGGTATCAGGAGAAACTTCCTCACTAAAAAAGTGAGCAGGTTGCTCAATGAGGCTGTGGGATCTACCACAGGGGTGTTTCCCAGATTTAGAGATGCAAAAACATCACTCAGCTGCTCTAGTTCTGGCAGGAGTCCAACCAGAAGTGGAAATGGACTAAACCACCTCCAGGGGCAAAACCTCACCAGCATTTCAGTGACTCTAAGGTGAACTGCAGTTGAGATTTCCAGCTTGCAAAGTATTAATTTCTATTCCTCCTCCCACCCCTTCTTGGGTTTAATTCATCAGCTCACTATACTTTCACAACGAGTCAATCAAAAATACTTGAAAAATCCCCTCAAAACACAAATAAAGCCTAAAACACATTGAACTGCAACTCTCCTGATGCTGAATGGAACAGAGCATGTATCCATGACATTTCTGGGAAAAAAGCCTACAAGATATTTCTATTTGAAACACCTCACTCCTTTATTAAATGCTGCTTTTGTCTTAGCTTGTCATAAGCTGAGGAAAAGAGGGACAAAGGAAGCACATAATTCCTCACCAATAAAAATAAACCTAATATTCATTCAACATTTTGAGCAGACCCAAACACTTCAGCAATACTTAAAGCCTTCAACACCACTGCCTGCACTGCCTGAATGCTGCTACCAAAGAGTGGCTGATGACTTACATTAGGAAGTTGAGGCCAAAGAATAATGTATCCCAAAGAAGCCAATTGGTGAAAAAAAAAATAATTATCAGTGAACAGCTGTGTGATTGCTGCACAACAGTTGTGGGAAAAGCAGTGCAGCAAGGTCAGGTTCTGATCCATTACATCACTGGGAATCAAGACAGGCTCTGTTGCAGAAGGAAGCCATTAAGGATGTGAAATAAGCACTAGAGATGTGAAATAAGCTCAGAGTCCAGTGCACAATCTGCAGGACGGGCAGCAGAACACACTCATTAGCATAGGCACATGAATGCCATTATTCAAACAAAATTAATACTACGCTGCTCTCAGCCCCAGCTACTCACTGTGCCAAGCCATGCGTATTTTAAGAGGAGGCACAACTCAGACCCCAAGAGATCTCATTCTGGTTCACCTCATGCTTTACTAACCCTTATATCCAATTAAGGCTGCCAGTTTTATGAACTCCTATATATTAACGACCACACAAACCTGACTGTACCCTCTCAATAAAATGAAAATACTGCTTGAGTACCCTTCCTTAAAGGCTGAATAGGAGCTTGATCCCGTGGTTATGATCCCGTTTTGGCTTGCAGGAATAGACAATTGTATTACTACACAATTACAGAGCAGGTTTCTGACCAAATCTACTGATCCCTTCCTCTGTCTCAAAACTAATTTAGGTTTTATGGTTGATCCATTTACTTCTACTCCTCAAAAAAAGCCAACTCTGTAACAAGTTAAAATGATTATAATGTAGTAAGCTCTTCTCATACCATTAGGACTACACAGGGGATATATAAGAAAGACATCCCCAAGGAACTAGGGGCTTAACTACAGAAAAAGTCCTGCTGTAAAATAAGCACTGGGTTTTTCCAGGGGAGAGGAGATGCAGAAGCTGGTTAATGTACTGAAAGACTTTTAGGAAAGTGAAGGCTTTTGCCTTGGCAAAACTGAACAAAGGGAAGAAGCCACTACCTCAGGACAAAAATTTACACAAGTGGAGAGTTCAGAGCAGTTCTTTGTGCAGGTATTCATACAGCTACCTCCCACTCTTAAAAATGAATAAAAGGAGAGCCAGTACTTCAACAGGAACCTCTTTTGGTTTTACTCCCTATTATACCTCTATTTGATGCTCTTAACCTGTAGAGCTGAATATACAACATATGTCTTAGGATCCCTGGCATTTCAGAATGTACAAGAGATGCAATAAGTTTTTCTAAACAATAAATGAAGGTCGAGCTAAGTGATTAATGAGTTCTTTAATGTGTTATGCTGATTTTGTTCCAAAATAAGCAGCTGCTTTATACGACCTGCCTCATTTCAACAGCAAATCACAAAAAAAAGTTGAAATCACTCCCACACAAGGTCTTCCTAAAGCTTGTGCTGTTCATCATAGAACAAGCCCAGAAAATAACCTGCTGTCCCTGAACAACAGAAAGTGTCCTCAGATGAACCAGTCCTGCACAACAAATATTACACATTTTTCCAGCTATTCCCTGAGCAAATTCCTCAGTAACAGCTGAGAACAAAAAGCAAGGTTAGGAGAGCAGTTGATTATCAATGCAGATCCCTATTCAGACCCAGAAGTCAAATTAGAATGTGTCTATCAAGCCCTAATTAAGACGAATCTAATACAACTTCTCTGTCGTCTTCTAGAAATCACTCTGGGTGACAAAGTCAGCTGAAGCCAGCCCATGCAAGCTCCATGAATATTTTAAAGCAAGAAATATTGTCTCTCCCCCCTACAACTGGCTCAAGGGACCTGACAACAAAAGATCTCGTACCTCTAAGCAAAATACAGATTGAAAATACAAGTGACAGTAGCTTCTCACCATTGTGGAGTACCAGAAAGAGCTGTAGCCCACAACAGATTGTTCCAATCAGCCTTACTCAACCACTCGAGCACTCCTTTGTTATGCACTCTCATCAGAGAAATACTTGGCAGTGTTCACATGTAAATCACCAGCAGCTTTTTGGATCACTTCTTTTAATGTAGAATCAGCTCAAACTTTTCAGAATTGGGATGTTTCACTAGAATGCTTGTTTCAGGAACACAATGCGCTGCTGAGGGCTCAGGCAGATGGCTTGGCTGAGACAGTCTGCCATTTGAACGCTATCTCCCGTCAGATTTAAATAAAATCAAAAAGGAAAAGCAAATCTTTCTGACAATATATTGCACATAAAAAGGCAGCAGTCACAGAAAGATACAGGGTCATGAAATGAACTGCCTCAGTCACTGATCCCAGGCCCAGGGTTAAACCCTACCGAAGTTTTTAATTTCTAATGAGATTAATTGGTAGCTCCAGTCTCATTCTTGACAGATACATCACCAGTGCATCCAGCAATTTTGGCAGTGTAACACACAGACCTCACCTTACTCCTGTTCACAGTTCCACTCTGCAAAGCAGCTGGACAGGCACTACATACACAAACCAAACTGGAAAATGCCTGGAGAACAAACCACCCTCTTACATGGCTCCCTTCAATCAGAATTAAAAACCACAGATGGGCCTGGGACAGAAAGCTTTAAAGCAGGTTTTCACCACAAGAAGTTTGCTCAGCTCCTGTTCTGTCTGTCCAGAAAGCCTCCCAAGCACGATGCTCAGTGTGGATTTGCTGTAAGTTTTACTTAAGGAGCACCTCTTTTAAAATTAAATTAGGAACTGCTGGAGAAATTATCCTCTCTCCCCATCTGTCAAGGCAGCATAAGCTGACCAGTTCTACATCACTCTTCAGACACAGTGGAAGCTCTGCAGACTGTACAGTTCATTACACACAGATTATTGTGCTTATCTCTCATAGATAGATAAGAAAACTGTTTGCTCTCCAAAGCAAGTCACTCCAATATTCCCTATTTTAACCTATAGCTTAAGGAAAATGCATTAATAACTCTGACCCTGTGATCTACCCAGGGCTAGAAAGCAACCCAGCTCCACTAACCAAACACCTTCTGCATACCTGTCACTTCATGGGCCACAGCCACACTCTGTAGTGCACAGAACCAGGCCTTGATCCCTGAAAATAGAATTAAACCCCAAAATGAAGGGTGGGAATGGAAGGCAGGGGCTGCTCCTCTGCCTGATGTGCCCCAAGCTCCATGTGGTTACTCCTTCCTCCTCTGCTTTCAGCCCAGCACGACCAATTAAGCCAGGGCTGAATCAGGCCCCTCATATATAAATGGATCATTTGAAGTTATGCAGGTTACTTTAGGTGGAAAAAATTCAAGCCTTTAAAAAAATGAGCGTATAAAATATAAAAAGACATTTAAAGCGCACGCGCGCGCACACAAGGCAGCTTTACTTCGCCCTGCCTGTGAGCAGAACAGATAGCCTGTTCTCTGAAACCCTTTTAACTGCAAACCTTATACCGGCTGTGTGTGTTTTGGACCCCTTCCCATCCTACCATGATTTCCTGTCTGAGTCTGCAGCCCATGGCAACAGCAGAAAATTGGAGTGCGGGCTTCGCAGATGGTGCAAGGCCAAATACCCCGTGCCAGCTCGGTATCTTCTGCCACAACTTAAGAATTATCTAAGTCTTGGCTGCGTGGCAAGGGTTACCTGCATGCTAATAAATTGTATTCGTTTTCATTTATAAATTGTGCCTGCCTTAGGGGAGCTCTGTGGTTTTTCACGTTCACTGCAAAAGGCCAATCACACAGCCTTGCATATACATCATCACACTATAACAGGAGAATTTTGAATATCCCAAACTGCTGTGGAGGTACAAGAAAATGCACAGAGTTTTATCACTCAATTCCAGCAGGTCACAGGTCACCTCAACTGTTTGAAAACAAAGCAAGACAGCCCCCTCCCCAAATTTATGGATGTGCAGCACATACATCATCCCACAAAATAACTTATGGTGAAAGCTGCATTTCCACATGTCTGCTACAAAAACATGAGCCACAGAATTACATACACAGGGAAAAAGTGCCAGAAACAATTCTAAGGTTGCTTTCCATGCAGAAATGTTGAGCATGAGTCTTCCTTGAGTGGCTTTAATAAGACTCTACATCTGGCACTGACCTTAGAGAACAGAGCTGGAGGATGGACACACTTTTCCAAAGGAATAATAACAACAAAAACACACCAGTCACCCACATTGCACTCACTAGAACAGCTACAAAACTACCTCAGGGCACAGATGCTTTAAATCCCCTCATCCAGGTTTTCCATGGAAGGAATGGTCACCAAAGCCAAAGCTTCTCCCACCTCAAGGTGTAAATCCCTTAAGTTTATTACAAAGTACTAAAACAAAACCACCTCAGACACGCATGTGGCCTCAATCCAAGCCATTCTGAACCCAGGCAACTACTTCAGAAAGAATCCAGTCTTTTCTGATAAGCAAAACCTGATCAAGTACCTATTAAATCAAGTGGAAATTATTCCTTTGCAGGAAGGTTAAACTTCGAGATAAGCAGCAGTTCCCACATGGACTCTGAGCTTCTTTCAGCAGCAAGTCATTGACAACAGCTCTGACTCATCTCCTGATCTTCATTCAGGTTTGACCAAAAATGATATTCATTCAAGCCAAAGTTTCAACATATGCTGACAAAGCATAACAGGAATTTTTGTAACACTTCCTGTGGGAACAAAAAGCTTTAAAAGTCTTTATACATTGACAATAGAACAAGACAGTTTACTAAAAACAGCAGTAAAGATTATGAATTGGTTACTATCATTGTAGTTTTTCACTTTCTTCCTCCCCTCTGTCCAACTGTCCCAGTTGCAAATATCCACCAACGCATTATAAAATTGATATAACAACTTAGAAGCACCAGAAACCACACAAAGATCGTAATAAAACTGCATCAATGCAGCTTGTGAGAAATTTTTATGATCTCTAGACTAAACAAAGTCGCCAGTGCAAGCGGAGCACAAAAGCGGGTGGGGGGCTGGAATGAAGATAAGATTCAATGCAAAGAGCAGAAATTCAATGTGCAATTAAAGAGAACTTACATCCACCCCCACAGAGGAAATACATTTCATTATATGTTATCTCATATTATTACAACAAACACCCATCCCTAAGGTTTTGGTTAGGCTTGTGGTGTTATCGCAGGAAATTGCACAAAAACTGGGAAAAGAAATAAAAAGGAACCTCACAACTATTTGTAAGAGGAATCAAAGATCAAGATGAGTGAACTGGCTAAAAGCAGCTCGATATCCTGGGTTTTGCTTTCACCTGACACGAGTCAGTGGTGCCTGGAGTACTGAGTAGTCATTTAAACAAAACAAACATGAAACTGACTTCTACTAAATTCTAGTAAAACCCAAACAGTTTGAAGAATGAGTATGAGGCAAAACTGACCTAATTCCCTACTTGAACTGTCTGCCAATATTCAACTCTTGTCCTTCAGCTCCAATAGTAGTGTGCTTTATTCACAAACAATAAAATGTAAATATTAGAGGAAAATTTATTCACTGTCATCTTGGAATTAATCAGGAAAAAATCCAGAGCTATATAGGATTAAAAATATAATAGATAATTATGCCTCTATATGCTTATCTTTTTAATGTATAAGCTCCAGCATAAACAGAGTTGTATTTTCTTCTTTATTCTCCAGGTCCCAGGCAACAGACTCCAGATTGGGATAGAAATTCAAGTGACAGAAGAAGAATCCAACACGGACTGTGATGTTATAAACACTGAAGAAAGGGACAAGCAGATTATGTCCTCTGTAGTGCTCCTTTCCTCTCATCCCCAAAATATCATAACAACTTTTACTTTGATCTTGCACAGCCCCATAGCAAATTTATCAGCTGTTATAAATCTACATCCACAAACTGAAAAGCTGCTCTGAAATGTTTATTTGGCTTCAGTTCTTTGTCTCTATCCCAGGGTTCTACCACAAACACTCTTCATCATCTCAAGCATTTTAGTGTCACTACAAAAAACCTATAGGAATTGTTTAAGCACGTTTTCCTCTTTTTTCTTTGCTTATATCAAGGCTTTTTAATTTTTGGACAGGGAGAGCCAAGTGCAGCCTCATGACACATTGCTCTGGCATTTTGCTCAATTCAGACTTGAAGCAGGTCAAGTACAACATGATGTGAACATCAAGCAGGTTTTAAGAAAGAGATGGTCCAAGTGTAATAATTAAACAATCAGAACAAGACTGACAAGTGCTGAGGTGTACAGCTGACCTCTGAGTGTCTGGGTCAAAGCCACACAAAGAGCACCAAACAATCCCTGAGACCTGATTTAATGATGCTCCCAGGCTGCAGCCCAGCACCTCGGCTCTGCTGAGGGGCAATTTCAGAGAAATGCTCCATGTGAAATCACAGCAAGCACCAATCCAAACCACTGCCCCACAGAGGAGCTCCTCACACAGCATCACCTGGATTAGGAATCACAGCATTAAGGAACAGGTTTTGAGCAGATGAGGAGGAGGAAGTTTACAATTCTAAGGGGCTTTCACCGGCAAGTACCATGTAACAAGTAGGTTTTAACAGACAAGGATTTTACAGCTCAGAATTCCATTTAACTTTAATCCTTAGTGTCCCCTCCTGAAGAGCACAGCAGTCACATGTCCTCAGAGGTTACTTCCACACTATTAATTCTATCCCACACCTCCCAAGCTGACAGAAGAGCAGCCACCACCCTGGCAGGCTGCAGGCAGCCACTGGAATTAGGGGTGACAAAACCACCTCAGCTGTGCCCTGCCCATGGCTGGCCTCTCCTCTCTGCCCTGCCCAGCTCACCTGCTGCATCCCAACCCTTCCAAGCACCAGGCTGAGCCCACAGGTCCTGCCTGCCTTGTGACCCAAGGCCAAAGGCAAGTCTGGATGTGCTGGGAGTGAAAGGAACAAACCTTTCCTCTCTCTTTCTATTGCTGCTTTCTTGGGACAAGTCCTGTGATGCAAACAAAGCAACTCCACTTCAAATGCTCTCCTCACTCATGTGGTTGCAAGGTGATCCTTCAGGTCCCTTCTAACCTGGTAATCCATAAAAAATCCTCAACTTGGAACCCCTAACTTGACTATGCTCTCAACAAGGTCCACCGGTTTTATATATATACATACACACATACTTGTTTGGCTTTTTTTGTTTTGGTTTTTTTTTTTTTCCCAATGTAACTGCTCTTCTGTACAGAAAAGAACCAAGAGTTCTGGTGAAGTATTTTGGCCCCAATTTGTAAATGAAGAAAGCACAAAGCCACCACTGTCCTGGATTTACTGCTGCCTCAGGCTTATTTGGATTTAATCAAATGTCATATTAGGCACTTCTGTGCAAAATACCATGTAAATCAATCCCATTAAAACAAGAGGAAGGAACACCAAAAATTATTGGTTTTATCCTTTTGATCATCAGCCTGAATTCTCATAGTTCAACATGTGTAAAGGGACATTTCCTCCTGCTGTCTACTGGTGGGGCATAATTTCATCAAGGAGGGAGGTTTTCCTTAATGTCAAGTTTGCAAAATCCTGAGCCTCTAACACTAGAAAATGTTTATAAATAAGGACCACATACATTGACTTGAAAAGCTCAGCCCAGACAGAATGCAAGTCAGAGTTCAAATGTAAATGGAGAATTATTTTCATCTTGTTCCCAAACATTCAGGAGAATTAAGACAGCTGAAAGATTAACTAGGCACTGCAGAGTATCCAGTGGGTTCATTGTGATTACAAGCCTCTGTTTCTCTTCTATTGTATTCTGCTGGCACAACTGACAAATTGCTCAAGTAAAATGTAAAATGCATTAGCCTTTAAAAAAGGACAACAGGCTAATTTAGTGAAGATCACATTAATACCACTTCTGGCCTTACTCAATTTTCTTGCATTGCTGTAAAATTAGTTTTTTAACAATTCTACTTCAGCACCAAGATTTTGGGTTTAAGCTCCCAAGTGCAAGTGGGCACTCTGCAGTTTCAGCTTTCTCTGAACTTAATTAAGTGTTTGAGTCCTCACCCATCCTCCTCTGCACCTTGGAATTGTTTATTGTAAATAAGTGTTTCCAGCACTTTACTTATGTTTCCTGCAACAGAGGACTTCATAAATCCTTTGAGTTGTTGCAGACCCATCCATTACAAAATCAAGCTGGGGAAAGGGACAGAAAAATCAAACAGATGAAGAAAGCTCTAGATGGACCATTAACTGGAATAATTGAATCACATGATGTATATCAGCAGAAACAAATTTTTACAGCATGAAAACATTGCAAAAACATTACCACTCAAACAAAATTTTTCAGTGTAAGAAGATGTTTCATCTCAACTCCATTATCAAAGCAAAATTTATTTAAAATTCACCACTACCCTTTGTTACTACTGCAGCTAGTTTTGGAATAACCCCAAATTAGGGAGGATTAAGATGCCGAAACAGCCAAAATATATATATATATATGACATCCATGCTCTGCATGAGTGCTGATCTCAAGGAAGAGGAGGATATCCATAAGTTATGGAAGTTGATTGACAACCAGCAACCCTCCCTTGATCAGGTGAGTTGCAGTTTCAAATTACGTAAGAAAAACCATTCTGGTGTCTCAGTACAACAAAATCAGCTGCAAGATCTCCAATGATATCCAGGTACTCCATATCAGAAGATATGTAGATCAAACACACTGCATTTTGTTAATAATATGAACACTCAGAGCTCATTCCTCATTTCCTGCTGACATACACACAAAATAACATGTAACAGCACCCCAGATATTGCAGGTGTTCACTGCTAATCTTTGAGCTAAAGCAGCTTTATTTTTCACCTGTAAAATCAATTAATCAATGAACCAAATACCAGAACTCTGTTGTCACTTAGGGATAAAATTCTGTCCTGACTCCAACAATATTTGCTCAGTTCAACTCAGCCTTGACAAAAGGGGTCACAGAGTTTTCTCTCCAAGAGAAACAATTCTTCTGTTTCACAGGGTTAAGTTGCCACCAACACTAATTTCACTAAAAATCTAAACATCAGCAGCATTTGCTGCTGGTACTCATAGACAGAGGGATTCCAGCACTTGCTCTTTAACCAATTTTACTGAAAGGACACAAGTTTTATTGCCATGGGGCAATATCAGCAATGTGAATGACTAATATAAGACAACATCATTACATCACTAACTTTCCTTTACTATAACTAACATATATATATATATATATATAGACACACTGTAAGGTTAAAGAAAGGCAGGTTAGCCTTACTTGCTCTGTACTTTGACATAAGATGAACAACTAAAAAAACAACCATCTGCAGATATGCACCTGGTGGTTTGTTTTTTGTAGGAGAGGTGAGCATGTGTGTACAAGCATTAATATTTAGGTTTAAGGAATTTGTCCCTGTGGGTTTGTGGATAGAAATCCAAGCTCCTGGCTGTGTAGGAGTAGAAGCACACAAGGTGGGCTGGGGGTCCAGAGTTGAATGAAGCCAAAGCTGGAATAGGATCATAGCTACAGCCAGCTCATCCAGCATGCAAACATGTACATAAGTTACCAAATTCCTGCCCAGGAATCCCCAAAACTGCTTCAAACTCCTGCTTTAGGCAAAGTAACCCAGAAGGCAGAGTTATTTTATTTTTTTTCCTGAAATAATTTGCAAGCCACCTGCTGTACCACCTTATGAGCCTTGTATTTCCCCTCAGTTTCATTTATTGATTGCATTTGCAGCTCTCTTCTTCAAAATACCCCCTTTCCACCATGCAGTGCTTTCCCGAAGACTTGTGGAGCTGATAGCTTATTAAAATTGATGAGGGCCTTGATGAGCACACCAGTTTATTCAGCTCAGATAACAAAAGGACATTCTGCTTATTGAAATGTCATTTTCCCCCCATGCTGCATTTCAATACAGTACCATGACTATGCAGAAATAAAAAAGTTACTTCAGACCACGTGATAGGCATAAAGAAGAATTTTCATCACAGTATAGCTCTAAAAAATCCTCTGTTAAAATTGGCTATAATTTTTAACTTGCATTATTGCAATGTGAAATATAAAAGAACACAAGGTTGGTGACAGTAAATGCTAAGCCCATGTTTGATGTTTGATAAGGTTTGTCAGTAATTAGTATTAGAGAGAAAAAAATTCATGCCTTGTTTAATTTAATAGAGTCCAAACCACTCCCTCATACTGGGAAGAAAGGTTATACATTTCCCCCCTCAACCTTTTCTTGGAAAAATACCTCAAAACACAAGTAGAATTATTTCAGACCCTATTTTTCTTCATCCTCAGCTGAGCAAACCACAAGACTCATTTGTGGATTAGTTCATCCAGGGAGAACTTCAAGTGTTTGGGCTAAGAGGTACATGAAGAAACAGCATTATCAAGTTAAATTCCAACCCTTCCCCCTCTCCTTCTATTTTTTTTTCCTTTGGCCAAACATCTGTCAACACTTCTATCTCCAGAGCACCAGGATGTGCTGATGCATTAAACAGCACAGCAGGTGGACTGGCAGACACGGGAGTGCCTGACCATAACCAGAGAGTTCAGTACAACCCAAGTGCTGTAATTAACAGGGCAATAATATCAAAATGTATTTGCAGTGCTGACAGCTCAGAGTCTAAATAACCATGCACCAAACACAGGCAGCTCAAGTAAGAGAATCACATTCCCAAGGTAAATTCAGATTTCAACTTCTCTCTCAAGCATTTTAAATTAATAGACTCTAATATTCCAAATTAGCATGTTTCAAAATCCCTGTGAAACCACTGAGTGTATTCTCTACCACTGCATATATATACATCTCCAAGTAAATAAAAATAGGAAATAAAACATGCATTCCAATTTACACTTGTTTTACCTTTCATTAGCTATGTTGTTCAGTAGCTGCTTATCATTTTTTGCTGCTTTAGTTTAATTTGCTTTCCAGCAATGCATTGTTTTTGCAACATCCCACCTGAACTCTACCTAAAAAGACCCTTGGAGGCATTAACACACCCAGAGCCTGGCAGAACTCAGGGCCACAGGCTCAGGTCATTCCTCCTCCTTCCAAGGCAGAGCCACCAAGTCCCAAGCACAAAGTCAGAACTCACACTGAGGGCAGAGAATGGCTCACAGAAGCAGCAAAAATGTTGATTAAAGAACAGCTTCACAGAAAGGGCAAATAAATAAGCAAGCCACAGATTATTATTTATTTAAAAATAATATTAGAATTCCCCCTTAAGCATTTACAGAGTTTTAAACTTTGCCCTGCACACAGCAGGTGTTGATTAAAACACATTTGTTGTAAAACACAATATTGCTCTTTCAGCTTCCAAAGCTTCAAGACCAGTGACTGGACTGTGGTCTTTGATGGGAGATTAGTCACTGAAGAAATACAGGTCTAAACCTCAGCCTCATGAGAATTTAGGAAGATTTATGTATTTACTTACTGTTTCTTTGACTCCAAAGCAGCAGGCTGTCCTGATCTAATAATGAAAATGGTATTCAATAGATCATAATGCCAGAAATGTCCATTATGATAATCCCGTGCAATCTTCTGCATTGGACAGTGCCATGGATTTCATCCAGGGATTACAATGCTTGACTGGAGCTACAACTGAACCTCTAAGTGCTTTTTATCTCTGACATCAAACTCAGGGCTATAAAACAAAACCCAACACACACACACCAAGTTTGCATTTTATGAGTGCTTCACTAAATGCTTTTACTAGAAAAGAAGCAGAAGTGACAGTAAAGCAAATTTCCCTGTTCCTTAAACAGGAATAAATCCAGTTATTTCACTGCCAGATCTACTTCAGATTTAAATTAATGTAAAAGACAAGATCATTTGAAGGCACTGTGCAGAATGATGTGAATACTACTCATTTACAATTCCTACAGGGAAAAGAATAGAGAAGTTATTTCAAGCTTTTTTGCATCCATATAAAACCATTTGTGGCCTTCCAACTGCAAGAAAAGCCATTTAGAGGATTCACTGACTTGTGTCAGGTAAAACACTAGTGACAGACTGTCACAGGAAATCACAGGATGCCTTCATGTGCGGTTTTATTCAATTTCCAGACTTAAAAAATGCATTCAATTATTGACAGGATTGATCTGAAAGGCAGGAACAACAAAAGAGGCAACAGAAGCCAGTCCTTCTGTGGCCACTGCCTGCGTGGCTTTCCACTGTGCGGGAGCGTTATCATAACTGACCATTTGGTGCTCTGAATATTTATAAGCACTTCCCTGCACACTCACCCTTCTTCCCATTCAACACCAGCATCCATTCACCCACTGCGGTTTTTCCAAGGAAATTTCTCTTAAGAAACAGATTTTTTTAAAAAAGCTGATTGAAGGTCCAACTCTTCACTTTACACACAGAACCTGTGTGGCACAAGCACTGAGCAGAGAAGAGCTGAAATGTACATTTCGGCTCCCAGAACCAAAACATTTTACTCCAGGTTCCCTAAATAAGGAACAAGGGAGGGGAAACAAGATCTCTTCTTGGAGCTGGTGGCAAACAATCACTCCCATGATAAACTAAGAATGACAAGTGTTTCTGCATCCTCATACCTCTGTAATCACCCATGCGCTTTTAGGGAGAAGTGTAGATGTCTGTGTCTGACCTTGAAACTTAGTTATACCTTGGACCAGAGCCAACAGAACATCGAAAATGCTCTTCCCATTTATCTCACAAATGTTTAGCAATGCTGACCCAATGGGGACAACTCCTGCAGTCACCTACTCGTGATGTGAACCACAGAATTGCCTGGGTGCAGGAAAACTGCAGGAAATCAACGCACCCCGGAAGGAGAAGGTGAGTCAGCCCATCTCTGACAATTTCAAAGGTTTTTTTTTCCCCTCAAATTAAAACAGCTCCTTTGCTTCTCTCTCTATGAGATTTCCTTTTGAAAAGACCAAGCCCCTAGGTTTTATAGAGTTAAATCACAAACGTGTTAAGCATGGAACAGTCGACCGTAACAGAGGCCAGCAGAAGTCATGAAACCGTGGGTGGTACACAAAATACTTTTCTAAACTGGACGTTTCCCTGCATTTTCCATGGAAAAATATGGTATTCCTCAGTGTGACAATGCAAAAATAAACAGTGCAGCTCCTTAACACAACTGTCACGGCTTAAGCCTTCCAAACTGCTCCTCGCCCCCGTAAGGAGATGCCAACATTCCTCTATCAGCTTAAGCGTTCGGAAACTTCGCTTTCCAAACAAATGACAGCGCTAAGTACCTTAACACTGTGTTCTTCTCATCACCGAGGCACCGTCCTACACTCACACACACGCTCTTGTTTATTGCGGGAAAGGACACCACAGGGTTCTGCTGAATTACAAGGAATTCCAAAGTATACAAGTTCAAAGTTTTCGCTCATAAAGTGAATTTTACTACAGCAAAGGAAAAAAAATAAATTAATGTTTTCCCTCTCCAGGCTGTACGTGGTAACAGCATCTTTAATATGAAACTGCAAGATACTCGCTGTAATATAAATTTTGTTTGAAAGAGATAAAGTGGTACTTTCTGGACAGCAGCTTGTAAAGCACATTTCATCTTAGGGTTACAGAGAATTTATTTGCACGCCAGCTAGAGGGAAAATGCCCAAAACAGCAGCTGGTGGAAAGTCAGATGTTTGTTAGGACAACAGGGCTTGGTTTCCCACAGCCTTTTATAACCTGGTACATCTTGGGAGCTGAGCAGGATCATTCTTGCCTGGCAGGACCGTCATGCCTGCTTTACGCACACACAAACCGCGACAAGATGCAATCCAGATGCAAAGAAAACCCAGAAAAACCCCAACCACAGAGCGAGGACTTTACTGTAAAGCTTGCCGCTATGAAGACAACAGACTGTAAAAGCTGGATCTTACCATTAGCGTTTTTCCCACAAATGAGGTGCTCGTAAGGTTGCAACACTCCCCAAAGTTCCGCATCGTTGTTGATAACCATCTCCAGGATTTCAGCCGAGATCTCCCCTCCACCATCGGGGCTCTGACTCGCCAAAACCCTAGCCCTAATCTCTTCCACCAGGTTCTCCATGCACGCGGTTAAGGAGATGGCCGCGTACTCGTGGATCCTCACCGAGATCCTCGTGTCCACCATCCACCTGAAGAACCTGCCCACCGAGAAGGTGAGGCCGCAGCGGGCGGATTTGCCTTTCCTCAGCCCATCGCCGGCGCTCATGCTGTACAGGGAGAGCGCCTTGACAGTGGCCAGCACGCAGCTCTCGGCCAGGGCCCAGCTCTGGATGAGTTTGACGGCGCTCTGCACCTCGAAGCGGGTGCACTTGGAGTGCATCACGCTGAGGCGCTGAGCCTCCCTGGACACGCGGATCAGGGCGCGCCGCAGCAGCTGCGAGAGCCGCCGGACAGCCTCCTGCGAAAAGCTCCTGCCCGCGCCCTCTCCCTTCCCCTTGCGCAGGATTCTGCCGATGTCTTCATCGGTCCACGGGTATTCCTCGAGATCCGGCAGCTTAGGGCACTTGGAGAAGATATCTGCGACCTCGGGGTCTTCCGGCAGCACGGTGTTCACGGTGTCCCAGCTGTTATTCCTACTGTTCATGGAGCCCGAGTAGTACCACCAGTTGCCTCTGTGCTGAGAAGAGGTGAAGGCTTGCGAGTTGGACTTGGAAGAAGAGAGACTAAGTGACCTACAGGAATCCCCTGCCCCATAACCAGAGTCCAAAGTTAAATCCTCCAGGGTCTTCAGAGTCGAGCTGTATATCCCAGCCATAGGAAAGACGGGTTAAGCCAAGCGGCAGGACAAGAGCGAAAGGTGAAGCTGGGGCAGATCCCTAGCGAGCCCCGAGCGGCGCGGGAGGATTGGCAGCGCAGCGGGCAGGAGCCCTCCCCGCGGGCCCGGCTATGTCCATCCCGGCGGGAGGCTGCTGTGCTCAGCCACGTCCCGCTCGGGCCGGGCGGCGCGGAGGGCGCGGAGGCTGCGG
>VXBI01008314.1:156726-174016 GCA_013397375.1 Toxostoma redivivum | reverse complement strand
GGAGGCGCGCGCGGAGCGGAGGAGCCCAGCGCGCCCCGGCGGGTGCGCGGGACGAGGGCGCCCCCTCGCGGAGCCCGAGTGTCGCTGCCTTCCGGGCTCGGCTCCTCAAGTACCGATAATTTAATTATGTAATTTAACTTTAAAACGCACTTTGCGCATCTTCCTACAGGACGCAGCCCCCACAAACGTCCCAAACCCGCTGCTATTTACAACACCCCGATCCAGGCAAACATGACAAAGCAAGAGAATGCATGTCCTTGATAACGTGACAAAGAGTGTAAATACCCTCCTGCTCAAAGGATGACATTTTTATCTGTTTGTCCACACGGATTCTGAATTTTGCTCTCTATTCCTGCCATATTCTCGCTGTTTGTAGGATATATGTGAAAGGGTTTGAACAGAAGCCTAAAGACAGTAAATTCAAAACTTCTCACAAAGGGTATTTTCACTTCAAAAACTATGGTCAAGACAGATCTTACACAGTCCTTAACTACAGGCTAAAAAAAAAAATCTATACATCTTTTCCACAGTAATGTTCATTACAAGATACAGCTTCCAACTATTATCAGTCAATACCTGGATTTCCAGAGTTAAGTTCAAAATGACAAATTGTCTTTGCACCATGAGGACAAACCTTGCAGCAGGGCCTGTTGCAATAGGACAAGGGGGAATGTTTTTTAACTGATGGAGGGATGGTTTATATGATACAGGAAAGAGATTTCCTGCTTCAAAACTACAATGCATTACAAGACAGCTCTGTCTTTTTGTACTGCAGTATATACATTACTTAGTGTCAATAAAAACGTATCATAACTATTAGGTAGGAATCAAATACTTGAAAAATCATATATTTTACTTATGCACTTCTGCTCACAGGATCAAGCAGCTTTCATTTATATTAAAATACTTAACAAGGTATCCTAACTTCCACTAGTTGAACTCCAAAAGTGATTATTTTTTTTTACATAAGATCATCTTTTATCTTTCTTATATTGAAGCCCAGCTGTGATGCAGCTCTCAGCTTTTTCATAGCCATGAAATCATGAACACACAGCAAAAGTTGTCTAATAAAACCAGACCTAATTCTCTCAAAGTAATTACAATTTATTTGGAAATCTCAACACTTCAGCATCTCATTTGTCTTCCTCTGTCAGCTCAAAAACTGGTATTTTTACTGCACAACTGACGCCTTGCTCAGGTGCTATTTTAGAGATCAAAGCTAACTCTGCTATTTTGGTGTATTTTTAGGCTATGTTTTTAAGAGCTGACAATACAAAACTGACAGTAAACATAGTAAATAGGTCCCTGAATGTGAGACAAGGCAGGACTGATTCAAAGCACCCAGTTTTAAGTCTCATATGTTCAATCAATACACTTCTTTATAAAAAATTATCATTTTTTTTCTTACCTCTGTATTTAACCCCTAATCTTAGGATACCATGGACTACTGCAGGCCTCTTAAACAGGACTTTTGGTGGGTGACCATGTAGTGCCTCCTCAAAACCAGGGTATTTATTTTATTCCCTGTTAGTTCCTCTAAGATCATGCACAGTAGACTTGTGTCTTCACAAGGATCACTGCAAGAATGGGAATGGGGCAATAAAAGGCAACAGAGTTGGCCTCTCTCACCAAAAATCCTTCATGGTTAGTTTTGTGATGCCTCTTTGCAAAAGCTGTCTCTAAAACTCATCCTGTTCTATCTCCTAGGATTCATTTCAACCACAAAAGCAAAGTGAAATTGGCACAGAGAATTGCTACACAGATGGCAAATAGGAACTTGACATTATTTAGGAAAAATGCAGCTGTGCAAGCACTCAGAACTCCTACAGACCACTTCTGTTCCTTCCCTTTATCACACTTCTCCCATACTCCCACACAGTTTGTTATTCCTGCCATTCCATGTAATTTAACAACACCAAAAATTATCTGGGTTAACAAGCAGTGTCTGTTTTCCCACTTTCCTCAGACAGTGTTTTCTCATTGTAGTATTTATTTATGAAAGAAAAAACTTTGCCAGATAAATCCTTCTGTCCTTCTGCTGCAAAGGTATCACCAGACTTTTCCACAGGGGAAAAAAATAACATTAGAACAAAAGCACCCCCAAATGTGGAAAATATTTTCCTTACTGAAGATTTAAACCTCAGACTCCAAGATGTTGAATCCAATAAAGACAAGAAGTCATGCATCAAAACACCCATAAAAACAACTTAACATTCCTTGATTTATAAGGCACAATAAATACTCTGCTTTCTTTTTTTTTGGCATGTGTGTTTCAACTAGAGCTGTCAGGAATCCCAAGGTATTTTCACACAGTGAAAGTCAACTTTCCACAGACAGATTTTCTCATAATAATTTCTCTCTAAAATTAGTGTTAAAGTAGAAAGCACCAGAAGGCTTCCAGGAACATAAACAAAACAGATAAAACACGTAACAGTGGAAGTTCCATAATAAACAAAAACATGGGATTCTGGAAGCTCCATTTTCCTTCATGTAAAAGGTTCAGATATGAGCTTTTCTAGCTCTGATAGACTACAGGGTTTTAAACTTTGAATTTAAAGTACACCAAAATTAATTAGAAATTAAAAACCTTCGCATTCTCTGATACACAAAAAGCAACTAGAGAAATAGCAAACCTATGTTAAAAATAAACACAGCAGTCAAAGCAAGTGTAAAATCCCCATAGACTTAATCTGTACTAAAGACTCCAAATCAAGACATTTTAAAGTAACCAATATTGAAATTGACCTGTTGCTGTTTAAGCCACAAAGTTCAGTGAATTTCAAGGAGATAATATTCACATATATGGTACTGAGGAGCGTAAACATCCCTTACCTCTAGTTCCCACATAAGCTTATTTTACTCACGTGAAGGAAAAAAGATTCAAAAATTTCCAACAGGAAAAAAAAATTATCAACACAACTGGCCTTAACAGAACCCTCAAAGAAGCTGCTTGATTGGTGTAACCAACCCCTCAGAGCAACACCAGAAAGAGAAAAGGCCCTTTCCAAACCTTATTTAAAGCAGTTGTGGGAGGGAGTGTTAATGAGCCCAAAGGTTCAACAGCTGCCTGGGCTTCCGTGAATGTTGCTGGAAATTTCCCTCTCAAGCTGCTGTCTCTGTTTTTGAACATGTGCTAATGGCATTTTCCTTGTGTAGCTACTTCATTAAATTGCATTTTATCTGCAAGATTCAGAACTATTGTTGTTAATAAACAAAGATAGCTGCTGTCTGATACCTGAAAATCAGTGTGAGCCCAGACAGCAGGAGATGGGGGGGGAGCAGAGATGAAGCGTGACTAGAGCAGAATCACATATCAAGTCTAAATTAAATGGGGGGGGGGGAAATAATGTTAAGAGAATTAATTTTGCAAATTTTCAAACCACCACTGATGGAGAGAAAATGTTTATCTGTGTTTTCTACCATGCAGCAAAATCCCCATCCAGCCCTTAACTTACTGTCTAACTGGAGTTGCTGGTCCAGTATTTGGAATGACCAAATACTCCCTGCTGACCTCACCACTGCCAGGTTCCTGTATTTTCCCAGCTGGAGAGAAATTTTATCCAATTTGTAATAACTCAAATTCTTCCCCCGTTCATTTTGTGCAAAATGGCCTTTGCCAAGGTTACAATACTTACCTTTCAGAATGTCTTGATTGGTAATTTAGGTAAATCTACTTGATAGCGCTAATTAAAATTTTAAAAGAGAACAGAGAATCTCATGAATGTAGAATTTTAGGAATAATACTGTCCCTTGTGTACACTTTTCAGATGGTTAGAAGTCACTGAAATCAGAGAGTATGCTGAACAAATCTTCAGGCTGTTAATAATAAATGGACACCTCACTTTCTCCCTGCCTTGCTTTTATCTGTGATTTAGCATAGCCTAAAACTACATTTTGCTATTAACAATTCCTATCAAGAGAAACAGTCTTGCTTAACAAACCTTGCCTCATTTTTTTCCTACTCTACTATTTAGTCTAATAAAAGACATTTCTTGTCCTTACATAACTTGCCTCACTCATATCCTTAGGCTGTCAATTAAAACATAATTTCTATTTAAATAAGATCAGGAACTTAAATTTGCTTAGCATAAGAAATCAGCCCAGATCAGCTTTACTGTTATTTATAATGACAGATAAGGCAGAGCTTCTCAAAATTAATTCTGTCAAGAAAGAAGGGGTCATGTCTATCATGACTAATAGTGACTGTTAAGGAAGACCATTTAAAAACTTTAATTGCTGAAGATTTTATATTACAACCTGCTTCTGACACACATTCTCGGTATGAAAAGCATAAGAAGCACTGAGAATCTATTAAGAATATGTTTTCTACACTCAAGAGCTGCCTTTTGTAGTAGATATAATTGGAGTGATAAGGAACTTGGAGTGAAATCTCCATGCACAAGTGTATCAGATGCCCAAAATGAACAAATAAGTGGTTTTCTGCTGCTGCTGTACAGAAAATTTCTTCAGAGATCCTCCAAAGCAAACTGGTCAGGTTCCAGTCAGGTACAAACTGGTCAGCATCACCTTTATCCTTGGGAAAGGGGTGGAACAAATGAGCCTGGAAAGCATTAAGGACAAAAAGATTATTTAGAATCACAGTTTGGATTGGAAGGGACCTTCCACTTACTTCCACCATGGGTAGGAACACCTCCCACTAGACCAGATTGCTCCAAGCCCCATCCAGGCTGGCCTTTGAAGCCTTCCAGGGATGGGGATTCCATAACATCTCTGGGCAACCTGTGCCAGTGTGTCAGCACCCTCACAGGGAAAAATAAATTCCCAATACTTGATGCAGGATACAGTTGTCTTTCTGGATTGCAAATGTGTGTTGCTGGATCTTGTTGAGGTTCTCATCAACCAACACCCCCAAGTCTTCTCCAGGCTGTTCTCAAACCATTCTCCATCGATTTATGAAGGGGAAATGATGCCTGACTAACCTGTCAGCCTCCCACAATGATATCAGTTGGATGAGGGAAGGGCAGTTGATATTATCCTCACCACAGCAAGGCTTTTGACACTCACTCCTGCAACATCCTCATTGACAAATTGATGAATTTTTGCCTGGGTAAATGGCTCCTTTCAATCTAAATGGAAAACAACTTTGTATGCAAAGACCTGTTGGAAAACAAGTTGGATGTGAGCTGGGAATGCATCCTTGTGGCAATGAAGGGCAGCAGCATCCCAGGAAAAGCACAGCCAGCAGGGGGAGGAGGTGATCCTTCCCTCTGCTCAGTACTGATGAGACCAGGATGGAGGCAGAGTCCAGCTCTGGGTTTTCCTGCACAAGAGAGGTGCAGACAAACTGGAGTTAGTCCATCAAAAGGACACAAAGATGGTGAAGGGACTGGGGTTTCTGTCATTTGAAAGGCTGAGACTGTTCATTCTGGAGAAGGAGGGACAGTATCTCTGTCTATAAATCCTGATGAATGAAAAATTAAAGACAGGTGGGCTCTTTTTAGTGGTGTCCAGGGAAAGAACAAGAAGCAGTAGGCCCAAACTGAAATCCAGAATATTCCCTTTAAACTTTAACCCCCTCACCTTTTACTGTGAGGGTGGTAAAACATTGGAACAGGTGAAACAGGTGAAAATCTGGAACAGGTTTTCCAGGGAGGTTGTGGACTCTCCATAGTCAGAGACATTCAAAACCCAACCCTGGACAAGCTGCTTTAGCTGACCCTGCTTTGTGGGCTGGATTAGGTGATCTCCAGAGGTGCCTTCCAACCACCAGAAGGATTCCATGAATCCTGCAAAGGATAGAGGAACCATTTCCTGCACAACTTCCCCTTTCCAAAGTCTGCCTGCACTTGGAATGACTCTCCTCACAAACTTTCAGCATTGCTTCTGAATCCTCTGACCTTTAAACATTTCTGGTTAATTTTGTCTCCAATCTCTCTCAATTCAGCACACATTGTATAGGTTAAGGCATATTTAAATCAATCACTTTCTAAGAATGAAAGTAATACTGAGGATGGTTCCTACACTTTTTAGATTCAGGAAAGAGCCTCCCTCCCCAGCAGCTGTTTCACTTGCAATGCATTTATTCCATGGGTCTTTTTTGAAAAAAATTTTGAAGTAGGAAAAGTAAACTAATCTTGGAAACAACCAGTGACATTTTACCTAATTTAAATTGTAACCCTCAACAAGCATTGAACGTTTCTGTCCTGAAATTTGGAGTGTATGAAGACAAGAGGTGATAGAAAAATGCTTTTTAAAATTTTAAGTGCACCAGACAACTGAGCAAGTCTTATAGTAGGCCTTACTATGGAACTACAAAAATTATGGATCCATGTTGGATTATTTTTCCCAATAAATGATTGTGATGACAAAGGGTGGAGAAAACTGTCAGAATAAGAAAGATTAGACTAGAATGCATTAAATTCCTGGATAAAAACTTGGTACAGTATCAGACTGAATCACTGTCAGAAATTATATCAGTGAGGATTGGTGGGGAGAATTATATTTTACCTGGAGAATTATATTTTACCTGGAATCAGATCAAATAAAAGGAGTAAAAGAGTATTTACTTTATCACACAAGAATATTCAAGATGAAGTGCGTACTGAAACTTACTGAGGCCTCTTTTTCCAAACCTCCTCTTCTCATTTCACTCCTACTATTAATTACAATTTTACACTGCCTGCATTTTCTTCCTAATGCAGGAATCAAACAACCAGAACATTCTGTGAGCCATCAGGCATTACCAAATGCCTACAGACAACGATGTTGTTCTTCAACATTTAACAGCTTCTAATTTATAACATCCAGCTATAAAGTTACAGCAGGATAAACTTCCCAGTCACCCAGATCCTTAGCTCTGATCTAACACCACGCCTGTCAAGTCTGTGTATGATAGCTCCCAGTGTAAAATAACTCTTTGGAGGCACTTGAAATAATCTGAGTTATCTGGTCATGGGATCCACTGCTATATCATGTCTGAAACCTGCTGCAGTCCTGTGTGCCAAAATACACATTTGGAAGAACTTCATGTCAAAATTGCACTTATTACTACAGCCATTCATTGGCTGCAATATGAACCTGTCTCATGAGGCGTTTGATAGAGCAAATTACATGTATTGATTGCAAAGGATGTGTGTCATGTTTCCTGAGACAATGTTCATATCCTCAGCTCTCCCCTATTAGCCAGAAACACAGTATTGACAAGAACATTATCAAGACTCTATCACTGTGATTACAAAGCCAATGAAAATAATAGCCATAGAGAAAGAATTACAGCTAAATATTGTATTTTTAATAATCCTGAACAGTTGCCAGGAAACCAAATTAAGTATTACCCTCTAAGAGTGCTGTGAAGTGGATGCCCCAAATCTTATCAGGCCATGCTGAGATCAGTAGTTATTGACAAAGGCAAACAGCGCTGAAAATAATTGAAGAGAAATTATTGAGAGCGTTCAAGGTCAAAATCCACGTCTGCCTTGCCTGGGATCATTCAGAACCTTCGGACAACAGCTGCAGTGTTTGTTGTGGTACTGAAATACACCGAGTATAGCAGCAGCTTCCTGGCTACTACTCCATCATCATCTGCACCGGCTGTGCCTGAATTCTGCTTCCCCCCCGGTCGTGCTGAAACCTTTATTTTCCCAAGGAATCCCGAACTCGGCAGGATTTGCAGCTTTGCCGTGTCACTGCCTCCCTCTTGAGGCCGCAATGCCGCAACAGCGCCGCGTTTGAACTGCTCCAGGCTGTCCGTCAAACGCGCGGGAGCGCCAAAAGGAGCAAACTGCGGGATGCTGGGGGGAAGGATGGAGGCACAGCCGTGTGAGCAGGGGCTGTCCCCCACTCCTCGTGGGATGGGGATGTGTGTGAGCTCTGACGAGGCGCTGCCTAGTGGCACAGGTGATGCTGTCCCCACGACGTGACGCTGTCACAAGGTCCTTGCCTCACAGAGGGAGCAGCATGTGCAGCACCTCGCACACCAAGAGCGCAGGATGTCCAGAGTAACATCCCGACCGCGTGGTAGCAAAGCTGTCGACTTTCTGTTTATCAAACTCAAAATAGAAATCTGCTTTCTTTCCTCATCCTTAGGCTAAAGGGGAAGGGGAAGCATCCCTTTCTCTTCACTGGCAATGCAGACTCAGCACTGCTGCAGAGATTTTTCCACAAAGGGAAGTGCAGTGTGGTAGTGAAACTTTGCCACTGTTTTTTTTCTACCCTGCTGCCCCAACCGAGGAGCAGATCAAAAACTTTATGAGGCTTCAGGTTCCTCACTTTGAATTGGTATATATCCTGTAAAGTTCAAACATGTTTGTGGGGAAAAAAACCCCACAATGAATCAGTATTTCCAGCAACAAAATAATTCCTAAAAAAATCAAATGTGAGACTAAGAGGGAAACCCACAACGAAACATCTTTAATTGCAGAATTCTCTTTTTGCTAAGAACTTCTTAACCTTTTACTTCATGACCCCCTATCTTCTTATCTCTGATTTCTCTGGTAAACTCAAGAGCTTTTTCACCCTTTCCACTAAGCACCAGAAAACTTTGCCTATCTGCAAAGAAACTTACACCAGAATGCTATGTTTCAGTTTGAGGTATATTTCATATTGTTTAAATACCTCAGAACCAATAACATATAATTCTGATCTAGTAAATAAATGAATGGTTGACCAAAATTAGGCTGAAATTTTAATAGTTATAGCTAAAATTTTTAAGTCCTATGTGAAAAGTGTGGTATAACTCACCCAGCATGAGTAAATTATAATTAACTAGCCATTAATTGGCCATTAATATTGGCTTTTTTAAAAAGAAAAACAAGCTAGAAACCCAAACCTTATACCACTAGTAGGCCACTAAAACAAGAAAGTTTGAGATGAGGGAAAATCTTTGTTTATCTCTCAAAGAACCTGTGTTTCAAAGAAATCTTTTTATTCTGCATAATATTGTAATACTGTTCTAGTATTCACCACTAAATTATATTACCCTTATTAAAATTTTTAGAAACCTTTTTCAGTAAGAAGATTTTATCTTGATATGTTGAGAGAATTTGTAACTGGACATGTATTGCCATGTGAGTGTAGTAATAAATGGAAACTTTCTAAGTGAATATGTTGGTCAGAAAGCACTTTCCACAATACATTGGTCACACTTTTCCAGCATGTTCCTTCCCAGTTTTTATGTGATTGAGCAATCTTTTGCCATCTCACTCATCTTGTGAAGATGCAGAATGTGTATCTCATCGTGGTTTTGCTACAGCAGAAGAGCATGTGTAATTCCAACCTCAAAAAGTAAAATCCTGGGGGAAAAAACATTAGAGAAGCTATCCTATACTAAGGTTTCAAAGCTAATTCTCAGCTCAGTGCAGGCACATGTTAATGAGCACTGTTGGCTCAAAAACCACCTTGTCAACGTGCCTGAATAAACATAATGCAATCCACATCCTTGGATCCCTAATTCCAGTTATGACACAGGGCTGTTTGCTATCACATAACCCAGGAATATTTTTCCAACAAGGAGATGACTGACACAAGCCAATTTGTTGTTGCCACTCAGGATGAAACACATGCTGGAAGCAATGGGGAGACAATGACCAACTCCCTTATTTTCCCCTTGTCTGCATCATTGGGAAGGAATTCCCGGGACACATCACCTGTGTGGAAGAGTCACAGTGCTCTGTAGTGTTCTGTGCATTGCACAGCCAGAAACCGATCCCCAAAAAATATAGGAACAGTCTGGATGATTCAGTAAAAGTGGGGCTGCTGCCAGGAGCCATCAGCACTCAATAAAATGGTGAGTCAGAATGTATCAGAATTGGACAAAAGGATTAAATTAAATGAAGAATGGAGGGTGGATATTGTAGGACAAGCCATTATGGATCACAGCAAAACCTCCCTGTTCAAAAGTCTCAAAACAGAGGGGGATAGACCCAGGTCTGCCTCCAGTCCACAGGGGAATGCTTAAAAATAATTCTCAAGTACAATGGGATAGGAAATATTGGGTACAATCCCTAGGAGTGGTAAGGAAGAAAAGGTGGAAACCATCACTGTGGAAGAAAACAGTGAAAAGCCTCAGGAATCTGTCATACAGGCAGAAAATCAGAAAATCAAGATATCTCAGCCTTCCATATCTTGAAAACTATTTTCAGTTTCAGGAATATGTATGGATAAAAACACTATACAGAAGAGGGATTAGCACATTGTGAAGTCAAGTAAAGAACCCCTCTACCATGCTAACAGTAAAAGAAAAAAAAAAAAGAACCTTCTCAAATAATATGATAACCAGAGGACTACTGAATAAGAATTGTTTATACCCAGGGAGAATCAAAAGTAGTTGGTGGTCAGAACTAGGCCAAATTTCCATGCTTAATATTATGTAGTGCTCTTTCTTGTAACTGTAAAAATTATCAAATATTTTAGACCAAAAATATTGAAAAAACAAAGTGAAAAATGTGTATTCTTCTTAAAATTGTTTGGAAGTCCACGTTACAGGCCAAGACCCAACTGTGCTGTTCAACCACTGCCCTCAATTCAAGGAAAATAGGAAATGCAATCAAAGCTGGGTAGGAATGCTGATAGATCCCTGTAGATCTGTGCAGGAGGGTTAAGGATGTTTATGAGTTTGGTGGTTTGGAAGTTATGATCTGTATTTCATTTTTATCCCTACATCATAAGTTTCTTGGTAGCATAAAGGGCTTGTAAACCTCTTGTAAATATCTTGTAAATGTGCAGCCAAGGTGCAGGTAGCAATCAGGAGCTGGAAAGAAACATGTCAATTAACCTGGTAGCTTACCATCAACCTCCAAGGAAAAAGGAAACCCAAATCACACTCATCATTTGTTGCAGTTTCCATGATGAGTCAAAATAATTATTTTAGCAACTGTTGTAAAGAAGATGAACATTTTAGAAACAGCTCTTCAAACACATAAAAAGCTGGCAGTCTTTAGGATGTGTAAAAATGGACTAAATGTCTGACTAAAGACACTGTAATTATGAAATTTTTTTTCTTTTTTTTTTTTTTTGTATATTTTGAGCTTCCATAATTCCAATTTACCTATTTAAGGTGATGAATCTTCTGTGAACAGAAAAAATGAGGTCAAATGTACAGAAGAGAACTTGGGCTAAAAGGGCAGGAAAAAATCCACTGCTTGTTTTTCATGCACCTACCTGAGGTCAAAACATCCAAGGGCTTGTCCAGGACTTTAACTCAGAAGCAGGTCCATGGCAGTTGTGTCAATGTAAAACAAAACAACGGCCATCTTTGCAACCCATAATGATCTAGAATTAATTGCTTTTAGGCAATGACTGGATCAGCAACTCAAATACTGACAGCTGGGGCAAAGGGCACCAGCAAACTGCTGGCCAGATGGCAGACCCTGGGCTGGATCAATTAATCCAGGCTGGAAGAGTTATTTTATATTTATCTAATATCCCACTGACCCCAGGATTTTTTGTAGCCTTTCATGTTGTCAGAATGAAGATGTTTAAGCAGGTGGTTTGCTTTTTGCCACTCTTCCATCCTTCGATGTCTCCTATTATGATGGAAAAGAGACTGGGAATGGCAGCTATTTCAAGTGAAAAAAAAAAAAGGCTAAAATATTCACATCAAAATAAAATCAGATTTTCAAAGGTACTGAAACTCCTATCAATTCCAGCAATACTAATAAGTGTGCTGGTGCCCTAGGATTAATTATTCCCTGGGCTCTATTTGCCACCATCTCAAGGGACAAACTCAGTGGCTATTATTGCTCTTAAAGAAGGCACCTCAAGAGACAGTCACATCCATCTTCCAGAATAAAGCAGATTTTAAAAATGGCCTTTATTTCGCAATTCATTGAAATTATCTTTAAAAAAATCAGTTATGTTTAGCATCTATTAATCAGCTAGAGACACTGAAAATGAATCAATTTAAATATATTAAAGTGTGGGTGTCTGTATTTTCAGGTCAAAAAAATTAAAGAGAAAACATTTTAAACTATATTTTGATTATAAACACCTAGAAAATGCTATTTTATTGGGATCCTGCAGGCTGTCTCTACACTGGGAATCTGCAGCAATTCCATGGGAAGCTGATCCATCCAGTCAGCAGAGTGGATTACTACCCATGCTGATGCCCTGGCACACAAATGCCGCGTGTGCCTGCCACCACTGTCACCTGCTAAGAGCCTTTGATGTCCCTGTGCTTGCAGGGCATCCCACCTTTCCCAGCTCACTGAAACAGAAAGGCATCAATCCAGCATTTCTCAGGACACCTAAGCACCACTGGCTCAAACCTCTCAGCTGTGCCTTGGTGAATAGACCAAAGGAGAATTTCTACCTCCTGTTGGTTTCAAAGACAGTGACATTTCCTCCTCAGTACCTCACAGATCTGCTCGTGTGCCTTTCCTTATTTCCCAGCATCCATACTTGCTGTGGTTACCACAAATCCATCTGGTTTGTTGCATTCCACTGCCTGCTGTGTTTGTTGTTGTTTTTTTCCCCATAAGCTCCCTATATTTTTTTTCCAGTCAGCACCATGATCCCATATTCCCATGGAAATTCAGAAATCACAAGTACAAAGAACAAATTTTTACATTATTTAGTACCAAACTTGATTGAAATTTAATTGAAATTTGAGGCATGAGCCACACTAATGGATTATATCAATAATCTCTGTGTATCAGCCTAGAGCCCTACTGATGCATTTAGCTATACACATATCTCCAAAATTTTCAAAGGCATGTATCTGATTTTTCCTGGCTATAATAGCCTGATTTTCCAGTCCTGCTGGGTGGACAACATTTTTAATTAATTTAATTTCCTGCAAATTCAAGCTCTGTTCATTTAGGATTCCCTTCTTTCTGTGGAATTGGAACACATGAAATGACACCTATTGTACCAAGGTATCTCTTGGATCAGACATCTATATTTGTACATGCAAACATCCAGCATGATAATTAAGCACTTGACTAATTTAAAGAGCATGTGACTAAGTCATACTGAGGGTTGACCCATTTAAAAGCTTAAGAGCTTCTGATTGTAACAACAGAACAAAATATGGCTGTGTTTAGCTTTAAATCTTTTCTTATGCAGAATGAAGGTTTAATGGGAAAAATCAGGTTCCAAAATTGAGGTTTTATGAACTGCCCCTGGGTAGATGCTTCAGACAATGTTGCTAATAACACAGAGAACAAATAGAGAAAAATTCATGTGGGTGCTCTAACTTGAAAGGAAATCAAATCTGCATTAACAAAAGAAAATTGTGTGTCTGGGATGTGAAATAATTTTAATGATGCAGTTCTGAGGAGTAAAAACACAGAAGTGAGGTATCCAGGATGCTAAAGATGTGTGAATACCCCACTGCCTGAAAAGTGCTGCATTTCTTACTCTATTTTTGTTCCTTCACTGATCTCAAGGAGTAGATTGCAGTTGTCTTTCCAGCCCTAAATATGAAACACTTCTTCATAATTATGGTCATGAGTAGTTTAAGAAAAGCAATACATCATTAGAAACAATTAATATAGATTAATTAAATTATATTTTTGGTTAAAAAGGACTAGGTCTAGGACCACTGGCATTTACTAACCCCATACAAACCTCAAAGGTTGAAGAAAGCTGCTCCAAAATCTCTGAAGTCATTCTTGTCTACGAAGAACGAGAGAAGTAAAGAAAAACATGTTTGAAATATAGAAATTATTAATATTCTAACACACTTTTCTATATTTGAGGCTAATCTTTTTCTTTCCTAGCAATTTAAATTGAGACCTTTCCCTAATAACTACAGCAGAGAAGGGTGAAAAATGACAAACACAAAGTAAAGTTCCCTATCTGCCTTTCCCTGATTTTCTTCTACGTGATTTTTTCACATTTTCTGTGCATCTCAGTATCTCACTCTGTCCAATGACAGTCCAATGTGCTATTTCCCATAAAAGCCAGATTTTACTTCCTGCCTGCTTGCCTTGTTGTCCCCTCAATGATCCCTTAAAGGCCACCTCTTCTGAAGATATATTTCAGTATTTTCCATGTTTTCCATTAGATCTGATGACTGAAAACACAAAATTAAAAAGGCTATGTACAATGCAAGTTACTCAGAGATAAACTTACCACCAAAGCTGCAAAATGTGTTCAGACCTATCTTACAGATGCAGAGATCCCCAGTTTATCATTACCTATCTCTTGTTCCATCTCTTTTGCTCACCACAGACCGTGTCCAACACCTCAGCACGTGTCACCCAGAGCTTGGCTGACCTTTCACAGCATGAACTTAATGGCTGTGTAATTGCCAGCTGGAGATATAAAATTGCCCTGGGTATGTGTTGGGAATCAGCACAGACAGAACGTTCTGTTTATTGCATTAAAAAGGATATTAATCTCTTGTTTCTATTCATAAATCTCTGCTTTTTTCTAAAATAAAACAGCAACACACTTCTGTCTATAGTTGCCATACCTATCCCTCAATCCTCTGTCATGTTATTCTTCTTTGTTGGTCTTTCCATGCTTTTTCTCTGATGTTTACACCAGGCATGACAGCAGAAGAATGAGTGACAAAGGTTCCCAAGGTACTGCAAATACATAAATATTGGATATTTATGAAGGCCAATTAGGATTTCAGGTCTTGAGAATAGATTAATTATATTATTTCATAACTGCAGTAGCTGAATTTGTTTTGTGACTCAAAACATACTCAGTAATATCAATTATATTTTGATTATGGGATCCTGAACCAGAGTTTTTATGTTTTTCTGGCCTTACTCCATGTGGCTCAGGGTAGAAAATGTATCCAAGCCTCATCTCTAGATGCATAATTTGGGTCCTCTGCAAGATACAAGTTTGAACATCTTTAGTAGAAGGGTAAATAATAAGCCTCCCAAAAAATAAGCCTCCCAATCCTGTGGTAAGTGTTCTCATCAATAATCAGTTCGATTAAGAAGTGAGCATAGTCTCTCTCGTGCTTTTCTTTTCTGAGCTCTTATTTTAAAAGTCATCTTGTCCTCCATGCTCTGTGCTGGAGTTAAATGCTCTGGCTCTGCAGTCGAGGCACAGAGTGTACAGACATTGTAGGGAGCTTGGGGACATTTGTAACTCTGATTTAATCACAGAGAAAGCAGGGACCAAGGCAGCCAGAGAGGGCTGATAGATGAAGGATGGAAGCTTGGGGTGCCTGTGGAATTTAATTATCAAAGCAAGAGGCAGTACTGACCTGCTACTCAACTAATTCTAGATCCTTCCCTTGGGTGTAAATCACTGAGCTATTATTTACAGCACAATGATGTGTGACACTGACCTTTTAGTTTGTGTTTAGACTCACTTGAAATACAACAAAACACAAATGCTAAGCACTCTGTCTTTTAATCTCCCCAAATCTTAATTAAGGGCAAAGTGTGGTTTGGATCATGCCTCAAAAAGTCATGTGGCAGCAGAGAACCAGCCTCCCCAGGTAAGTAAAGATGATTAATTTGGAATTGTTTGAAGTTTGTTTACTTAATGCAGATATATGAAAGGAGGCAAATAAGGCGCCGCAGGAAACAAATATCAAGATAGGAGAGGAGGGAAAGGAAATAAATGAAGATACCCACAGCCAGATACCTGTGGAATTCAAACCAGCATTCACTGTTTTTTTCCTGAAAAGTCTTAAAATTAGAGCAAGATGAGAGACAAAAGTATTTATGTCACACTGAGCTTTATGTGTGCCCTTTCTTATGAAATGCAGTGACTTGGTTTTTAGTTAAGCTGAAGTGCAAACGCTGTTTGCAATAGGTGCCACTGGTGTTGCCACCTGCTCTCCCCATGGTTTTGGGGTTTGCATTATTTTCTTAGCCAATATTTAATCTCTTCTTGTTTGTTTGTTTTTTATGCAAGCACACACGTAGGTATATGCAATAAATCCTTTCCTCTAACATATTTTAAGAAGGGTTCATAGGAAAGAGAAGTTTTTGCAAGTTACTCTTACTTTGAAACAGATTTGTGACCAGCCAGTTTATCTAAACATGTTGGCCTGCTTTAAATTTAAAGTGTTAAACTTTATAGGAATGGCAAATATTAACTGTTGATGGAAATGTTCACATCTCCCCCAATTTGCTGGTTAAGCAAACTAAAAGAGCAATTATTGATTTTAAAAAAGTATTATGTGGGCAATCCTAATATTAAATCAAGGTGTAGTAGGTGTAGTCTGCTGATGTATATTTTATATAAAAATATGAGAAACGTAAGTGATCTTCCCTGCCCTTCTTTATGATGTTGGTTGTCATGTTGAAGCAGAAAAGATGATGAGGCTTCAAGACATGAAAGAAATGTCCAAATAAAGGGTGAAGCAGAAAAAAAAAGGAGTTTGTTATTCTTATTTCTGAAGAAAAGGAATAGAAGTAATGACATTCCCTGTATAGTACAGACCTGAGTTTGGGAGCTTTAACCTTCTAATCCATAATAACACATACTAGATAAAGCAACTGTCTAATTGAAATAACAAGTTAGACTATTCTTTGTACATATTAGGAGAAAGAATGTAGACATAATCTTGCAGATAAGGAGTTTAAAGTGGATTATTTGCTTTGTTCAGAGGTTTTACCTCAGAAATGGGAAAAATAACCAGTTTTTTATCACTTTTATCCCTCTTACTACATGCATTAGGCACCAAGCCAGGGACCTTCCGCAGTAATATCAAAACTACTGTTCTTATGTTTATTCATAATTTGTAAGTGTAACCACATCATTCAGAAGTGGGTGGATTTTAAAGGTTAAAAATTCCAGTCACCAAAGAAATGTTCTTTACTATTTATATATGACAAAAGTCAGTGAATCACCTGTACCCCATTTCAGGCACCAATACAAGGATGAGCCCGTATACAGTTATACACTAATGTAATTTATACACTTATATGCTAATCGCGTTGATTTTGCAATTTACAAACATTTTTTCCCCGCTGAAGCAAACCTTGCCTCAGAAACTCCGTAAGTATATGCAGTTTTCACAGTGCCGAGCCTGTAACAACTTCTGCACAACGCCTTCATCATGAGCATCTTGAAAATTCCGGCATGTCAGCAATGGGATTAGAGCCGAAAAACCCCTTTTGCGCCTTATATTGGTGAATTTCCTTGGAATTTCACCGGAACCCCACAGCGCCGCCGGCGGCTGTCCCCACAGCGTGAGTGGGCGGTGCACCACGCGCGCATGATTGACGTGCCTCTAGACCAATCAGAGCTCGCGGTGGCGGCTGGCCGCGATCCTATTGGTGGCGGAGGTAGCGGGGGGCGGGCGCAGGCCGGGAGCGGAGCTGTAGTGGCGGTGCCTCCCGCTACCCGCGGCTGCTGCGGGCGGGACGCGCTGGCGGCACAGCACGGTCCCCGCGGGGTGACAGCGTGA
>VXBI01008314.1:96554-156671 GCA_013397375.1 Toxostoma redivivum | reverse complement strand
CCCCCCCCCGCCGCTGCCTCCTCGCCGGCAGCCAACACAGCTCCTCCGCTCCCCTCCGCTCCCCTCCGCGCCGCCCTTGCTGCCTCGGGGGTCGCCGTAAGACTGCAAAATGGCCGACGGGCGGGACGACGCGGCTGACCAGCTGAAGCAGTGGAAGATCCAGCGGGGCTCGCAGGTACCCGCCAGGCACCGCCGCTCCCGGTGCCCCCGTGCCTCGCATCCGCTGGGGAGCCCCGGCGCGGAGGGCGCAGAGCCCCGCGGGGTTCCGCGGGATGCGGCGCTCCGAGCGCCCGGGCGGCCCCGGGACAGCGGCGGAGGGCGAGGCGCCCTCGGCCCGGCCCGGCTCGGCCTCGACCCCACGGCTTGGAGCCGTGCCCGGGAGCAGCGAGGTAGGAGGGGTGCAGGCTGCCAGCTGGCCCGGAGCGATAGGGGCTGTCAGCGCTGCCCGGCCCCGGCCGCTCCTTGCTGACAGCCGCGGGCTGCCTTAGGGGTGGTTTTCGTCCTTCTCAAATCAGAAGTTTGCGTTTCTTTTCTGCCTCGGCGGTAGCGCCCAGTGAAAATGTGATTAGGGAATAATAGAAAGGATAAAGCACGTTCAGCAGCGTGTGCAGGGCCAGGAGTTGGACGCGGTGATCCTTGTGGCTCCCTTCCAACTCCATGTTCTGCGTGGACTTGCTCACCAGACCGAAGTGAATTTTTGTGAGGAAATTGTTCCCTGTGAGAGTGCTGAGACCCTGGCACAGGTTGCCCAGAGAAGCCGTGGCTGCCCCATATCTGCAAGTGTTCTAGGCCAGGTTGGATGGGGCTTGGAGCAATCTGGGATAGTGGAAAGTGTCCCTGTGTCCCTGCATGTCCGCCATGGCAGAGGGGTGGAATTCAATGACCTTGAAGATCCCCTCCAGCCCAAACCATTCCATAATTCTGTGGACTGGGACGACTGGTTGATTGAAATCGTAAGGGCATGTAATAAACAGTGTGGCACTCAGTCATCTGAAGATGTAGAATAGACCCCAAAATATTTGGGTAAATGTATAAATGCTGTAAGAGTTGATTTCCCTTCTTCATCAAATCACTGTGACAGTTTCCATATGTAGCTTCTGACAGAAATGTGTATTTGCTACTAAATACACTTCCTGCTGGTTTTAAGCAGCAATCTTACAAGATGCAAGTGGATGTCTCAGTTCCCAATGGATCTGTTGTCTTAATTTTATTTTTTCTCTTGGTTCTCAAAGGAACACTATGAAAACTTACCTGATGACTTGTGACTCCATCATATCCTAGCGTGTCATAATAGTTCGATTTTATCCATGAGTAATTCTTTTTGTAGGGATGTCGGCTTTTCTGTAGCAGTATTTGAAAAGAAGCCAGGGTTAATTTGGAGATTGGGAGGTAACCCAAAGTCTGAGTTGCATAAGGAGTCATGAGACTTTAAGGTAGAAAGTAGGGAGGACTTATTAGAAATTTAAAGTGAGCTGTATAAGATACAAAGTATCAGTAATGCCTGGAAGTGTGTACTTTGATGTGTGCTGGTTACCCCAGCAGTGACTAAAATTCTCCTGGCTTTGCTTCCCTTCTTTTGGCAGTTAGTGCTGTAATGAAATACAGGTTTAAAAGTTCTTACCTATCAAGGTTTTGGCTGTGTGCAACTCCCAGCCAGATGAAAACACAGGCATCAAACAAACTCACGTCCAAAAATAGTATGAGAGTTCTTCTTTAAACTATGGTGTGGTTTTTCTTCCTCTTTGGAACTTACTTTGTATGCTCCACATTATCCTGGAACTAAAGTGAATATCTCCTTCCACGAAATAAATGAATATTCTTTACTTCTAATGGGAACACTAGAAAGTCTGCCTACACAAAGGAGACTCTACAGCCACAAAGCTGTTATTTTTTTTAATAGCCTTAACGTCAACAAGTTGTGGTTTTAGCAACTACTTCTGGTGGTCCTAAATGTTGGCTTTATAAAATAGTGTTGCCTGTAATAAATAAGCAGTGGAAAATATACTGAGAACAATTTCTACTCTTGCATATTTCTCATGACAAACTATAGATAACCTTTTGATGTAAGCAGATGTTTCTTTGACTTGAAATATTAATTTAGTTTTATTTAACTTTCCTGTAAGTTTCTGAACATCATGTTTATGTTTGTAACCAGCTACATATTGTCTTTCAAAATGTTTGTGCAGATTTCAGTGTAGGTGAGGATTCCAGGCATCCCAAAGGAGTTGGATTTTGTGCTTAAAGCTTTATGCTAATGAAATGGTGAAGGAAGAATAAAGAATGTGGATATTTTAGGAATTCAAGCCAGCTGGAAGAGCATGTGTTGCACATTAGTAGGAACACAGTGGGAATGCATTTATCCTGTGAAATGTCTTTTATGTGGTTATTCATGGACCTGAGTGCAACAAAGGTGTCTGGAACTCCCTGTGTTCTCTGCCTTATCCAGAGCTCTGGGTGTGGATGTGAATAATTGTTCTTTCCTTGCCTTTGTGAATTGCCTTTTGGGGGGAAAAAATCTTCTATCAGATGGGAATTTTGTACTTTTGCAGTTATTAACCCTCTTAAAGCAGAATTTAGTGTCAGAATTGGAACTCCATGAAGTTGCTGTCAGAGTAGTGAAGCCTTTTCTCATCAAGCATTGCTTCTTCCTTCTCTCCTCCATCCCTTTTCATTTATGGAACTTTAAAGGAGGAGAATTAGTCAGGAGGGGCTGAGGGAGTTTGTGCTGGCGTGGTTCAGGTGTGTGGATGCTTCAGGTAGGATGGTGTGGATAGAGCCCATATGAAATCATATCAGTTTAGTGCAACATATGATGGATTTATTTTAGCTGGTTGTATTCTGTGACTCTGCTATTTGAGCTTATCCTGTTGTAAATTTTGCCTTTATTTTCTTTATTTTTTCCTTTGTCCTTATTTGTTTTCCTGTTCTTCTAAGTCCTTTCCAAAGCTCTTAACAGCAAATGTACTCCAGGAAAAACTGAGAACTGTGGCCATCAGGTCTCTGGAGCTGATGTACCTTTCTCACTACATTTTCTACAGCACCTAGTAAAATAGGAATATTGCCTTAGAGAAGCATATAAGCCCGTGTGTGATGCAGATAAAGTCTTTTATACTGGAATCTTTTTATGAGAAAGTAGGAATATAATCAGTTCTAGTACAGGTGTTTCTGGAAGTTTCTTGTAGGACATTTCCTGGCAGTAGAGATTTTTAGGGCTTGTGTTAATCTTAGTCCTTCCATGGTCCAGGAGTCTAAAATTATGATTCCTCAGGTGTTCCTACTTCTATTATTTTCCATGACTCTTCCAGACCAACAGTGATCACTAAACCCCTTTTAGTTTGGCTGTAGCTCTTTCCTTATGTCCCGTAATGACATTACCTTCTTCTTTCTCTCTTTTCTCCCTTATTTTCCAGCTGCTCCTTCTGTTTTAGTTTTTTTTTTTTTCCCATCCCATATTTTTCTTTAAGCAAGATCAGTAGTCTTGGGAAGAAACATTTCTGAACCATGGAAAACATTCCTGGATTTTACAGGACTTAAACTCCCCTTCTTAATTTGTCCTAAAATTTAGCTCTGTGATTTAGGTAAACATCTGTACTTTCTGTAACTTCCTCCAGAATCTGAAGTCATTTTGCCACTTCTTGCTAGTGTCTTTTGTGACATGTAGTGGTTGAAGAGTCATGCACATTGTGTGGCTCAGATCCAGAGGGTTTTTAATTTCTGGTGTTGACAGTGACTTTCTCTTGCTTCCAGAAAGCAGATGTCCTGACCACGGGTGCTGGGAACCCTGTTGGGGATAAGCTGAATGTCCTGACAGTGGGGCCACGTGGACCTCTTCTTGTCCAAGATGTTGTTTTCACTGATGAGATGGCTCACTTTGACAGAGAGAGGATTCCTGAGAGAGTTGTGCATGCAAAAGGGGCAGGTGTGTTTAAAATCATATATTTTCTCTGTGTAGAATTGAGAGCTTTTGAGTTAATATGTAGATTGTGACACATAAATTATATTGTAATTTATAATTTAGTTTTACTAGCTATAATAAATCTATATAAGCAAAAGTGGTAAGACCTGGTTTAAAAGAACTCAGTACCAAAACTTGAAGCACTGAAAAATTGTTTACAAAAATGGGAGAAAATGTGGTGATAGCCCTTCAATTTTTACTGTATCTCCTGTAGTCTCTGCTGCTTCTGTCTGTTCCTCCCATCTCTATTTAATGTTGTTTGCATGTTACTTAATAGATAATTTGGCTTTGTCTTCTAATGTAGGTTTGCCAAAGCAAGCTGATCATCTAATATTTAAATTTAAAAAACCTTAACCTTTAAAAAGATATTACTGATCTTAGTATGGTAGAATTACTACCCTGATATTTGTCATGCATTTGTATTTAAAATGTGACTGTAGATGGGAAAAGTTCCTCTGTGGGGGTGGGAAGGGTTCTGTTGCCTCACCCAGCTTACAGGTGCACCAAAAATTCTGCAACTCATAGTCAGATTAAAGAAATACCTGCCTTGCTCCAGATAAATACACAGATCTTGGCAGAAGAGTATCTTCTGTGCTGCTGCTGGGAGCTGCTAACAGTCAGTTAAGGAGGAAAGAATGAGCAAATAGTTTGTGTTAAACCTGTTTCATTTTGTGAAAGTAAATTGAGTGTATAGAGCATTGTTTAAACTGGTGTACTTGAATGTTTCCCTTTGACTTAAAGTTGTATATTAACAACAGACAAGCTGTGAGTAGAAGGAAGGTACCTAGATCTGATATATTGAACTTGCTGTTCTTCAGGAGCCTTTGGCTATTTTGAAGTCACTCATGATATCACCCAGTATTGTAAGGCAAAAGTGTTTGAGCACATTGGGAAAAGAACTCCACTTGCCATCCGCTTCTCCACTGTTGGTAAGGCTCCTAAACCCACTTTGTGTCTTTTACAGGTGTGCCCTGAGAGCAGTGTGTGCATTGTGGGGCACTTGAGGGGGTTTGCAATGCTTTCTCTTAGCCAGTTCATTTTCTCTGAAGTTCACTTACATGGAAGACCTTAAGCAGCTTTTGCCTCTTTCTGTCAGAGCTGTCTGGAGACACTTTTCTGTCTGAAATGTGAGAGGGAGGGCAGCCTGAGCTGTTTTTTTCTGACAGAAGGCTTGCTTTGTTTCTGGTTGGACCACAATCAACACTTGCAAGTTAAATACCTATGATCTCTTATGCTGCAGGAATGTTTTGGAGATGAATGATGTAAACTATGAAAAATCAACAAGCTTCTATAAATAAACTATGATTTCTTAAAGCTTGGAAAGCACAAACTAGCAAAATAGCAAAATCTTAAATGCTATTAGTTGAAGCTATCAATGGCTTGTCTGATAGGAAAATTTTATAATTCATGATGTGGGTGTATTTACAAGAAAATAAATCCTAATGAGGATTCAGTTCTGGAAGTACTGGAGAGAAAAAAGCAGTCCAGCAAGGCTCAGGGAGCTGCTGGCTTTGGCCTATTGGCTGTTTCCAGTGTTAAATCCCTTAGGATTTAGGGTGTCCTGAGTGTTGTGCAGGGTAAGGACATGGAGTTGAGTTTGAAATAGGGACTGCTGCTGGAGCAGGTTGTTACATCCTTCCCTTCCCTTTGCCTGCCCTGTTTGGACACGCTTCCTCCCTGCTGTTCTGGAATACACAAGGTTTTTAACGAGGGAATGGGCGTCCTACTGATTTCATCACAATCCATCATTAGCTGTTCTGAGCACTTCTGGAACACTTCTGCTCAGGTGTTGTGCTGAGCCCTTGTGCTCTGATCTAGATTCCCATTGAAAATCCCATCTTTGGTGAAGCAGGAGGAATTAAGAGGATTACAGCTCTTCCATAGTTTTTTATTAGGCACGCTGGTTAGATTGCTACCTTCCAGATGAGAGCTTTCCCACTGGGATTTGGTATACAGAAACAAATGTGGGTTTAGATGATTCAGCCTTAAAATCTGATGATGTCTCTCTTAGTGATAATGCAAATTCCACTCTTAATTGGTTCAAGTGGATGTACTTGTTTTTTCCTTCTTTTAACCATGGCCTGAATGTTTGGCTGGGTTCACACTTTGAAAACTCACGGTGTCTGACGTATTGTTGAAAATATTCTTAAAATTCTTTGGTGTAGAAAAGACTGCAATAAACCTTGCCCTTTTAGGATTTTATGGCCTATTTTCAGGTCATATTTATATGCATCTCCTACCCTAACATTTCTATGTGTTCATGTGTTTCTTCAAGCTGGAGAATCTGGCTCAGCTGACACAGTTCGTGACCCCCGAGGCTTTGCCATGAAATTCTACACGGAGGATGGGAATTGGGATCTTGTGGGGAACAACACTCCCATCTTCTTTATTCGGGACCCACTGTTGGTGAGTAAGCACAGCAGGTGAGGGTACTTTGTGAGAAAGCCCAAAAGTTCATTCACATCTCTTCTGGCTTCCCTCAGAAGCAAAAGCTCCAGTTTTGACACGCTTAAACTTGCTTGTTTGTCTGATTGTCTGAACTTTTTTTGCTTGGAAAGATGTTCTTAAACAAAAATAAATAAAGAACTAAAACTTGATAACTTACATGGTTTCATACTTTTCACTTAAACTTTTCACTTCAAAAGCTTCTTGCCAATTCTTTTTATTAAATCTGGGGATTTTGGTCTTTTGGCATAACTTTGACAACAGTTAGTAGAGGGGCTTTCCTTGAATGCAGTTCTGCACAGGTATTTCATAGTATCTCTGTATTCATTTATGAGTCATATAAACAGAGATATACAAATCTGAGCAGTTTTATCTCTCACCTTATCAACCACCAAAAGAAAGCATTCTTTATCTCTGTTTATTCAAATTGTGAATGTTTGTTTGACATTACCCTCATTTTACTGGACTGTGAATTAATTTTTTTACAGGAAGAGTATAGCAGTAGAAGATTTTTTTTTTTTCAGTGATCTTACAGCTTTGTCTTTAATTTTTTTTTCTCTCTTTTTCCTCCTCCACTTCTGGACAAATTAGTTTCCATCCTTCATCCATAGCCAAAAGAGGAACCCTCAGACTCATCTGAAGGATGCAGACATGGTATGGGACTTCTGGAGTCTTCGGCCTGAGTCTTTGCACCAGGTAAGCTTCTCCCATGACTTTATTTTGTATGATTAAGAAAATCGTGTTATGACAGCAGGTTTTTAACTCTCTCTTTTCCATGTTTTATTTAGAAGTCTACATAGTCTTATTTGTTTTTTATTTAAATATAATTTTAAATTATCCATGCTTACCTGTGTTTACAGGGGAAGTCAGTTTTATTTCATTAACACCTAAAATAGAAATTCCTCAAGGAATTCCTAGCAACATTAACATAGCTCCCAGTGATGCAGATTAACACAATAAACAAACTTGGAATGGAGACTTTCTCCTTGACATGCTGAGTCCATTAATGAGTTTGGTCCTTCTCTTCAGGTGTCTTTCCTGTTCAGTGATCGTGGCATTCCCGATGGCTATCGCCACATGAATGGATATGGATCACACACCTTCAAACTGGTTAATGCTGATGGAAGAGCAGTTTACTGCAAATTCCATGCCAAGGTATTGATTTTTTTTTTTTAATTGAAACTATTCATGATATTGGATAAAAAACATAAAAATGTGTGACTTTTCAAGTTTAGTTCAGGCTCAAAGGTGTACAGAGTCCTTGTTTAATACCAATTTCATACCTTCAACCAATAGGAGATCTTTCTTCTTACTAACACAGTAATCATTTACTGGACTGTAAGAAACTCTTCCTTGGGCATCTGTTTCTTGTTAATGGAGTGTTATCAGTGAACTGATTTTTATCTGGAAGGCAGCTGTTGAATGTACTATAAATCTAAACTCAAGTTATTGGAAGTTAGAACTTGGACAATCTCATTCTTGGATTATAAATCTTGCCAGAATCCATTCTGATGAATGATCTCTGTGGTACTTTCTGCATGCTGTAACTGGTGCTTTTGTTGCTTTTAGACTGACCAGGGCATCAAAAACCTTTCTGTGGAAGAAGCAGGAAGATTGGCTTCTTCTGATCCTGATTATGCCACACGGGACCTTTACAATGCCATTGCCAAGGGGAACTATCCTTCATGGTCCTTCTACATTCAGATTATGACCTTTGAAGAAGCAGAGAAGTTCCCATTTAATCCTTTTGATTTGACTAAGGTATGTTTGATACTGCTGGGAATATTCCGTTTCAGGTAGTTTTTAAGTGTATTCTTTATTGTAGAGCCACGATGAGCCAGAAATTCCGGAGATGAAACTGTAGTCATGTTATATCTGATGTTAGCCTTCCTCAGGGAAATATGGATAGGGCTTGATTCCAGGCCTGTAGATCCCATGGCACTTCAGCAGTGTGATCTCAGATCACAGTCACACCCTGAGCCTTGCTGGTCTCGTTCTGTCCCACTTCCAATAGCTGCTCCTAGGAATGCCTCGCTGAAAGATGGCAGCATAAACTTGCATTGCATAAACTCTTTTTTACCTCTGTCCCTGCTCTCCTCAAGTGGTTAAAGACCTTTGAACTTAAAAGTGCAGCTCAGATGGCAAAGAAAAGGCAGTTCAGCCAGTTAAGCATTTTGAAGGAGCTGAAAATATTTGTGCCACCAGCCACGCCCTGCTTCCCTAGGCAGCTTTTCAAGGGCCTGCGGGTATTTCATTCAAGTACTCAAGTGCTGAGATTATGCTGGGATGATGAAATAAGTTGCATTCATACTCTGTGTTAATTGCAAAAGGCTTCTTAAAATAAGACATTTCTCAATGTTTGTTAGGAGAAAATAAACTCAGTAATATATTTCCTTAATCTAGACTTAAATCAGGTGAATTCTGCCTGGCAATTAAGCTGCATAATACTGTAATAATGTTGATTTTACTGGATGTGTGTTGTATCTTATAGGTTTGGCCTCATAGTGACTACCCTCTTATCCCTGTGGGAAAGCTGGTCTTGAACAGGAATCCTGTCAACTACTTTGCAGAGGTGGAACAGATGGCTTATGACCCTAGCAACATGCCCCCTGGAATTGAGCCCAGCCCTGACAAAATGCTGCAGGTAAACAGGAGGTTTGACCTGAGGAGCATTGGTTACTTTGCTGCTTGTGAAAGCTTTGAGTTGACATGCCCCAGTCTTTAACAAGTGGTGGTTAATGTTTGTGATCAATGTTTTAGGGACGTCTCTTCTCGTATCCTGACACCCACAGACACCGCCTGGGCCCCAACTACCTCCAGCTCCCTGTGAATTGTCCCTACAGAGCCAGGGTGGCCAACTACCAGAGGGATGGGCCAATGACTGTTACTGACAACCAAGGTAGTCAGGAAAACAGCTTTCAATATAATGATTCTTAGGCATGGGCTGCAGCATTCTTTTCACAGGGGACTTAAAATCCATACTTGTGTAGAATGCATGTATGTCTCCTCTGTTAATCCAATAAAAGAGACTTGGGATATATGGATATGGGATGAGGAGTTTGTTTAAAAGCATAAAAACTAATTGAAGCTTAGGATGTGTTTAAAACTTAACAAAAAGGCCTTTAACAGAAAAGGAGTTAGTGGGAGAAAACCTGCAGTCAGGTTTTAAAGACTGACTTGGATATGCTCAGTCCACTCCACTAAACTGCTTTGCTTCCGGATTTCTGAGAGATTGTGAAAGACAAAAGTGAAAATGCCAAAAGTAGAGTTGTCACTTTCCCTCTGTTGAGCAGCTTCTGTTCTGTCAGGGTTTACCCAATAGTGGCTGTTTTCCACCTGAAAGTAAACAAGGATATACTTAAGCTGTGGCTCATGCCAAAATATGTGTTCCTCTGGGCTATGAATTCAGACACATGCTGAGGAAGGAGAGGGAAATATTTGAAAAACAGGAACTTGAGGGCAGCTGCAGTTCTCTAAGTTCATTATGTGTTTAAAATACACCCCCTACACAGGGAAGCATTGTAGTACTTCAGATATGTAAATGACTGTATTTTTATGATGCCTTAGACTTTAACCGTGACTGTCTATTATAATTAAGAAATACTGTTGTGAGAGTGGCTTGCTTTTCTTATTTTTGAATCAGGTCAATATCCCCTGAAAAAAGCTGTAGAAATTCTCTTTGTAGTAGGTGCTGTTAAGTGCTGGCTTGAAAGTGTTGACAGAAAAATTATGTCAGCCATTTTTAATAAAAAAAATTGTAACTGAGTAATTGATTTAGATTCCTCCAAGCAAATAACACCCTCTGTCTTCTGACTTACTTGAAAGTGCTGCCATCTGATGGATTTGGTTTGGGGATTTTTTTTTCCCCAGGTGGTGCCCCAAATTATTACCCAAACAGCTTCACTGGTCCCGAGGATCATCCCCAGCTCAAGGAGAGCCGCATGTTTGCTTCAGGGGACGTGCAGCGCTACAACAGTGCCAATGAGGACAACGTGACCCAGGTGGGGCTGTGGGAAGGCTTTGTGCTGCTTGGCACACATGAGGAGTGTGTGGGGTGTGTATCAATGTGAATTCTCACAGAATCTGAAATTCAGATTTTGGGCATTGTTACATAGAGACTCTGACTTTTCTTCTTGCCATTAGTGTCTGGAGAAAGACTTGTTGGCATGTTTGCCAAAGAAAAACTCTCACAGATTGGCTGCTTTTTAAACATTTTGAGTATTTTAAGTGTTGCTTGACTTGCTGTTCTTACTCACTTTTGGGAATATCAAAATAAACCTTTTTTTCCAATGGCCAGGTAAGGGAATTCTACCTCAAAGTGCTGAACGAGGAGGAGCGCCAGAGGCTGTGTAAGAACATTGCAGAGCATCTGAAGGATGCCCAGCTCTTCATTCAGAAACGAGCTGTAAGTGCCCTCTTTGGGGTTTATTCCAGGTTTCCTACCAATCTAGTAACATTGTCATAATGGTTTCTGGAAAGGAAGATCAGGAATTCTCTGAAAAGGCTGGAAGTTTCTTACTCAGGAATTCTCATACTTAAATATGTGCCTATTTACAAGATATAACATCAATATATAACATGTTAAAATAACTTTTCCTGGGGGAAAGAATGGGGTAGATGCTGAACATATATTTAGCTTGGTGTTTCAAAAATCAGATGACTGCCAGAGTAAGTTTTTGCTCTGAACAAGGCAGTGAGGGAGGGAGGGATTGGACCCTTATCCTTCCCAGAGCAACTTTATTTAAATTGGGAATGAGCTCTGTGTGGGATAACAGAAATAATGTTTGAAGATGTTCATTTCTTGTTTATAATTGATCAGAATTAAACTTTATTTTCTTATGAAACTTTCTGCTTGTAGCCCAGGAAATGTGCTAAAGAACCATCTCGAAATGGAGGAAAAACATTGTTGCTTTTTCTGTTTTGTCTTCCTGTGCAGGTGAAAAACTTCACTGATGTTCATCCTAAATATGGAGCCTGTATCCAGGCTTTGCTGGACAAATACAATGCTGAGGGTGGGAAAAAGGTATGGTAATGATTTTTGTAGCTGCATTTTGACTGGCTGTGAATTATTTTGGCTTCTCTTGTAAATCCAAGGAAGTGAGAAATTAATTTTGATCCCTGTTTGATCTAAAGGCCAGACGTTAGTGCTTGTAGAATTGCAAAATAAGGAAGCATCACTGTAATAACAATTAAATGTTGATTGACTGGTGATGTACAAAGACTTTGTTTCAGCTGGGGTTTGTAGGGTTCCTGGAAGGTCACTGTACATGGTATAAAATGTGTTCAGGTTGGTTTCCCACCCTTTGTGATGGTAATGAAACATTGCCACAAGCCTTTCCTTGGCTCGGTGCTTGCTCCAAAGAACAACTCAGTTGTTTCGATTTTTTTCCTGCAGTTCTCTACTTTAAATGGAACTTGCTCTGAGTTTTTCTGTTGCTTTATTTTCAGGATGTAATCAGAACATACACACAGTCCACAACTAGTATGTCTGTCAAGGAAAGATCCAACCTGTAAGTCTGCAGAGATCTGCTCTGAATTTTGAGTCCTTCCAGCTGCACAAGAGCCTGTCCAACACTTCAAAGAATGTAGCAGACTTGGGCCCAAGCACAGAGTGTCTTACAGGTGTGATTTACTGAGCTCTCAAGGGCTGTCTGTGCTGGAAACCAGGTAACACAAGCTTCAATCCTTGTGCCTTTCAACACAAGTGCTTTACTGCTTGATAACAATTTATGGGATTTTTAAACAACTCATGATAAAAAGTTGTCTTTGTTTCTAGGAGCAAACAAATTTAATCAAAATACTTCATTTATTTTGGTGTACAACTTTCCTGGTTAAATCACACAGTAGAATTTCTATAAGGACACTGTGATTGCCCTCATGAAAAAACTTGTTAAAAAGCTGATGCTGTTCAGTATTTCTAATAAAATAATTATGTGTCTGTATTTGTACGCACATCTCTTGAATTTCACTTTTGGCCTTCCAGAAGTAAAATAATACCCAGTAGTTTGAGTAAAATGTTGGTATGTCTCATTGCTTATGATAGAGATAAAGCTAACTACATAGTTTAATCTAAATTTAGCTCAATTTTATTCCCAATATATATTTTAAGATAATCTTTGCTTACTAATGCTGTGTTGGGATATAACTGACATATGGGAGGTAGCAAAGGATATTTTCTTATTCCATGCACTGTTCAGCTAAACTGATTACACCTTACAGGCCTTTCAAGAATAGGAGAGTAAATTATTCTTTCTAATCTGTAAGAATTTAAATAGAAGAATATTAACCAAATGTTTGAGAAATAAACCTTCAAATGCAGGAATATTGAAAATCAAGCTCAAGGACTTTCAGAACTATTCCCAGTGTTTGCTGAAATTGTTATTTTACTGCAATAATCTGCTGTTGCTCTTTCTTAATTGATTCAGGGCTAATTTTCAGGGTGATCCTTTAATTAAAGCAGCATATTTGTATGATTGTAGATATCTAGAAAATATGTCTAAAACCTGATTAGAGGCATGTTGTAATGTTAGCATCTGCAGTTTAGCTAAATTGTGCAAAAAAATTTGGGACCCCAATTATGGGATAATTATTGTCCAAGCTAAATCAAAGTATTTCAGTGCCAGCTACTGCTTTTATCTCAGGCAAATGTAAGAAATTCAAATCATAGCAGTTTGGAGGTGATTTTTCAATAATAACTGCATTTCTGGGTATGCCTTGAGTTGTATTTGGACTAGGATTACTTCCTGATTTAAGTGAATTCCTAGGAATGATGGCAGGTAAAGAAGAGTAGTTACTAAATGCTGTCCTGTTAAAATTTGGAGAATGTTACTTGCTCTGCAATTCATTGATCTACCAACCTATTGTGAAAAATGAGCTGGGGTAGAGGTGCAGTAAAATAATAGGAACTGATAACCTGCTGTATATTCTGGGATTCCATTGGCTTTTTACCTGATCAGGCATGTGGGATTACATGATTGGGTGGGAATATTTCCTGCTGGAAACTGGAACAGGGAATCCTAGTGAGCGTTGGAAAAGAGTAAACAAGGCCTGATCTGATTTTGGTTGTGTCTGCTAAGTGATTTATATTGTCTTCTTTTATTTCTGAAATAAATGGAATGAAAAATCTCTTGGCAACATGTTTTCTGTGCAAATGTCTTCCAATACTTTGTGTTAATCTAGGAAGTTCATACATACCTTCATCTGTTTTTCTGGAGATGGTGCAGAGCTGTAGATTGGATGTACTTTTTGCAGCTGCCTTTGTTTTAAAAACTCTATTTCAACTCCACAGTTGTGTTTAAATTACTTAAAGGACCTGTGTTCCGTGCTAAACTGGCCATGACAAATGTTGTACAGAAAACTTAGCTTTTCCCTAAGCTGTGGAGAGCATTAGGCAACACTGGAAGAACAATAATGCTATTTCTTCAAATAAATAAGACAATAAATCCAGTTACAGCTCCTTATCATGACAATAAAGAGACTGTTGACATGACACAACAGCAGTTTTGTTTAGTTTTTGTGTTCTGTTCAGTTAAAGTCAAACATTCCTTTGCCAGATTGTTGCAATATGATTTCAGTGATCTGTAAAGCAGAATTGCTCAACATTTTCTTATTACTGTTTTATTTTAGATGCACGTCTCTTGCAGTGGATTTTGGGAATGAATTTGAAACTAATGCTTGGGAAATTACAGCTTCTCCAGGAGTACCTCTTCTTTTAATGGGCCTTCATTCCTAGGTTATTTTCCCTTCCCCAAAATATTTGTGCTTGAATAGCCAAAAAACAGAATCACATTTGTTGTAGTGAGCTGTGCCAGGAGACGAGGAAGTTCTTGGGACTGCTAAATGTTGTGTGGGGAGAAAAAGGGTGAGCTAGGTTTGGATCAGACTTCCAGTGCTTCAAAGATGTTGGAAAAAGCCCTGATTTCCTTTCCTTCGTGCAGCTCATGTGGGTATCCATAACTTCAGCTCTCAGTAAACCAGTCACTTGGTTTTGCCAAATATTCCATACCTGTTGCTCATCTTGCAGTAAAGGCTGTTTGTTCTCTGTTTGGAGATGTGTTCCATGAATTCTCACAGGCAGGTGAGTCACATTTTTCTCACAAAATGTTTTATGAGGGTGATGAAGCCCTGGCTCAGGGTTCCGAGGGAGGTGGTGGTGCCACATCCCTGGAATTGTTCAAGGCCAGGTTGGACAGGGCTCTGAGCAGCCTGGGCTGCTGGGAGATGTCCCTGTTCACTGCAGGGGGTTGGACTGGATGAACCCTCAGTGACTCCACAGCCTGGGTTCAGTTTGCTGTGGGGTGTGGGGCTCCAGCCAGCTCTGCAGAAGGGAATCGATCCACTCCTCTTGTGGGTTCTTATCTCTTGCTGATAGCAAACTTCATGGAGGGCTGCAGTGCATGGTGAAGCCTTTGCCCCCTGGGTAATACTGCAGAGATCAGTCTGAACTGATGTTTGGGGTCAAAGGGGTGTGCTCATGACACAGCTCATGGCATGCAGAGGTGGAGGGAAGCTGGAAAACCAGGAATGAAGAAAATCTCATTTTCCCTGCTTTACTTTTGAATTTAAACTTCCAGTGTTATTTCAAGTAGGATTTGTCTTCCCCAAACCTCTGATTCCAAGATACTACTCTAAGAAAAGAATGGAATTTTGCCCTTCAGAGTTGCAGGAATCAAGGCTATATTTTAGAGGAAGCCAGTTAATATTTTGTATTGTTTTCATCACCATTCACATTTAAGGAAGATACTCTAATGCTGATTCTGATTTTCCTTTCATTCTGTTTTCATGTTTTTGCAGGAGTGTTTTTGTTTTGGGGGTTTTTTTTGTTTGTTTAAGCTTTTCTGTTGGGTTATATGACTAATTTGTATGTGTTTCATTCTTTGGGCTTCTCAGTGCTATCTTCTTTGTAAAATCTCATCCAGCTATTCAGTATTTTCCTGAGGGAGTGCAGGCAGCCTTTTATCTGAGACTGATAGTGATAAGATCGATCAGAGATACCCAGGGAAAACTTGGCAACTGCTCCTGTTTGTTCTGGCATTTATCCATATATTGCTTAGGCTTTATATCATATTTATCCCCAGCCCTTCATATCAATCTTGCTCAATCCTCTTGCACACCTGTCCTCACTGGAGCACTGTTGGGTCCTCAAACAATGGATACATTCTCAGCTCTCTTTTTTAATTGCATTTTGACTTGCAGGGGTCCTGGACCAGGAGCCCAATGATGTCAAAGGTCCAAAAATCAAATTATGATCTTCAACATCAGGCCTTTCATCTACCTAATAAATAATTTTCAAAGGCTGCTTAAGGTAACTTTAAAAGGCTTTTTAAAGTAGTGGAAATGTGTTTGTGAGTAAATGATATTATTGTGACTCCTGCTTTATTTCTTAATTCTCCCATAGAATTTTTGGGAATTGCTTCTTTTACTCCCATGGGTCAGGCACTGTACTTTGTGCTGTTAACCTCTAAACATAATTGCATTTTTTCCAAGGCAGGAAAAATGGTTTAATAGCAAATCTTTCCCTTGTTTTGGCTGACGGTTTTTTGTTAAAGGTTTTTAAGTAATTCAGCCAATCATTGCACAAGCAGTACAAAGTCCATTTGTTACATCATCAGAAACTTTTTTATATCTTTTAACCTTTTGAGATTTCTATTTATTAACCTTGAATTATTGGAAAAGAAGTGTGGTAACTGCTAATATTCAAATGAAGTTTGTTGCTCCCATAGTCTCCTTTCCAAAAGCTGGTCTTTTATTTCAGAGTCTGAGTATTTACTCACTGTACTACTCACTTGAGAAAAAGAACTGGCTTTCTTAATAATTAATGGAAAGATACTGTCTTCTCTCAAAGATGATTCAAAGTACCAGGACCAGCCTCTTTCACTGACTCACCTTTTGCCTGGCACGGCCAAAATCTGATCTGATCTTTGTTTAGCTGCAACAGGAACTTTTGGATTTGACCAGATGTCTGTAGGTGACTTATTTTAGTTTTAGTTTACCTTTCTGTAACCTTACTCCTGTGTAGGTGGGGAGTGCACGTGGAGTGTGCACATGTCTCAGCCATGCTCAATGTACAAAGAACCCCCCCAAACCAGATAAGGTTTTGAATAGAGCAGAGACCTTGAGCTGGTTTTAACCCATGTGTTTCTTGGCCTTGTGACATTGAGGATGCTCTGGAGAACAGTAATGAAAACACATTTATATTTTATTCACTGCATGTGCACTTGCTACAGTCTAAGTGTTGTTTGTAGTTTATCCTAATTTATTGTGGTTTAAGCACATTGCTGGAACACCATATTAATCCAAAATCCTTTGTAGTTTCAAATTTAAGTGAGCAAATGCTGTATTAAGCATTAAACCCTCCACATGAGGAAAACAATAAAACAAAACAAACACCACAAACATGGTCAGAGGCCTCTGACATGAAGTTAAGTGTGTGCAGCTCCACCAGTCCATGATCTGATTTAAGCCCATGCCCAGGCTCAGAAATGCTCAGACTCAGTCAGCAAAGAGCTCTTCCCTCTCCTAAAATTCATCTTCTGCTTGCCCTGCCCACTCTTAAAGTATCTGAACCATAACCCCAGGAAAAGCCAGAAAAAAAATCCAGGCAGCTTCATCTCTATTGGAATTTTATCCCTCAGTCCTTACTCACTGTCTTCTGCCAGCGAGTCCCTTGTGGTCCCTGCCCTCAGCCTGCAGGGAATGCAGCAGTGGCAGGCTGTGAATGGTAGCACCAAGCCTTGTCCTTTATTTGTGCAGGTAGGCATCGTGCCAGAGCTCTCCTGAGCTCTTCAGGGAGCTGGGAGAGAGAGGAAGAGAGGACACATCACAGGGCTGCTCAGGGGAGTGTTGCTGGGACAAGGGAGTGAGGTTTTGTCTGTGCTCACTTCCCAGAATCCCACAATCCAACTCAGCCCTGTACACCATCCCTGAGTCGCCCCATGCCCAGGAGGGTGAAAGGAGAGCAAAACAACTCTTGCTCTTAGGACTCCAGTCTCTCCTGCATCCTCCTGCAGTTTTGGGGGGTTTGTTTTTACTCACTGCACGATGTCAGCAAAGGCTGTGAGCAGAGGCTTGCACTGGTACTCAATGCCATGCTTGGCACACAGGGACTTCACCAGAGGGGCCACCTTCCAGTAGTTGTGCCGTGGCATGGAGGGGAACAGGCTGGAACAGGAGACAGGCAAGCTTCCTGAGAAATCCTAGTTGTTAGTACTTGCCAGGAATCACCCAGCTCACAATGAGCAGGGTCTGTAGCTGCTTCCAGCTCCTCTTTCCCCCTGCTGTGCTTTTAGCACAAGGAACTCATAGGAATTTCCTGCTTTCCCCTCTGTTCTTTTCCACAGTTTGTCTCCAAATTAAATTATGTTTATAGAAGAAACAACTTTCTCCTCCCTCCCTTTTTCCAGAGGTAGCCATCTCCATAGCACAGAGGAGATAAGCCCATCCTTCATCCTTGCATGTCTCACTCTATAGAGTAACAGCATAAAAAATCAGCAGAGGTGGCTTTAAACTCCTGTGGCATACTAAAACAGCTGCTTTAACCAGGACATTTCCACTGACCCTTAAAACCTACTACTTGGAATTGACTCTATTGCTGTCCTTGCATGGATCCTGCCCCTGTTCCATTTTCTCTTGTAAGTTTTGAATTACATGATTCTCTTTAAGAGTTTCAAGTTTTAAAGACAAACTCATTGGTGCCCCACAATTATTTGTAGAATTCAGAGCAAAAAAAAATAATAAGGAAGGGGGAAAAAAAAGAAGGAAAAATATTTTTTAAAAAGGAGGAGGGGAAAGAAAATTCACTCTTGGGGTGAGTACTCACTGATGCTCAATCTGGAAGTTGAGGTGCCCTGTGAACCAGTCATTGAACAGAGACTGCTCCACGTTGCAGGTTGCCTGGAGCTAGAGGAGGGGAGAGGAAAGCAAAGTCAGAGAGGCCAGAGTATGTTTAGGAACCAGAGCTCGACCTGGATTTCATTTTGGATTGCCCATGAGTGTCACTGCTGTCCTCCTTTAGCTTTTCCATGACTGAATCCATCAGCCCATTGACCTTCACCTCCCAGCCACCAACAGATTTCACCCTTAAGGAAACATAAGACTTGCTTATGGTTAGAATTTGTACCTCTATGGCCACAATTACAATTCTTAAGAAGGGAAAAATCTTTTACCTGAGTAGACATCCAGTCCAAATTCTTGTCATAGTCGATGTCCATTGGGATATGGTTCATCTGTGAGACCCAGACAAACCAGCTGCTCTCCAGCATCCTGTGCAGTGAGATGAGAGAATTCAGTGCTGGGTGAGCAGGTCAGCGAGGAGCCATTGAAATAACAGCAGAGCCAGACTTCAAGACATGGCTGAACACTTGCCTTGCTAAGCCAGCACCTGGAAGGACTTCCAAACCCTGGAAGTTTCATATTTCCTTATGAAACTCACGATTATTTCATGTGTTTTGTTATAACACTGACTGGTGTTCAGCTTGTTTTATCTGTAGCCAAGGACCAAACTGATTAGAATCAGTGAAATGATCCAAGGGGAGAGTGTGCTGTCCATTTAAGTCAGTGATGCTGAATAATACCTGGGCATTTGCAAGCCCAGGATAAGCTGTTATGGTTAAATGTTTTCTTTTAGCAGCAGCAGACCCAACACCCAGAGCACTGAATGTTATATGAGGTAAATATTTCTCAATTTGGTCAGCACTCAGTAAAATCTCTTTGCTGCCACAGCTAATGGGGCAACATAAAACTTGCATTGGCAATTGAACAAAAGAATTTAGGAATTAAAAAGTAGGCAAAAAATGAGGTGGTAAAGGAGAATGTTGAAATATAAACATAGAGAAAGGCAGGCAGGTACAGGTGGAAAGAATGCATAGAGAAAAGGCTGAAGAACCTTCTAAAGAGACATTACCTGAATATAAAATAATATGCCAGGAGACTCTTTGTTTCTAATAAAGATCCATAAGTATAAAAGAATCTGATGTAGAAGGTCAGCATCCAGGCCAAGTCCTACCAAAACCAGAAACAACAAGAGAAGCAGGTCTTTATAAATTACATTTGCTTATTTCTTTTTTCAAGCTTTATAGTATAGGCATAAGAGAATAATTTAACTTTCAGCTTTGACAGTTTTTTTTCTGAATGGAATAATCTAAGGCAATCCAACCCAAGGTAATGATAGTTTCTCACAGCTTGCTGTAAAAGGTGAATCTGAGCATTTTGCCCAGCAAGGAGCTGGCTCCAAGGCTGAAGGTGCCCATTTGACCCCTTTTGGTCACACAGGCAGCAGTACTCACCACCCAGAACTTCTTTGTGTAGGCAATGTAGAATGTGTGGCAGTGGAAGTAGGTGGGGAACAGGAGCGGAGGAAGAGCTGCAAAAAAAAATTCATCACTGGTGACATCATGGACTGAGTGACACCATCAGCCTGGGAGGGAAGGGTCCTGAATTCCTGCTCCATCTGGAGAACATTACAGGTTAGGGTGTTGGTTTCGTGCCTTGAAACATTTATAGGTCTGTCCATTAATCTGAGAGTTCTTACAAACCTCAGGTTTCATCTTAGGCTCTTGGCTGAGGAACAGCCACAAATTATTATTTTGAGAATTGGCTTCCACAGCCCAAACTCCTTATTCCTTGGTGCAAAGCAGGGGAACCACAGGAATGCATATGAAATCCCTTTTCTATCAGGGACTTGTGGTTAAAGAACTCAAACTCAACCTTCCAAATGGACATCTCACTTGCACTTAACCCCAAGAAACCAAAGCAAAGCAAACCAAACCAAAAAACCCAAACCCACACACTTTGATACTACTGAGATGTGGTCTGACATTGTAACCCAGAGCCTCTGTGGAGGATGTGGGAGATTTGGGATAGGATGGGTCAGGTCTTCAACTCTTCCAAAAATCTGGTTGCTATTATTTTTGGCTTTTTATTGTGTTCTTTGACTCAAGCACATTTGTTTTTCTCAAGTTCTCCAGGTCAAAATTAGCATCTCCTAGACCCTTTAATATCTCTCAGGGAATTGCAGGAGGATGAAGATACTCACTGATGAAGAAGTATTTGTGTTGATGGTTGTAGGGCATGTATTTTTTCTTTTTGATGCCAAGCTGTGAAAAAAAAAAAAAACAGAAAAAAAAAAAAAGAGTGGAGACCAAGCAATTTGCTCAAGTAACTTGCTTTTTTCCATCTATATTCCAGAGGGACTCTTCTTGCACATTTCCCACAACCCTCATTCCTTATTTCACGATTCATTGTGTGAAGAATTGGATATATCAAGGCTAAGTTACGTTAGTGGTCAGAAATACATATTTCTTCTCATTTCCCCCTCTTATTTATTTTCTGATTCTCTAAATGCTAATGGCAGTTCCACTATGGCATGGAGAAAAATATTTCAGTGCTGTAGCTGCTGTAATGGGATCTACAGCAGAAGGGGTTCAGCACTCTTAGGTTGTCACTCCTGGAAGTGTCCAAACAGGACAAACTGGGAGTGTCTTACATGGCCCAACAAATTCTGCCCAACTGGAGTTCCAGGAACAGCCCCAGGTTTTTCAGTCCTACTGTTCCTGTCACAGCAAACTCTCCTAGAAGTCATGGACACACCAAAGCCACCCATCTGACTGAGCCTCATTCATCAATAGTAAAATAATCCCGGGCTGACTGCAGCCATGCCTTCCATTGATGTTTACAAGTTATCTAATGATCATTAATTACTGAGTTGTTGTTCTAGGTCATGAGGTTTCTCCAGCCATTAACATGCTGGTTATATACAATGCCCTTACATCATGTCTAATTTATTTACATCAACGGATCAGCTGTTCAAGACATTCTTAAAGGGACTTGGTGTGAGCTGTGGAGAAATAAATCTCCTTACAGAAACTGCCGTCACACCTTAGTTTTAGACTTCCCACACCCACTCACTGACCTCCACAGAGAATTTCTTCCCCAAAGTGAAGAGGAAAGGGTGCATGTCAATGTCAGGGTCCTTGTGGAAGCAGTTGGGTTTGGCGTGGTGCTGGGAGTGCAGGAGAGTCCACCACTTGGCTGAGGCCCCCTGTTCAAGGGAAGAACAAAGCATGAAAAGCACTCCCCTCAGTTCCTGACCACAATCCTTCCCCCAGTGCACATGCTCCACAGATCCTTCAGAACACACAGTTTTACAGGAAAACCCTCAGAAGTTTCCCAGGGACTCACAATCAAATGGCACATCACAAACTTGTGTAGCAAGTGGTTCCATTTGGTTTTCCTGAATACTGACAGGTGTCCTAAATCATGCTGTAACCAGGAAGCCTGGACCTGGAGGAGGAAAAGAAAACTTTAAAGGGGAGGAAAACAGGAATTGAAGCCAGGATGGTTCCACATTCATCCTTTGCTTTGAAATACCAAGATTTAATTCTCAGATGTTGCTCTAAAGTCACCAGCAGAAAGGGGCTGTGGAATCCTGACACTCTCAAGGCTTCCCCCATAATATATCTTGCTGAAAGAATCCCAAACTAAGCTTAGTGTGAGCTCCCCACATGCAGAATTTCTTCTTGGTATCCAGATAGTGGCTGTGTTAAAGTGAAACTGCACCAAGTGAGGAAACAAAGGACAAGAAACTGCTCCTGTGTGTGTGAAAGTTGATGCCAGTCCACGCCATGGAATTCATTGCTCACCTGGGAAATGGTCAGCAGCAGCAGGGAGAAAATGAAGGGCAGTAAGGATGTCCCAAAGTAGAAGAGGATGAGCCAGGCAGCTGCATCTAAGAGCAGAATGTGAGCCAGGAGCAGGAAGAAGAAGAGCTGGTTTGGCTCCAGGAGTCCCATCCTCTCGACTGTAGCGCGCAATTCCCGGAAATCTTTCACCAACATTTCCTAGGGAAGCACCAGGGTTACAATTCTCTGGTTTTAGAGAGCACTGCTGCAGCCTCATAACCCAAAAACCACTTTAATGGGGAGGAGAAAGAGCAAAGGATCTGGCTAAAAGGGCAAGAGCTGGGTTTAATAAACATTATCATTGCTGTGCTATAGCTTTTTGTTGAACCATCACAATGTCTGCATCCCAATCCCTAAAACAAATTCTTGGTGCTTTTTCCAAAGCACCTTTCCAGCAGAGGGCTCAGCTAGAAGTTGTGTTTAGAGGAAGTTGTACTTTGTGTGCATGAACTTCTCATGCCACCTTGTGGTAGGTCTTTGGATGAAATTATTCCTTGTATTTGTCTTCACTTTTCCCTTCCCAGGATTTACAGGGGAGGGTTAAATGCAACTACAGCTGAAGGAAAATATTTATTCTCCAAGACTATTCCTTTTCCTTTTGGTTAGTTCTTCCTCAAAGCGAGGGAAAGAAGTGATAACTTTGCAATTTAGGTGGAGTAGCTGTGATAAGAAAAATTCATCTTCAGGAATCTCATTCTCAACCACATAATGTGGATTTGGACTCATATTCAAACGTTGTTTCAAAGTAGCCCAAAAAATGTGAGGAACCTGGATCCCATTGCTCTAGGAGCTATGCTGATAGAGAAGAACAAGGTGTAATCTCAGAATATTTCCCTTTAGTCTCCTTTGATCTTTTGTGAGGACAGACTTACATTTTTAGTGGGCTCAATGCTGGGTTGGTCTGGTGCCAGCTCCCCAATCTGCAGTGGTTTCAAGTATTTGCTTACCAGCACCTTGTCGATATGGAATGCCACAAAGGCATCCTGCAAAGGCACAGGAATAAAGGAAAAGAAATCCAGATTTTGTTTAAAAAAAATAATAAAAAAAAATTTAAAATTCCTTTTGAATCACTCCATTCCTAGAAGTGTCCAAGGCCAGGTTGAAGCAACCTGGTCTGGTGGAAGGCACCCTCCCTTTTTTATCCTTTGTGAGAGGACACCACAACAAAAAACAGCACCAAGAGGACTGCACAGTTTCACTGTGCAGTGTCACCCTTTCTAAAATGGTGGCATCAATTATACTCATTTTTTTCATTCCTCAGGTTTCTTTGCTCACTGAGAGCCTTCTGTGCTTCTCATCCTCTCCTGAGCTGTCACCTTTCATGGCTTTCTGCTTTTGGTTAAAATCTTCCAGTTCAATTAAGATAATTTCTTAATTTTTCATAATATACATCCAAAAGATTAAGCAATGGACCTAATGCAAGATGGACAGACCCAAAAGTGGCTCAGATCCTGCAGGGCTTGATGATTTGAACATGGAACCAACCTACAAGCAGCGGCTCAGATCCCAGAAACAAAGTATCTGATTCATCCATTGTCTGGGATTTTCCAGCATGCTAAAATGAAAGAAATCTGGTGGTAGTAACTCGAGAAATGAGTGATGAAATTACAGAATTCAAAGTTCAACTAATACACAATTTGAAATTTAAACTCGATGGACTGAAAATTATTTTGATTTCCATGAGCTTCAAATATCCCTTATCCATGGAAAAAATTGCTGGAGCTCACAGCAGCTGCACAAGCAAGACCAGGAGGTAAGAGGAATCCTGAAGACTTAAGAATCACAGAATGGTTTGGGTTGGAAGGGACTTTTAAAGCTCCTCTAGTCCAACCCCTGCAATGAGCAAGGACATCTTCAACTACATCAGGCTGTCCATCCAACCTGGCCTTGAGTGTGTCCAGGGATGGCGACCTGTGAGTGTTTCACCATCCTCATCATCCAAACCTTCTTCCTTATATCCAATCTAAATCGATGCTCTTTTAGTTTAAAGCTATTCTCCTTTGTCCTGTCCCTCCAGGCTCTTGTCCAAAGTCCCTCTCCAGCTCTCTTGGAGCCTTTTAGGAACTGGAAAGGGCTCTGAGCTCTTCCTGGAGTTTTCTCTTCCCTAGGCTGGACACTCCCAGCTAGCAGAGGTGCTCCAGTCCTCTGAGCATCTCCATGTGCTCCCCTGGTCTTGCCCCAGGTGTGGCTCTGATTTACGTGGAGCAGCAGCTCCGATCCCATTCCCATGAGCTGCCTCTTCTCATTTGCCCTTTCCCCTGGCATGGGGACGGCGAGGCTCGCACGGGGCGGTCACACTTGACCCTGTCCCACACCCCTTTTCCCGCTGAGGTCGCTCCCGAGCCTTCTCCGCACGGCTTTTCCCGGGTACCCTCCTGCGGCGCATCCCGCATCCCGCATCCCTGCCCGCTCACCGTGGCGTCCTGCCCGGCGTGGCTGGCGAGGAGCCGGGCCCCTCCCGGGTGTCTCCGGTAGAAGTGGCTGATGTCGTACACCTTCCTGTCGATCACCAGCCAGCGCTCCTGCCCCGCTGGACCCCTCCCGTTCCGCTGCCCGATCTCCTCCCAGGTGAAGCGCCGCATCCCCGCTGCGGGGGCTCTGTCCCTGTCCCCATTGTTGTCCCCATCGTTGTCCCCATCCCCCGGCGGTGCCATCCTGCCTCCCTCCTCCTTCTGTCCCTCTGCTCCAGCCCCGCATCCCGCTCCACCGTGCCTTTTAAAGGGGACCCGCCCCGCCGCCGCTCCCGCCTCCTCCACCCGCTCCAGCTCCTCGCCTTGGGTTTGCCCCCCCAGAACTGCCCCTCTCCTGCCCTGCTCCTGCATCCCCAGTGCCCAAAGGTGGGGGGTACCTGGCTGCTTAGGGGGATCCTCTCAGCAAGTTCATTCTGTTCCCAGGACAGGCTCAGATAGGGAAAACTTCCCTTAAAATACTCCTCTGATTAACCAGAAAAAAATTTATATCACTCTGTAGCTTCGCTTTTGATGTTACAGTCCACAAACCCCTTGGATGAAACATGAATTAAGTATATTCTTATGTCCTATTAAAAAATCCCCATCAACCAAACTCCAGAAAACTCAGTGTAATATTTAGCACTTGGTGAAACCCCTGTATTTCAGCCCAGTTTCCAACACTCAGCGAGCAGGGAGCTCCCACAGAGCCCACGACAGGAATAATCCTCGAAGCTCTGCCCTGGCTGCTTCTGTCACCTGGGATAAACCTGGGATGGCACACACGGAATGTTGTACCAGGTCCTGATGGCAGGTTGTGAAACTGCTGTTTCTTCCCCTCCCACTGTCCCCTTCATGTTTGTAAAATTATTAATTAGACTTGGGGACTCCAGGAAATGAGCATTAATTGCAGAACAATACTTGGTGCTGCTTTTCCTCTAAACAGTCACAGCATGCATATAATTTTCTCTTGTCAAAACAGACCCAATCTTGAAAATGTAAAACTGTGGTTGACCGAATGATTTCTTTTATCCTATAGAAAACCACCTGTTAAAACCCACATCAGCAACAACCCAGATGGAGGAGCCCACAATTAGGACAGGGTTTTCAAAGTGCATGAATTAGTTTATCTGAGATACATTTATAATATTTCTCATGCATCTACTTGCCTTTTTTTTTCCCCCCCTCAGTGCTTGTTTGCTCTTGAGTCTACTTGTGCTGGTAGCTCACACTTGATAATGATTCTGCAGTCTAGATTTCCAAAAGAAATGCTAATGCAAAAGAAGAAATCTCATCTAGTTATCTCAATGAAGTTGTTTACACAATATTTCTGATTCTTCTCCTTTACAGGAAGGTGTGAAAATCCTAAAGCTGATTTTTCAGCCCAGCTCCCATAGACAGCCAGTGCAATAAAGTGCCTTAAAAAGAAGTTTAATAGTTGTTACCATCAACCTGTTTCTTTGCTTGCCCCCTGACACAGTAGGCACCTTTTTCTCATGAATCCTGGGCTTTCATGTCCCTTTAGGCTCACATTTGGTGCTTTTTGCAGAATGTGCTTTTATGACATTTGGGATAAACCACTTCCAGCACACATCCTCAGGAGTGCAGCAAAACTTGTTCCTTTTAGCTTCTCCTCTTACAGTGACTACTCAATAATGAATATTCAGCAGAAAAGGAGGAAGAATCCAGCCCCTCCTTGTCCTGTGTTCATGCCTCCTTTGTTGCTTTATGGAATTAGTAAGGTGGGAAAAGACTTCCAAGATCATCAAGTCCAACCTTCAAGGTCATCAGCCCAACCTTTCTCTGACCCTAAAATCCTGCACAAGGTTAAATAGCTCCCACTGGGTCAGTGAGACAAGCAGAGAAAAGCTTCCTCCCCAAAGGATTTTTAGTGTATGGAGCACACAAAATAACCCCAAACACCACAACAATTCCAGTTCCTGAAGAGGCTCCAAGAGAGCTGGAGATGAACTTTTTACAGGGGTCTGGAGTGACAGGACAAGGGGGAATGGCTTCAAACTGCCAGAGGGCAGGGTTAGTTGAGATATTGGGAAGAAATCCTTCCCTTTGAGGGTGGGGAGGCCCTGGCACAGGTTGCCCACAGAAGATGTGGCTGCCCCATCCCTGGAAGTGTTCCAGGGAGGTTGGACAAAGCTTCAACCTGGAGATTTCAGGAGACAAGCAAGAGCTTAGCTGGAGCTTCAGATTATTTTAAAAACTGCCCTTGAGCACCCAAAACGGTAGCGAGGTTTTAAGACCTTACACGGATTTGTGTCAAGCCCTTGGGTATCTGAAGCTTTCATTTCCTCGGGATGAGCCAGGTAAGCTGCTGAGAGAAGGAGCTGCCTGTCACACACAGGACATTTATGACATTGTCACTGTGCCAGACACTGCTCTGACAGGAATGCTGATAACAGCACGTCCTTACAACGGGACAATCCATTTGGGATCAAGCCCTTCATCAACCTGCACCACAGCCCTTGCATCACCATGGCTCCAGCTCCTCAGCTTTTTACCCACATTAAGCAGCACTGATTGGTTTTGCAACCTGTCTTTTCACAATAAAGATGTCAGCTGCTAAAAAGATAATCATCAAATTACCTGCTAAAAAGATAAGCATCAAATTATGGCTCTATAGTACCTGATAACCATTGTTCCTTCACACATCCACATTTTTATGCTCTTGTAATCCAGTCTTCCTTTCCTTGCAGTGTACCAAAGCTGCATGATGGTCCTTTCTGGAAGGTTTGTCTTAATACATATGTCATCAAGCCTGAAAAAAAAATATTTGGGGCAAAGTTAAATGGAATTTTTGTGCAGATTAAAATCTGTTTTTTTACAAACTGAGCTATTGCACTTCTTAAGTGATTAATATATTTGCTGACTGCCAAAGGAGCTCCATTAGTTCCCTTTCTGCATGTCATGAACGTGGCAGATTCTGGAGAGAAACATTGATTAGATGATTGACACCAAAGGCATGAGGAGGTCAAGCACCTTCATAAATGTACAAGCAGGAATCTCCTCTCTCTTAGAGGCAGGAGAAAATAAAATAGAATGGAACACAACAAAATATTTCAGTTGAGTTGGATGCAGGGGACTATCATTTAATCACTTAGATAATCTAGATCACTACAAATGTCATGCCTGACCACTTCAGGGCTGACCAAAAGTTAAAGCCTCTATCATTGTTCAAATGCTTCCTAAACGCTGCCAGGCTTGGAGCATCACTCACCTCTTGGGGAAAAAGGAAACAAAATAAAAGGAGCACTAATCAAGCTGAGTAACTCAGAGCAAAACCTAAATAAAAATATAAATAAATAAAATAAATTATTAAATATAAATAAATAAACCATTTAGTCATAAAAGTGTAATTTCTAGAAGAATGCAAGTTGTATCTGTAAGTTATTATTTGCAGCCTTTAACCCCTGTTCCTTCTTTTTCTTTTCTTATTCTTTTATGTGGTGCAACNATATGTCATCAAGCCTGAAAAAAAAATATTTGGGGCAAAGTTAAATGGAATTTTTGTGCAGATTAAAATCTGTTTTTTTACAAACTGAGCTATTGCACTTCTTAAGTGATTAATATATTTGCTGACTGCCAAAGGAGCTCCATTAGTTCCCTTTCTGCATGTCATGAACGTGGCAGATTCTGGAGAGAAACATTGATTAGATGATTGACACCAAAGGCATGAGGAGGTCAAGCACCTTCATAAATGTACAAGCAGGAATCTCCTCTCTCTTAGAGGCAGGAGAAAATAAAATAGAATGGAACACAACAAAATATTTCAGTTGAGTTGGATGCAGGGGACTATCATTTAATCACTTAGATAATCTAGATCACTACAAATGTCATGCCTGACCACTTCAGGGCTGACCAAAAGTTAAAGCCTCTATCATTGTTCAAATGCTTCCTAAACGCTGCCAGGCTTGGAGCATCACTCACCTCTTGGGGAAAAAGGAAACAAAATAAAAGGAGCACTAATCAAGCTGAGTAACTCAGAGCAAAACCTAAATAAAAATATAAATAAATAAAATAAATTATTAAATATAAATAAATAAACCATTTAGTCATAAAAGTGTAATTTCTAGAAGAATGCAAGTTGTATCTGTAAGTTATTATTTGCAGCCTTTAACCCCTGTTCCTTCTTTTTCTTTTCTTATTCTTTTATGTGGTGCAACTCCTTAGAGAGATGTTCTCCATTCATTCCTCATTCCTAGCAGGATCTGAGCAAGTCTCTGGAGTTTACAGCATCAAACTGGAAGGGGCACCATGGTAGGGACTTTTGAGGGTCCTGATGTTCTGCTGAGGACTTTAGATGTGTTCAGCCAAAGTGGTGCTGTGTGTAAGACACTGTGCTTCCCATGGAAATTTGTCACTGCCTTTTGCTCCTGATCCTGGAGGCTGGTGTAGACAAGGTTCAGGTGGGTAAGGATCTGATAAACTGTGTTTTAGTGGAGCAGCTGGAACAGCCTAGAGCTGCTGGTAACTCTGTTTTTGGGTACAGTAACCCATTCTCTGGGTGTGCTCCCAGGTTTTAAGCAGCAGAGCTGAATCCTGGCAGCTTTATGTGATGTAACATGGTCTTTCACAAGAGGAGATCTTGTTGCCCCCAAAAAGCAGCAGCTGTGACTCAGGGCTTGCAGCACAGACTTGCTGAATGATAATATGGAAATGACAGCATCTCTCTCCTGTCACCCCACGTCACACCCTGATAGAGCTGATTGTGCCCAGTCTTGGTGATGACTTGGCCATGCAGGCACTGAGAGGGCTCTAGGGAGCACGGTGGGCAAACAGGAGGGGGGCACAGCAGCTCACACGGGCAGGGCTGCAGGTTTCCTCCTGCTAGTGGGGATTGTAGTTTGTTGTGCTTCTGTTGGTTGGTTGGTTTGGGGTTTTTTGTTAGTAATGGTTTTTACACAATCAAAACCTGCAGTTAGTAAAAGTGTATGTAACCAAGTGGCAAAAAGGATGTGTCTGTCCAGACCCATTTCTGTGTGGAGTATTTTTGTTTATCAGGGGGTGTTGCAGAAGAAGCCTGCCTGTGGTGTGAACAGGTGAATGATCTCCTTTCACTCCTGGCTGAGCTTAGTTGAAAGACTAAGGAGAATCAGGGAAAGTGAAAGGGAAATAGATTGGTGGAGTTCAGCCCTTCCATCCTTGAGGGAGGCCCAGCAAGAGTCAGAGGACTCCCAAACCTCCCACTGCTGGTACTCCAGGCTGGCAGTGATGAGATTGGAAAGAGGAGCATCAGGGCAATGAAGAAGGACTTTGGGGCACTGGGTCAAGTGGTTGATAGGGCAGGAGGGCAGGTAACTCTAAAGAAAACCCTGAATTATTGCTATTTCTTCATCCCAACTTGTTTTTCCAAGTACCAGACTACCATACTTCTACCCAAATTAAAAGCAGAAGTTTCCAGTCCCAAATTCAGGGCTAATGAGGCACTAAATATGTGGCTCTGCATGTCTGAACAAGGCAGGCAAGGATGTCAACACGAAGGAGAAGCTTCCATGGGAACTCAAAGCATATTTGAGAGTTGTTTGAGCCAAGCTATGGCACAAAAATAGGGAAGAGAAGAGCCTGAATAAAAACTACAAAAAATATAGCTGGGGAGTGTCAACATGGGATAACTTCTAGTGCTGTTAGTGGGATAAGTGGGAAATAAGCTGAGGAAAATGCTGGGTACAGGGGTCATGGAGGTGGCACATGCTGAAGTTGCTGCATAACACAAGGGATTTTGTAACCTCTGGGGAAGTAATTTCTCTCATCAGCCTTGTTTCTCACACCTTGGACTTCACCATGACAGCAATTACCTACAAGAGAGGCCAGCAAGGGGAGACAGAATAAAGGACAGACCAGCTCTACATAAAAATTACACATAAAATCAGTGGGATGATCACACTCCCACAGGAGGCATTAATCTCTTGTTACAGCAAGAAGTAATAAATAAAGCAACTGAAAGCTTTATCAGTCCACATGACTTTCCCTCTTGTTATCCTGATTAATCTAGAGATTATTTGTCCTACCAGTCCTACCAACAGCAGAAAATCAGTGAAAGCATTTCACACCTGCACTATTTCAAACAGAGCATTTCAAACTTGGTCCTGTGACGTGGAAACAGAGTTAAGCTTGTGCCCAGTTCTATACATTACTTCAGTGATGTCTAAATCTACCAGTTCCTCTCTTCCTCCCTCTCCTCCTGCAAACACAGACACTTTATTTTAGAATAAGGGTCAGAAATTCCTCAGAAATCCTTGGCTCTTCCAAATAATCTTGTATTACAGCATTGCTAAACTGACCTCTCACTCTCCAGCGTACCTGGAATATTCTAAACCAATTTCCAGTTCACATTTGCCAATCTGTGGGGGAGAGAGGGATTAATGTTGCATAATTACTAATTTCTTAGTCCTGCATATCAGAACCATAATTACTTCCTTTCCTAATCTCCAGAGGGTGATGTGGTGATGAAGAAGGTTTTAGGAAAAGGCCAAAAGAACAGCCTAGCAACTCTAAATACATTGGAATTATGAAGGAAAAGGAACAAAATCAATCTCAAATTGTAAAGTCAAGAATCAGGAAAGGAAAGGAACAAAACCCATCCACAACTGGCTGGTATGGAAGGTGAAACATGGTTCTCACTCGTGGTGGAAAGTCAGCAGAGAGATTTCATAAGGGTGATGATTATGTTGCCATCACACAACTGGCAAGGATGGGGAAATGCAGAAAAAAAGCTGGAACCATTTTGGTTGGAAAAGAAATTTACAGTCATGTTCTTAAAGCAAATCTGGAGAGAAACTTGTGACAGTGCCTACAGTAAATGCACATTTTCTCCTGGAAAGGAAGGCAGAGAGGGGCACTCCTCATGTTTGTGCCACTGCATTCCCCCCTTTTCTTATAAAAGAGATGAATTGTGCCTTTCAGGAGCTGAGGAAGCACAAGGAGATGAAGAAGAGCACCTTGCTGCACATTACAAGCTGTGTCCACATCCTACACAGACTCTCAGACCCCATTGGTAGGGAGATTTGTCTGTTTTAGTGTTTGGGGAAAACTCCAAACTCCTTCCAGCTCCTGAGTAAAGATCCACCCAGCCTTCCCACCTGAGGTGTGTCAGCAGGTACAGGCAGGCCCCATCAGCCATCAGGGTGAAAACAAATTGCACAACCCTCCAAATTACCTTCCTGGGAAGCTCTTCTGCAATATTTGGACACAACTTGTGTGTCTTTCACTGCACCTCCACTTCCTCTGCAGTTCTTTGCACTAACAAAACCCACCTGGAAATCACATTATTCTGCAAAATTTAAACACACAAATGTAAATTGCAGTGACTTTTTATTTGGAGAAAAATGCTGCAAGCATCACCTGAAAATGTGCTTGGTCCTTTCACATTTGTTTCTTTCTTTTTCCCCTTTTTGCTGTTTGTGGGCAGTATTCTAACGAGCTGCTCTAGTGGAAGATGTCTCTGTCCTTGGAACTGGATGGGTTTTAGGGTCCCTTCCAACCCAAACCATTCAATGATTCCATCAAGAATATGATGTCCTTTAACAATCTCACCCCCTTTTATCAACCACGTTTCAGGATTATGCTGTGTGGTGGCACAGCTACAGAAAGTGCTTCATGGCACCTCTCTGTCTCCAAACAGGGCGATTTCCTGTTTTCTGGTGAGCCCCAGAATATTTCAAATCAAGTAAATGAATTTAATCACTTAGCTTTAGCTGTCTTAAAATGCACAATGTAAATGATTTATGGGTTCTTGCTCTATAATCATGTAAGGAAATGGACAGCATAAATTAGATCCAGAGATAATTATCTCTCTCCATTGACAAGAAAACCCAGGCAGCAGCTTAGACAAGATGCTTGACCCCATAAAGATGGACAAGATTAATTTGATTTAATGTGTCCTTCAGTGCTATTGTTGACAAGGTTCTTTTTCTAAAAAGTCATTGCTGCAGGCAGCACAGGTTTTAGATTTAAAGAAAACTGGAGTACACTTCAGATCTAATCAGCATTTCTTTGTATTCCTTTCCTTTGTTATGGATGGAGAGCAGCTTTGCTCTTCATCTTCTCTTTCATAAGTGAAATAATGGAGTTCTTTAAGGAACTGTGCTTTCACAAAAATCTGCAGAAGCAGTTGAAATAGAAAATCAAAGAATTAAAATATCCTTTTGCAGAATCACACTCCTACAATCAGCTTTTACAACTTCCTCACCTTTAAGAATGAACCTAAATTATTGTCCTTTATTCTCCCCAGGGGAGACAGAACATTAAAACCCCAGTCAAGTTACTCAGCCAGTCTGAAGCGAGAACTGGTGTTTTTCACCCTTAGAATTGTCTTACAAAATCCCGACACCCACTCGCTCCTGAGGACAAACTTGTCACTTTTATTGGAGGGAAATGAGGGGGAGCAGAGCCCAGGGATATAATTCATCCTGTCACTCAGGAGCCATTATCAAGATCAAAAGGGAGGAACTGTATTTTGTAGCTGGACCAGTTCCTTGCTCAACCCATGCCCAGCACCACCTAACTGGGTTACCTAAGTGCCCTGTTTCACCTGCAGTGGCTGGATCCACATTTCATCACAGCCTATCCCTTCTTTTGGGCTCTTCTTCCTCCTGCATCCCTCTGAAGGGCAAACAAGCAGAAATGGGAAGTTAATGCTACCTAAACCTCACAATTCTTGCTTGTCAAACAGAATTTATCTAAAACAATCTATAAACTGTCTAGTTTATCTATATTTTGGCTTGCAGTTGCATTTGGAAACAGGAATTTGCATAGGTGACATAGGCACAGGACACACCAATTTCACATCCCTGGGTGCACAAGTGCAGCTCACTCTGGAAACCACAGGGATTTATTAACTGCAACTTCAGTGCTGGAAAATAAAGGCTACAACTCAGATAATCCAAACCTGTGCCTTTGCATATGTGTAATAACAATATCTGTTGGAAACTTCTTGTCCATAGATTAGGAACCTTAAAAATAATTAAATATTCCTTTCATAGTAGTGTCCAACATATAAAGAGCAGATAATTCAATCAATCAATCAATTAATCAGTCAATCAATAGAAGGGGTGTTAAGCACAGATAAGTGAGTGCTGCATTGCAGTGCCTCCTTTAGGAGGGTTTTAAATCATAAATATCTTCATACAGGACAAATGTATCATTGCTCCTGCTCGGGGACAAAACCAGCAGTTCAGTAAAAAGTTTCCTTTATTCTTCTCACTTACAATCAGAATGTCTCATTTTTCAAGCAGAACCACTAATTATCTTCTCAAAAAAAAAAATATAAAATTAAAGAATCTATAAGATTAAAATTGTTAAGGAACATACATTAAGGAAAAGATTGACTAGTCTCAAACAGCCAGTAGAATAAAAACATTCATAAAGTACAACAAATACTTAAATATTTCCTTGCACAATCCCTGCAGAGCTTCCATGGGTCAGCAATAGTTTATCATTATCCTTCTCCAATGTCATTAGATAAATTATCTCAATAATCTAATTAATTGCTGTAGGTAATCAACTGCTCGAAGTCTAAAAACCTGCCATCACTAATGATTATTAATGCTGACCAGATTATTTAATGCTCCCTTGTTTGGTTTTTTTTAGTATTATTTTATGCTCTTCAATCAAAACTAACATGAACTATTGAAAGAAATATTGGCAAAAGTACAGTTTAACTATTCCCAGCTGTTTCTTACTTAACTTTTTTTAATTATGAGTCAGCAAACAAAGAGTAAATGTTCACAGGAATTTATCAGAGTATGCACCATTTAAAACTGCCAAAGCAAAACAGAAGGTTAAAAGTTTTAGAGGGAAAAGGCATCTTTAAAATATAATTAAATGTTAGAACTGAGGCAGATAAAGCAGCTTCTGAGGGAAGCAAATACTCAGAAAGCAACTGAGGAAATTATAATGCCTGGGGAGAATAAAAAAACAGGCAAATGGTGTAGATTTAAGGTGAATTTTCATGTGCAGTCCTCTTCCTCTACATCCTTGAACTGAGGGATCCTAACTGAGATGAGTCCATTAATGGACTGGATATTTGTTTGGATTCATGGATTATCATTCCCCAGGTTAACTGGTTGGAATGTTTTGTTCTAGTATGGTATCTTCTTTAGGTGTTCCATGAGCCACCTGTAGGCTTATCCAGGAAGGAAATTGCATTATAAATCCTTTTGCTCCAGCCTAGCATGATGGATATTTATGGATATTGTGCCAGTATTGCATTTGACTTCTCTTAATTGCTCCTAATCCTTGATGAGACAAACAGAGGCCTTGGGTGGCCCTGTGGGATACTTCTGAAGAACTAATTGGATAATCTTAGTCCTGAGCAGCTAAACCCATAAAACCTTTTTTATGTCCTGATTGCTCACAGATTGCAAACCTGAGGAGGTGGTGGTGATGCCAGGCACCAAACCACTCCAAACACTCCAAGTCCTGTCCTTTGGGCATGGAACAGAAAGCTTGACAGCAGATGGGATTATCCCAGGGTTACATGGATCTGCAAATACAACCTTTACCATAGCAGGATCACCCAGTGTCCTGGGACAACAGGCCCAGGAATTAATCTGCAGCTTTAGGGATTATTCCAGGGACACAATGAAATTAAATTTCCCATTGGAAGAGGCATAACAGGATTTTGGGAGCTGCAGAGGGAAGCAAAGGAATGAGTTTAACCATCCAAGGCTGAGTCAGGCCCAGCCACCGCTCTCATAGGATATTCCACAGAGCAAGTCCTGTGTAGTCCTAGCTTCTAAATCCACCACTATTTCAAAAGAACCCATCAAAAATATTAGAATTTTCATCTCATTTTTTTTCTCTCTTTTATGAGCTACTTAAAAGTTGGAATTTTTTGTCTGGAGATAATTTGGGTTCTTTTACTCCCAGAGCAGAGCTTTGATTGAATAGCTCCAGCTGCAAAGCTGCTATAAATGAATTGTTACAATTGCACCACCTTTTCATTATCAAATACACCTAATACAAATGTAACCCAGGAGAAAGATTTTTTTTAATGTTGTCATTTGTTATAGTGATTTGGATAACATTTCTGTGCTATTAACAGCAGCTGTTCCAGGAAGGAATTAATCCAAGGAAAAGGGAAAACTGGCCCATTTCCAGGTGCAGCAGCAGGATTCTGCTACAGGGAGGCAAACTTGGATCATTTTTCCTCATCCTTTCCCGGTTTTCTCCTTCAGAACCTCTCCAGCTGATCAAATTCCTCTCCTTAGCTGTCCAAATATTCATCAATTAGAAACTCAGCTACCTCTCCCTAGGGAGTGAAGAAAAACACAGTGGTTTTCTCCAGATCCACATTCAAACACTCCGTTGAAATTGCCTGGGAAATAAAATTTTAACAAGTTTTTATTTGATTTCAAGTCATAAGGGGTACTGCTGACCCCAGAATTGAGGTAAAATACCCTCAGCAGCCAAAGATGACACTCCAAAATCAGGTGATTTCACATTTTGTGTTTAGAAAATGTCAAGTATAATCCTGACATGTATTCCATGGTCAGATGGATTCATTTACCAGCAGGGGGAACCACAGGGCTGCAGACAATATTCAGCTTTTGTAAGCAGCAGCACACCTGAAGCAGGCGAAGTTTACTCCCAGTTCCAGGTGGGAATGATGCTGAAAGTGTCAAGCAGCGACCCAGAGGCCAAGCTGAGCTCGGGGATGAGTTCTGGGCTTGCCAGGTCCCAGCTCTCCCAGTGGGAAAGGTGCTAAGAGGTTTTCCTTGCAGAGACAAGAGGGATTATCTTGCTGTCAACAGATTCAGACAAGAACACCAGGCACACCCTGGTTCATGCAATGAAGAGTGACAACAGACAATAAAACACTGCATGGACGAGGCAGTTGTGCCTCAAACTTGCTTTTAATATCTGAGGTCATATTTAAGAGCTCGTTAGTCAAGAGAGAATTCCTTTTCCAGGAATCTCTGTTCCACAGGGATTGCAGTGCTGAAGCAGCAGCACCAAAGCAAATTATATTCCATAGATATTTTCCAAAGAAATGTTTTGACTAAGAGAAAAATGGAATTATTTTATTTCCTGGGACTCTGGGGAATGGCTTCAAGCTGTCAGAGGGTGGGTTTGGGTTGGATATTGGGATGAAATTCTGGCTGCATAAAAGGACTGCAGCTGGTGCTGGTCAAAGCTTGAAAAGGCACCACAACACAAGGAATACAAAGATGGGGAGCTGGGATCTTGTGCAGCTCCCCGGAAAAGCCAACTGCTTGGATTTGCTGGCATTTTATCTGTGATCTTGGCACACTGTCACAAAATTTGCAGGACATGAGCTGGCATCTCTCCTGCTCTGCTCTGTAAGTCACTGGGTGAACTCATGGTAAGAAACACCAGCAGATTTTTTTCAGCCCAGCTGCCTTAATCCAGGTATTACTCTGGATACCCCTCCCAATATTTATTTCAAACCAGCTTTTAGGGGGTAGAAAGACTCTCAGGAATGACAAAACTGGAGAGAGTAGCCCAGAGGTAAATCCCTTCCCAAGAAGTTATTAGGGAGAGATGGAGGTGGCAGGATAACTCACACAGGCAGTGGAACTACCCAGGGATATTCAGATTCTGGGGAGTGTAGCAAGGATGCAAATTAAGAGTTCATACTGAAAAAAAGGGGATGTTGGTTAAAGATATAACACAGGGCCTTTCATCATCAACTAGTTTTAAATATAAGCAGTCAAAATGAGGACCCTACTGCAGGGAATTAAAAGGATTAAAGGGACAAAAAGGAGTTGAGATTTTTCATTGGAGGGGACACATTTCAGAAAGGTGATCAAACTGTAAATTACAGCCCCAAGAATACCTCATTTGAGTCAGGGAAAAGTTTCTTCAGTACTTTTTCCACCACATTCTCAGGCACTACTGGATTTCACCTCATTCCAGAGACCACAGAGTTCAGGACTGTTGAGTGGATGGTCACACTGGCAGTTTTCCCTCACCTCACTGGCTGTGAGCACGTCTCACCTTCTTACTCAAGGGATTTTCCATTTAAGAGTTGGTAGGAGCAATAAAAAGGAGAAGTGAGTTAATAAAAGAGGATTTAAAACTACCCTGAGAGCATCTCTTTCATTTTCACACACCCAAAGCCTGCAACTTCAATCCTAGGGTTAAAAATCTTACATCACCACCACCTACATTGAGCAAATTTTGTGAGCTGCAATATCACACTTTTAGCTCATATCCCACAGCTGATATTTAAATAATTTTAATGAGCATTTTGCTGGGAAGTCCCTGCCTGCTTTGCTTTGCTCGTTGCTGTGCACAGCTGATGGATTTCTGATTCAGCAAACTCCAGCTTCACAATGGGGTGTTGAAACACAGCATCAGAAAATCCCAGCTGGAGTTTGTATCCCATCTATTTCTCTGAAAAAAAAAGCCCAGGTAGAACATTCCAAAATTGATAAATTGATTGGCTCCTATCTCCCTGACATAACAAAAAGAATGCAGGGAATTTTGTTTGAAGTTTTTTGGGCTTTTTTGGTTTGGTTTGTTTTTTATGGCATAGATATTTTAATATGCAATTTTTATGTGGGCTTTGAGTTTGGTTTGCAGTTCTTTGTTTGATTTTTTTGTCATAGTGTGTGTAGATCTAACCTACTTCCACAAGAAAATAAAGACAAAAATAAAAAAGACAAATCCTCTTTCAGCTTCATGAGGAGCTAAAGCCTGGTAAATCCACTGTTGCAACAGTCTAAGAGTTTTAGGCTATTTCATCATTCCAGAGGAACAGAAGAAGGTTAGATGAATATTTGGGACCTCTGGCATGAGGATGCAATTCCACAGGTCCTAATAAATCAGTGGAAGTGGAATGAGTAGCTCCTGAGAAGAGCTACCCTTTAAATCACTGTGGTCAGGGCTGCCTCTAATCTATGTAGAATAACAAAATAAACATTGTAATTATCCCTATTGAAGCTGGGTTTATTTCCTTCTTCAGGCCCCCACTTTTGGGCACTGGAATAATGCTCTGGTCTGATGTGGTTCCTGCTTTGCCCTCTCCTGCCTGTTGCTGTTCTGGATACCCCACAGACCACGAATCAAAGCTGACACTGACCCAGCAGGTTGTGAATGGGTAGAAAAGCCCAAGTCAGCAAACCCCAGCCCTTCTCTGACTGGGATCCAGCTGGTGTGCACAGTTCTGCTCCCAGAAGTGGAATTATGAGTCAGAGTGAAAATGAAGGTCACACAGATTGCTGTGTGCAGCAGTTCTTGCAGGGAATATGGGCTTTATTTGCATAATGAGCTTGTTCTTGCTCAATAATCTCCTCACAGGGCTGGATTCTGGATGCTCCTGCTGGATTTTTCAGGTGTTATATGCTATTAAAACCTCCAAATGGCAAGGGGATAGTGGTTTAAAAAATTCCCTTTGTTTTTATTTAATGAATAAATTTCATCTGAATCTCTTCTAACCCATCACAGAGTGGAATAACAGCTCCAGTGGGCACCTTTGTGTCAACACCTTCAATCAATAAGCTGGATTAATTGGCACAAAAAGATAGCATGGTGGTGGAACATGGTTTTTTTTTGGAATGGAAAAAACCCCCACAAAATCAAAATCTCAAATATAAATATATTTACCCTTCTAAGTATAACGACCCTGCAGATAAAATACACACAGATAGGGTAAATAAGACTTGAGTGGTAAATATTTGTGAGGATGGAACTGTAGGGAGAGTTCTAGGCCATTTCCAGAACCTAAACCATCCCTAAAAGATGCATTTTCACATCTATTTTTATGTGTTTTCAGGTGTTACTTCCAAGAGGGAATTAGATCTTTTAGGGAAAAATATTTTTTTCAGACTAGATTGAGTTTAGCGACCAGACAAATCAGGAAAGATTATTTCACTTGATTTTTCCTCATCTATCACCAGGAATAAAAGGATATAAGGAAGATGTATTTATATTTTTTTCTGAGAAAATAGAAAAATACCCTTGGGAGGCCAAGAGTTTAAATGAGGAACATCCTCACCACTCACCAGTTAAGAAGACTTGAAGCAGAGTGAAAGAATGAATATTTTGAGGCAAACTTGGCACAATCCATGGAGAAGATGAGGAAATTTCCTGGGCAATAAGTGGAACTGAAGGGCCACAGCCTAAAATGAAACCTCAGGTACCACATTGCTCTTGTAAGTTTAATTACAAAGGATGCAGGACTGCTTCTCCCAGCTCCATTTTTGAGAGAAAACAGCCATAAATACCCTCTGAAATCACAGTCCTGCCTTTGGGAGTGTGATCCAAGCATGGTGGCAGCCAGGAAAACCAAGCACACCCCACCCTGGGGTGGGTGATAAGAGGAAAATTGCTCAGAGGCAGCTCTGTACTTGCAGGGGAGCCCAGCTCAGCACTTTGCAGCAAGAGCAGCACACACCTTCTGTGGGCAGCACCCCAGGAAAAGGCATTTCAGGTTCTGAGCTGGAATAAAGCCTGCTGGTTTTTGGAGTTCAGTGTAAATACAACCTCTGTTTCTGGCTGGCTCTCTATGGACACTCAAACTGCAATTTCCTTCAGTCAGGCTACAAGTTGCCCTCCAAACAATCATTGAAGAGTTTTCAGGCAATAAAACTGAAGGAATTTTTTTTGCAGAGGTGGCTGTCAAGAGGAATCAGTGTATAAGAGAATAATTTTATACTCAGGAAAGAGGTGCTGCCACACAGAGCAGGACAACAGCAGAAAAAGGATTTGTTCTACCCATTTCTAAATCCTCTTCATCAGATTCCACCCAAAGCATCTTATCCAATTGCATCCCTAAATCTGGGGCCTGAGGGAAGAACATAAAGATACAAAAGAGCTTTTGCTCTACCTGGATAAGGGAAAGCACTTCCAGCAGCATCTCAGCACAAGCTCCAGCAGCCAGAAGGATTCTGCAAAGCATCTCCCCAATTTCCTTGTCTCTTCCAGGTATTCCAGATGGTAAATATTTACACCTGACCTCTTGGAGTTTGTAAACCATGTTACAATTTAACCAAGGTAAACCAGCTCCACTGTTAATAACCTTTATTAAAAAGATAAAGAAATTATTATTGACACAGAGCAGCTTGTTGAGACAAATAGAGACAGGAATGTTTTAATTAAAACCAGATTGGAAAAAGAATCAATAAATAATGCCATTGAAATAAGCAGAATTCTAATTAAACACTACAAATGATCTGTTTAATTTATGAGACTGACACCACAAAAACCCTTTTGATTCAGCCTTGTATTGATTTCAGTGGGACACAGGATCAGCACAGCTTTCAAGTCTCACTGGTATAAAAAAAGAGCAATCAATAATATTTATATCACCTTCAGCAGGACAGCAATTTTAAAATGCCTTTATGTAGTACCATGAAAACCCTGCATTCATCTTAAGACACTATTATCCCTTAAATAATTATAAAATGTTTCTGCTTTTGCAAATAATTATGGGTATCACCATTATAACCAGCTCTGGATTTGGAAACCTTTAATTGCTGCATGGACCAATTAGCAGGGATTTTTAAACTACATTTTGAACACTTATTTTAATAACTACTTTTTAAAACAGGACCCTTTTCAAAGACCTCTGTCAGCCATTATTATGATAACCAGGACAGTGTTACTGGTGCCTCCACCTACACACAAAAATGTAAATAAAAAGAAGGAACTGAGATGTTCTGAAAAAACAAACAAACAAACAAACAAAAAACAACAAAAAAACCCAACAAAGACAAAAATAAAAAGTCCAAACTCCTCCTGGTTTGTTTGTTGGGCTTGATCTTGTTACTCAGAAAAGAAGTGTTGGTGTCAGTAAATTGCAACACAAGTGCTTTAAAATCTCCCACATCTCCCTCCTGTGGGTGATTTATCCACTGAAAGTTCTGGGTGTGAAGGCAGAGGAGAAGAACAATGTGGCCTTTGCTTTTATGAGTAAATTGTCTCTTTATCTGCCACTACAGGTTCTTGCCACTAAAACCTTTTTGGTTTTGGGTCAGTGAGGTGGGTACAGTACCACATGGGTTCTGCAAGTCCCATAATGGAATATATTTGCTTTAAGTGGTATTAGGAAATGTCATTGAATCATAATTGCTTTTCAAAATCAGCAAGATAAATCAGAGCTCCTTCTAAAACAGGCTTTGACTTCAATTTAAAAATCATGATCAAGAACCTTATTCATAATTCTCTTGTAAAACTAATTGTACTAAACCACCAAGAGGTAAACTTCTAGATAAAATGTAATATATCTATAAAAGCAAGAGTATCCTAAATATCCTTGAAATCTGGACCTACTCCTCAGTGCTTTGTCTTCTCAGCCTGATTCAAAGCTGGTCTACAGCAGAAACCCAACCTGACAGCACAGTCAGCACTCAGACCCAGACATGTATTTATGCCCATGGATTCCACATGCCCTGCAACCCAGGAACAGAACCTGCCACAACCCATAATAGCCACAGCAAGGTGACCAGAAGCAATGGGGACATGCCCCAGAGCCCACCTTGTTCTTTGATTATTTGATCTGTTCTAGAAGATCCCTCAAAAATTCCCCCATGCCTAATGCCTCCTGGCTTCCTGCACTTTTCCTGCTTTTTTCCACTGAGCCAAGAACACAAAGGAGACCTTAACACTGAAGGAGGCTTGTGAGGAAGATGGGGAGTTTTTATCAGGACTTGTAGGGACAGGAAGAGGCACAACAGCTTTGAACTGACAGAGGGTGGATGTACATTGGATATTAGGAAAAAATTCTTTATTTTGAGGCACGGGAAGAGGTTTCCCAGGAAAGTTTTGGATGTCCCATCCCTGGAACTGTTCAAGGACAATTCTTGGAGCAACCTGGTCTGGTGGGAGGTGTCCCTGCCCATGGCAGGGGGTAGCAAGATGATCTTTAAGGTCCCTTCCAACCCAAACCATTCCAGGATTCTATGACTTGGAGAAGAATTTCCTTTCAAACCTCTTCCATAAGCAAGGAGCTGGCACTTCCAATAAAGTTAAACTGATCAAGCTGATTCAAGAGCTACTCCTCCCCAAGTTTAAAAGCCCATCTCTGAATTCTGAGATTTAGAGCAGGAAAAAAACAGAGGTTCACGGTTGGGAACAAGGAAAAAAAAATGTATCTTGAAGCCACTTTCCCATTTCCTTCTTACTGAAATTAACTTTGCCCAGCTCCTGAGTTGCTGTGCCTGAGGACACACACAGGGATGGTGTGTCCTGACTCTTGGCAGCAGTTGTGGTGAAGGGATTCCCTTGCAGAGTTGCCAGTTTCTATCCATGCAGATATGCTTCCAGCCAGTGCTCCCCAGAATCCTTCAGGGAACTGCAGGAGCAGAAGGGAAAAAATCACTTAGGAGGAGATAGAGTTCAAGTGGGAGGCCAACTGTAGTTAAAGAAATAAAAGGGAAAAAATGGATTTTAAATTGTATGGACACCTCATAGCAAAGTCTGACTGCTGGCAATGAGCTGAGAGGATTTAAGGAAGAGAAAAACAAGCTTTGAAACTTTAAAACTTTAGAAAAATCTAAATAAACTCTAGGTTTGATCTCTCTGTGGACATTGATTTGACATGGCTGCCTGGGTGTCTCTTACCTGCCATCAGAGAACAAAATCATCTTGCTAATTGATACTTACTGCAAAATATCTACAAAGGCTGTCAGCAAAGTCTTGCTTTTGTACTCAATGCCGTGCTTGTCACAGAGGCTTTTCACCAGGGGAGCCACTTTCCAGTAGTTGTGCCGTGGCATTGTGGGGAACAGGCTGCAGAATGGGATGAGGGAGAGTTATTTATTGCAAGACTTGGCTTTTCTCCCGTTCCAAAACATCCCCCTGGCCCAGAGGATTCCCATTTCCCCCCAGGATGTACTCACTGGTGCTCGATCTGGAAGTTGAGGTGCCCAGTGAACCAGTCATTGAACAGAGACTGCTTCACGTTGCAGGTGGCATGGAGCTGGCAGGGAAAAAACCCAAAACCCCAGATGATTTAGATTTTATTTTCCTGCCAGTCCAACAGTTGAACCCCCAGCAATCACTGCCCACCCTCATCCAGCATAAAAATCAAGGCAAAGTCAGGGATTGCAGCCATCACTGCCCTGAGGAATTCAGCACAGTCTAGACTGGCCAGGCTGAGCTTTTTACCCTTGATAAAACAGGAATCTGCTGCAAACCCACTATGTAGGATTCTACTGCTGGAGGCAGGTTAGATGTGAGCAAAGCTCTATTTACATATTCATTTTTATCAGGCCATTTTGTCAGATTTATCTGATCTGTAGTAAACCTGCAGCCTGTAGGGTAAAAATAAAGGTATCCCACTTTGCTTCCCTTTAGCTGGCCTAAAAAGGAGATTGGCTGTTATACCACCAGTGCTTTTCTGTAATAGGGAGGGGAAGGGGTTGTGAAAAACATATCAAGGCCTTTCAGTGAAAAAAACAGGATTTTTAAAATCTAGATTTCCTGTTTTCCAACTAAAATTTTAAATTGTTTCAATATCAGAGAAATGTTTATTTAATGAATGGAAGGCAAACCTCATTAACAGTAAATCTAAGAGAATAACAACATTGTCTTTGTTCTATAATTGAGACCAGCAGACCCAGTATTCCAGAAGAAAGGAGTTTCTCACCTGAGTAGACACCCAGTCCTGGTTTTTGTCATAATCAATGTCCATTGGGATGTGATTCATCTGGGACACCCAAATAAACCAGGTACTCTCAAGGTACCTGGGCAGATAAACACAGAAACTCTTGCCATATCTCTAATCCCATCAAATTTAACACTAAAACACTTGGCTAAGTCTCTTCTCAAGTAAAAAAGCACTTTTGAAGTTTAAGAACTACTCAAATTGTAGCTGCAGATGTCCCTGAGCAGCCACCACCCCCCTGAAGTTAAACTGTTTCTTCTGGACTATTTAATTCTGAGAAAAATCTTAGTTTTAGTTTTCATTTCTTTCTTTTGTAGCTCAATTTTGATTACAAATATTAATTATGGGGGCTCTGGGTGTGCTCTGAGTTACCTGGACAGCCAGTAGTATATCATGAAATTTTTAAATCCCATTAAAGGAATGTACATGAGGCAGACTCGGACGTTGTAAGACACAATCAGTATCAAGTCCTGTAAAAAAAAACAAACAAAAAAAACCCCAGACAAATCAGGATGAAAATCAGCCTTTGCTGATGAAATGCCTCCACTCCATCCTCTCCCTTTTACTTGAACTGCAGCTTAAAAAATGTTCTGATATGCAAATTTCTAATTTATCAGGAGTAATCTCCATTCTGCATCAAGATGGGTGTATCCCTGAAATATTCTCACTTAACCATCAATAACTGCAGACAACAGGCCTTCCATCACACTCTGGGTCTGAGAATTTCCTGGTAACTTTTAATTATCTGCTAAAAGGTTAAAAAGCCTCTTCTAAGCAATTTTCTCTTGCTGTAGCAAGTCTAGAATCAGCCTTTTCCATCCTTTCTCTCTCTTCCTCCCCAGTCACCTGACCAACAGGAGGTGAAGGTGAACACAGTGACATTTTTGGAGTTTTCCAGACAGGGAAGCAGTGCTTACCAACCACTTTTTCCTCTTGATTGCAAAGTAGAATATTGACAGCTGGAAGAAGGGTACGAGGGCGAGCGGGGCCAGCACTGAGGGACAGAACAGAAAGAAAGAGACATTTGTCATTTCACTGCATCATAAAAATTATTCTTCTTTCCACTCGTATTAACCTCCATGCATCCACACAATCTCTTCATCTTTTCTTCTCATCACTTCTCCATTTCTTCCCCACCCCTTTCTTCCCTCTGTTTGATAAACCCCCATCTACATCTCATAACCCAAAAAGAGATTAAGGGGCAATTCCTCCTCATGGGGACTTTCTTTAATGTGAAGGAAGCTTCCTGGAGCTCTCACTTCAATGGGAATATTTTTTAAAACCCTTATTTTGCGGGGGAGGAGATGCATTCATGGTTTTAGGGAATACTCACAAATGAAATACTTGTGCTGGTAATTGTAAGGCATGAATTTCTTCTTCTGCTTTCCAAGCTGAAAAATGAAAGGATATTGAAATATTTACAAAAAGCACTATTAAGTTTATTTCTTCACCTTGTAATTTTTCACCAATTGCACAAAAAGTTTCTTAACATCACCCCAAAATTTTGTGAATGTAATTCTTCAAAAGACAAAATAATAAGGAGCTAAAGCAAACTACTTCCAGAGCTCCAGTCTGCACTGGATCAACACTGAAGCAGCAAATAAACGGGATAAACAAAACCCCTGAAATCCACTTTGCCCATCCATAGTGTGCTTAACTCTGATCCTGCTAAAAAGCAGGAAGACATGAGAACTGATTTCCTACATTTTCACTCCATCAAACCCACTGGAGCACAGCCAGCCTGCTCTGGATGCTCATGCTCCTACATGAGAGGTCTTTCCCAAAATCCCTGACAAAATCCTTCCCAAGTGGAGCCAATGGTTTTCTATCAAAAAGCATTTTCTATCTCCCATTGCAGGAATCTTTCTGGGACAGCACAGCTGGAATTTTCCATGTGCCTTGGAGAGTTTCTTCAGCAGGTAAAAGAGAGAGATTATTCGAAGAGGCTGTCTCACAACAAGGCCATTTCATCACTCTGAGAATAAAAGGAATTACAAGGAAAAGAACAGGCAAACGAGCCCTTGCTTATCCTGATGCTATCAGAAACCACAATGGAAGCAGGGAGGATCTATTCATAGTTTCTCTTTTTATGAAAGCTATAAAATTCAGGATTAGGAAATCATTCTCTGTGTTGGTGTTCGGTGCGTGGCAGCTCCTGAAGGATTTGGGTGCTGAACAGCTCCAGCAGCCAGGAGCATCCAGAGGGAACATCTGACTCACTGATACTCTCTAATGCAAGTGGGCTGACTCATCCCTCCAGCTGCCTTCAAGGTGCTTGCCCTTACTTAAGCACTGATTTTCAGCCTTTGCTTCTCAGCATTGCAATAACACGAGGCTCTCAGACCTTGGAACGCTTTGGGAATTATCATAAAATCCTAGAAAAGTCTGGGTTGGAAGGGACCTTAAAAACCACTTGGTGTCAAGGCACAATCTGGGTGGTTACTGTTATATATTAATACATATCACACTCTAACTTTCTGTCATGAAGGCTGTAGTTGTGCAGACCTCCACAGAGAGGGTTTTCCCCAGGCTGAAGAGCAGAGGGTGCATGTTGAGGTCGGGGTCCTTGCGGAAGCAGTTGGGCTTGGCGTGGTGCTGGTTGTGCAGGTGGTTCCACCAGCTGGCAGGCAGCCCCTGCGTGGGGAAAAGGGCAACAGCAGCCATTCAAACCACAGCAATATCAAGGATCACATCTCTATTTACTGCAATTCCCTCACAGGTGACATTGCCTGGATTTAGGGACACTCCCATCCATTGCTTAGTCCCCATCAGCCCAGAGAACATTCCCACCTTCAGCAGGCTTATCACCACCATCTGCAGGACATGATTCCACCTGGGCTTCCTGAAGACAGAGCAGTGCCCCAGATCGTGCTGGAACCAGCCCATCTGGATCTGGGAGACAAAAGGATCACTGAGGAAAGAGAACTGCTTTATTGCAATAATTTGCCTCGTGAGTCTCTGTAACTTCATAGTGTGAGTTTCATCCTCCTTCTGATGTGTGGAAGAGACACTCACAGGGCTGGGAGCTTCCATCCAGGCCCCTGTCCACTAGAGTTGCTCAATTCCAGATATTAGTTTCATAAAGCAGCAAAGCATCACTGCAATTAACTTCACTGTCACAGCACAGAATTCTGTTGCTGCCATCACAAATAATTAATTTCCAAGTAACCAGCTAGGAAGTGGAATGGTTTCCAACTCTGTGGCTTTGCTGCATTCCATATTTCCATGGAAATACAAGACTGCTCTTCAAGGGATATCTGCCTTAGGAGGTATTAGGTAAATAAAATAGATTAATTAAATAAATTAGCTCATTTGCACCTGCTCCAGGGGTATATGAGCAAACTTAAGCATTCTGTGCTAGTAAGAAAATCTTGTTTTCCTTCCTCTGCCACACCCCTCAATTTCTTCCATCTAAGTGCCAGAAATCCCTATTCCTTCTTTCCCTACACCCACCCTTGAAATGGATCCTTTGCTTATACGGCTGAATTTACTAATCCAGCAGAAAACTATTCAGAGCTAGTGGGGACTCATAAAGGACCCAAAAAATACCAGAGCCATCTGACAGAAGAAACAGAGGGCCAAAAGCACAGGTGAGAATGAAATATTCCTTCTTTTTGCTGGGGTAAGTGATTAGATCAGCTCATCCCATCTTGTGAAAGAGCCAGTTCCACCAGAACCCCACCATGGCGAGGCAGCAGCCTGTCAGCAGAACGAGATCTGCTGCAGGCAACAGAAAATTGTGACGTAGAAGGTGCTTGTCATCTTCAGGCAGATAATGGGATGTGAGGAGAGGCAGTGGGAGCATTCCATTGATCCTCTCCAGCTGGAGAGGGCGGCTGCAGCACTGAGCACCGTCAGCACTTTACCTGGGCAGTGGTGAAGAACATCATGCCAGCCAGGAAAGGCACCAGGGAGATGCCAAAGTACCAGACCACGAGCCAGGATGCAGCATCCAGCACCAGGAGGTGGAGGAAGATCAGGAAGAAGAAGAAGTAATTTGGTCTCAGGAGTCCCATCTTCTCAATGGTGCAGCGCAGCTCACGAAAATCCTCCAGCAGGGATTTCTGTGGGTAAAGTGAATATGAATGCACTATTTACTTTGAAAATGTCACAGAGCAGAGCCAGGAACCCCAAAACAGCCACACAATTTGGAGGAGATGTTCTGTTTGTCTGAGTCAAAACAAGCATAAAGTCAACAGACTTTGATTCTGAGACATCCCAGTGAGGAGAACTGAGCAGGATTTGGGGCTCTGGAGCTCATTCCTTGCTCCCAGGGGTGGATTTAGTGATGCTGGGACAATCATGTTTCCATGCCTGCCCATCACCACCTCCTGCCCACCCACAGCATCAGGTGTGCGCCCTCAAAGGACATTCCTTCTACCTCTCCTGTTTTCCCTTCTCCTCCCATGCTGAACCCCGAGCCATTCCCACCACTGGAATCTAGGGCACTCACCTTTTTATTAGACTCAAAGCTGGGTTGATCTGGTGCCAGCTCCCCAATCAGCAGAGATTTTAGGTACTTCTTCACCAGGGACTTGTCGTTGTGAAAAGCCACAAAGGCATCCTGAGGAACACAAAGGGAGGGAAGGAGTGAGAGAGGGCACAGGACCAAACGCCAGAGCTGAGCCTCTCATTGCCCAGGTCTGGATTATAACACAAAATCCTGCTCCCCTTGTCCATTTTTGTCTCTCCTGTCACTCTTTCCCATCGACTGGAGCTTGGCCCAAGGAAGCTGGAGGAGTTTCAGGAGCCCAGATTTCATAAAAGCCCCTGGGCGAGGCTGGTAATAAACATGAAAGGGTTTGATGTAAAACCCTTTGCAGAGGGAAACCTGTTCTTTCATCTGCTTGTTTCAGCACAGTCCGTCCCTAGAAGGCTCCAGCCAGCAGCCCTGCCCTATGGATGGGACCCAGGAGCAGGGAATGAGGTGTGTCCTTGCCATGCTTGGGATGAGGCTTTGAAATCCTGTCTGTGTAACACCCAGGCCATACAGAATAGATGCTGAAGCCTCATATTCGGCAGCACAAACTGTGTGTGTCTTACAGTTCCCTCCAAACTTCCAGACCAGTTGATGTTTTGGGGCAGTGGGAACACTAAGGACACAAAAATGCCTGTCCAAGAGCCATTTCAAATCCCAGTTTCAAACCAAATATAAACAATGGAATAAAGGATGAGATTCCAGATAAATCAAAACTCTTCTTTAGCTCATGTCCTCAGTGGATTTTCCAGAAGAAAGGTAAAGATGCTGGCCATATCCTTTTTTCTTCTAGAAAGAGCAGATAGAACAAAATCCTCATTTTGAACAGCCTGGTTTTGCTGATTTTGGCTCTGAAAATCAGCAGGGATGAGCACAACCCAAATATTCTGCACAGGTCTGGTCAGGATCAAATCCCTGGAAGAGGACAGAGGACTTCCTTGGAGCCTCTTGGCTGGAGACATTCTCTCTCTGAGTACTTTAGTCTAGGAAAAGTCAGAACAGGGTGACTTTTTGGACATTTGAACTTTTCTACAGACATCTAGTGACCCTGTGTCACACTGGCAAATGAAACAACTCTGTCCAGACCCAGAGGACTGGGCAAATCTTTTGATTTCGTGCCCCTGATCCTTCAGGTCTTTATACATTTTTATATCTCTCCATCTTGCCAGGAATTCTAATTTAATCCATAAGTATCTATGCTGCAGTTTGGAAACAGGAACCTGAATCCTTTCAAGCAGAAACTCCTATCCATGAGATCAGTATCACAGATTCCTATCACTGAAAGCCTCTCAGTCCTGCCTGTTCTTTCTCCTCCCTGGTCTTAGGATCTGATTAGCATCTTATTAACTTTAGGATTTACTTTAGAGATTAAGTTTAAGAACTATCACCTACAACACACATAACTCACAACATTTGACATCAGTTAAATGTTCTGCAATAGTCTTGCCTTGAATTTTCAAAATAATCCCCACAGAGGAAGAAAACTATCACTATGTATACATTATTATGAGCTCTGGGGAAAAAAAAATCCTGGGTCCTGGTTTTAGGTAAAGTCCTGCAGCAGTAATTTTTTTGAGACACCTTCCATTCCTGCTTTTCTATGTGGATTTCTTAGAATATATGAACAAGCAGCACTTTTAAAAGCAAAAAGAATGATTAGGATTAGCAAGGGCAAGACACAAAAGGTTGTTAGGATGCAACACAAATCCACACTGAACCCATGATTTTGGCTACTGGCTGTGGTCCTGTCTTCAAAGGGACATAGTACACCTAGAAGTTTGAAAATACCTTTAAGACCAAGTAAAATCAGATGGTAATTGTTGCAACAACAAAAGCAAGTAAGATCAAAGGTCTCCTTTTAAACACATTCCCTGCAGTTAAAGCCCCTGGGTGTCTATAAATACAATGAAGTAAATTGCAGGTCCTTGCAGGAGCTGGGAGGACATAGCTTGGGGACAAAATCATTCCATGCATTCTGCATTCCTTGACTCCTTCTGTAAAAGTCCAGTGGCAGAAAGTGCAGGAGATGGCACCAGGATCCCTGGGCTGGCCTGTGCTCTGATGGTCAGTGCACCTGGGAGAAACCAAACAAGACTCAAACCTCTCCTTTTTCTTCCTCTGACACCACCAGGCATATCCTGCCCCGGTTTCAAGCAGGGTGCAAGGGATGAAATGTGAAAAGTAACTGATCTGATCCATTCTGGGCCAGGAGTTAGGAAGTGCTATCCCATTCCACACGCTGAAACATGAGGAATTAAGGCAGGGTAAGCAACTTTCTTCAAGTCATGACAAGAATGAAATCTCCCACATCACAAGTCTGTGCCCATGTTTCCAACGCTCAGATTCCTGCCCTATTCGGAAATTCAGCGTCTCCTTTCAGCATAGTCTGGGAGATCAGCTTAGAATTTATTATTCCTGCCGAATGATTTTAGATAAATCCTCTAGATCAAAGATTTTCGCAGGAAGATCTTTGTTCAGATATATTTGTAGAATTTTTCCTCACGTCCTGCAGCCCAAGGTCATCAAGCACGGTGATGACAGGATTCCCCACCACGTCCTCCTTATCCCTGCCACTGGAACCACCTTCCTGCAGTGCCTTCCCAGCTCTTACCGTGGCATCCTGGCCAGCATAGTGGCTGATGACCCGGCTGCCCCCGGGATGTGTCCTGGAGAAGCGGCTGACATCATAAACCTTCCTGTCCAGCACCAGCCACTGCTCGCGGCCCTGCCCGCGCCCGTCGCGGATCCCGATCTCCTCCCAGGTGAAAAGCCGCGGGAAGGCTGGGACAGATCCTGTCCCCTTCTGGCTGGGGCTGGTCTGGGGAGCCATCCCTGCTGGATGCAGGTGAGGGTGGCCCATGCTGGCCAGCCCGTTATACAGCCCCACTCCAGGCCACTCCCTGCGCTCCCAAGGGCTGGTTGGCTCTCCTCGCCCAAACACACCCTGCCCAAGATCCCTCCTCTTCCACACACACCCAGCAGGAAAAGCTCTGCTCCTTCTTGTCCTGGCTGAGCTGCCTTTGCAAGGGCTGGCTGCTCCACTCAACACAAACAGGAATAAAGGTATACATTTGGGAAGACCACCTGCTACCTCGAAATGGCCTCATCACCACCCAAAACCTTCAGGTTGTCCTCAGTCTTTGGAATTTTCTGGAATGCTAAATTAATGTGCCTTTCTTAACTAAATAACTGATTGAAATACCACCAGATCAGAATAAAGAAAGAACAAATTAAGAAAGTATTCTTTATTTCCAGTTAATTTGGATTCTATATTGATAATATTTTGTATGCAGCTGGTTTCAGTTTCCTGTACGTTCTTGAGCCATGCCACCACCTAATTGTTCAAGTAATTAATTCATGAGTCTATAACATTAAAATATTTTGTAGTAATAGCAGTAGTAGTAATAATAGTGATAACAATAACAATAATAATAGCATAACTAACACCAAGTTTGGCTGTAGATTCAGAAGCCTATGCTTAAAGGCAATGTTGACATAATTAACTTTACTTAAACACTACTCCTGCAGAAACCAAGTCTAAGCACCTCTGATATTGTGAAGGTCTGCTCTGCAATGAAGCAATAAAGAGGTAAAGAGTTCTCAGCTATAATAAAATGCAGTGACAAGGCAAGGCCAAGTTTCCTATGTACTCACATCAATTTTGCAGAAAAATGTAAGCAACATAAATGAAATATGCCTTACTTGAAATCTATCTAGCAGTGTCTTAATCCTGGTTGGGTTTCTTTTAATCCAAAATTCCAAGCCTTGGGTGCTTTAGAGGAAGGTACAAGCAGCAAGCAGACGTGGTACAGTCTGGGGTGGTATTTCCATCATACCCCTCTGTAATGCAATACTGAGTTAAATGCTGAGCTTTCCCCTTGCCCCAAACTTTCTATTTATGTTTCTGAATTTCTTAGCTCTACAAGCCCAGATGTGGCCTGCAATGATGCCCAGTCCCTGCCTGAAGCCTGACCAGCTGTAGGTCTCAGCTATCTCATGTGACAAAGAGTTCACACACTGGGATTCCAAGAAAACTGGTTGTTGTGTGAGCTCCCAGTTCTGAGAAGGACTGAAAACACTCAGCTGAAGCTGCAGGCTTCAGGCAGGGCAGAAAGATAAAGAAAGATAAAGGCAGATAAAAAATCCAATCTGCTTTCTTGACCAAGGCACCCCAGCAAAGTGAGGCGTTCTCCCTGTCTCTCAAGCACAGAGTGGGCAGTTTTCTGGCTGACACAGACCTTCAAATTATGCAATTCTAATTCTTCAAATCATGTAGCATCTTGTAAATTAATCAGTCAAGCTCCAAACTGCCATTTAAAAGTGCCTGACATGTGGCAATTGGTGAACCACCCAAAGTAAAAGAGAAATGTGACTGCTGGTATTCATCAGAAGACAGTGATAAAAAAAATGGGAGGAATAATTTCTACCCTTCTGTCACAGTGTATTTTGTAACTCTTTATCTTGCTCTAAATAAAAGCTGAGAGTGTCCACGCTAATGATGTGTTCATGTTCTATGTATATGTGCAGAGTCTTACCTAAATCAATGTTCAGTACTTGAGGTGGTGGCAATAAAATATGCAACAGTTTGCACAATTTCCCGCAGATGTGGGGTTTTGTGCACATGTGAAAATATCAAGTTACTCCATAGCTGGCTGAAAGCACAAAAACCCCTTCCCATGGCCCTATATTCAGACTTGAACATGTAGCAGCTACTTGAAAATGAGGAGATAAAAATGTGAGGTTTGGTTTTGGTCTACAAGATGCAGGATAAAGAGCCAGGAATGCATTGGAGTGAAGAAATATGGGATGCCTCTGTATGTACCCACAGTCAGTAGTTGTGACTTTCACTGTTAACACTGTGGGTGCCAGCATCCACCAGACTGGTGGAATTAGGTTTGGGAAATCTAAGGTGATTTGTATTAACAGTGTGTATAAATATTTATTGTCTGAATTTCTTCAGCATCAGATCTCATCCAGAGGGGCCTGTAATGCCCACTGGTTAAATTAAATTAAAATCCCTTCCCAATGTGAAAGCAGAAGCTGTCTATACTATCCAGGTCACCAAACAGATCCATGGAAAAGCTCAGACAGTGAAAGGCACAGTCCTACTCACCCAGAGAAACTATTGGGAAACCTGTTAAAGTGAATTTACACACACTGGGTGTTCTGCAACCACTGCCCACACAGCTGCCAAAATGCATGTCCTGTGTTCCTGGGAGCTGGAACACGTGCACAGAGCTGCTCCTGTGACTCACAGCTCCTTGCACACGCACTTGACAGAGTTTCCCAGATTTCCAGAAGGACACTACATGACTGCTCAGCTGGCAGCTGCTGCCTCAGCCCTTTTCTCCTCTGTCACTCAAATGTTTGCAGCTCTCACTTAACCCACTGGAGATAAATGGTCCAGAAATAAATCCAGTACTGACATACCTCTGAGCATTTGGAAGTGGTTGATGATCTTAGAGGTTTTTCCAGCATTAATGATCCTGTGATCTTATTTCTAAGAAAATCTTCTTTTGTGGAGAGGATCTTTAGGTTCTGAGGAATATTGTCTTACTTTTTTACAGGGTTTTCACCTCCCAAGTGGAGCTCCTGGGCAAAACTGCATGGAGAATCTCTACTTTACAAAGTGTAGAGTTGTTAAGTAGAAGACAGGCAGTTGTAGGTTGAACAGGTCTCCAGAATTAGATGCCAACAATGGAGAAAGCTGAAGTGTAACCTTGGATGAGCAACACAAGTACACCTGTACTTCCCTCTGGAAGCAGAGCTGAATCTCTCTGCCCTGTCCTGGCTGCTCTGGAGCCCTGGAACAGCATCTTGGATCAGAGCAGAGATGATGTGAAATGTCCCTGCACCAGGAGGCAGGTACCACCTAATTTATGTAACATAATTCCTAATTTATGTAACATAACTCCTAATTTATATATCATAACTCCTGATTTATATAACATAACTCTACCTTGAAGGGTTTGTCCTCAAGGGACTCTGGAGTGGAGCTCACAGGATGCTGAGCCCTTTGTGGAGGCTTCAGGATTGCTCTGCCCTACAGTGGGAATTACCTGCATCCATCCACAGTCAGCACACACATTCCTGTGCATAATCTGGTTTTCTTCCTGGATTTCGTCTCCTTCAAGACTCCCTCTTCTGTGCCTATGATGTGCCTCTTCCCAAGCACAGTCATGGAATAGAAATAATTAAAATTATTGTATCTCCAGCACAAAACTCAATGGGGAATCTATAGTTCAGGAAAAGGCTGCTTTCAGAAAGATCTTTGCAATCTTTTCAAGCGACAAAAACTTTTGCAGTTGGCAAAATTTTGTTTTGGAAAGGAAAAAAGAATCCAGTAATTTACTGCTTTTGATAAAAATATTAAAAGGAACCATGTCAGTCAGTCAGAGAAAAGGATCAGTATTTTTTGTCAAAGAAACACCACCCTGCATCTCAGATGGAGCTACTTCTCAGGAATATCATGTCCCATGACATAGAAAGAGAAACCTAAAGCAAAACCAAAGGTTTTTTTAATAGACAGAGTCAAGTTTGCAATGGAGACCCTGCCTTGAGGGGTTTCATTTGCTCAGATACTTAAATTTTTTATTAATTTTGCTTTATTTCTTAGCCCAGATATCAACAGTAAATTAACACAGGGTTTTTTTCTCTGAGAAAACAATCTTCACACCCTTTGCAAAAGAGGAAAAAAAAAAAAAACCTGTGAAAAGCCAGGCTTTCTCTCCCAGCTTTTGGTTGCATTTTATGAGTAAACAATAAAACTCCTAGATGTTAATTATACTGAGGGCTAAAATCAGGCTCTGTAATAAGCCCTGTGAACCTTCTCATCTAAATCTCCCCACAGAATAATAAATTGCATTAAAACACATACTATATAAATTCTTTTGCAATTCCTATGAAATAAACCCTTTGCACCCTTCAGGTTCATGAAAGTCAGAATCTCAGGGCTCTTCTGTGGCTTTAAGACCTAAATTAAGCTGATCTAAAGTTATAAATTTTGTAATTCTCCTCTCCCAAGTGCTCTATATTGTTACAAAGAATAAGACCCAACACAGTTGTTGAATGCCTGTAACAAACCCATTTTGTTTTCTCACTGTTGCATATTTGGGTGTTTTGTTTTTTTTTTCAGACCAGGCAGAATTTTTGTTGCATTTTCTGTGCCCAGTGCAGGGCACCCACCTGAAATTGGGCATCCACAGAACAAAAACTCCACAAGAGGTGCCTGTGCTCGAAAGTTTGTTTTAATACGTGGTTTGTGCAACCTTAATTAGGAACAAAGTGGCCTAAGCCAGGATTAAAACACCCACAGTGGTTCCATGGGTACACACAGAGCATTCCTCTGTCTGGCCTTCACCATCTCACCTTCCTCAGCCACATATTTTGGGGAATATTCTTAGGGCAAGGTAAACATTTTGCCTCAGAGATGTCCCTCATCCTTAAACTCTGACATCCTACCCTGCCTCCAAGGCACCACTCACAGTTTTCATATTTTGCTGCTGCTTCTGCAAAATTTAGTTTTTCTTTGATGCTTTAGCAATTGCTAAATTGCTAAAGTTGCTACCAATAGCAACTCCTACTTGTAACTCCATGACCTTTTCACTATTCTTTCTATTCCCCATCTGCCTCACAGGTTATCCCTCATCCTTCAAAAACATTCTCCTGAGTTTGTTTCTCCCCTCTTTGCTAGGGATCTAAGTCCCATAATTTTACACTTCTTTATTTTGGGGTATTTGCTGGAGACAGAAATACCTGTGGCTTTCTAGTCTCACATGTTTCTGCTCTTCCCCTCAGATGAGGGGAGAAGAGGGAACAAAACAAGGAAAATGTCAAAACCTGAGCTCATTGCAGCATCTCCATTCACCTTTTATTTTCCTTGGGCAACACCCAGCATTTCTTACCTCACCTTGTTTCTTTTTCCTAACCGACTGGGAGATGATCCTGGAAAGGAATTCAGGCTCACTTGTTAGAACATTGGCATCCCTTCTTGCCAGAAGAAGTTATCATTCTATCTTGGTCTGCAGCTAAATGATGGGGTAGTGCTCATCTCAAATATTATGCACAAGGTGACCTAATTGGGATAATACTGCCCACAGGCCTGCCCTGATCCCTTCTGAGTCAAAGCAAACATTATACAAGGAATTATCATCTATAAAATTGAGTTATTCTTGCATTTTTATATTACCCCTAGAGGACAATCTAGCACTGCTCCTGCTAATTTGGCTAATTAACCTTGGCACTAAGAATTTACACTTACACTGTATCTTGAACTGATATTGATTCACACTTCAGCTGCTGAATATTTCTTTATTCCTGACAGATTGAAGTATTCTCTGCTCTAAAACTTCTCATTTTATGATCAAGTCACTGCCTCTTCTTTTATTTGGCTCAGGGAACGCTGACAATTTTATTCTCTCACAAAAAATCACCAAACTGCCAAGAGCCTAAATGATGAGCTGCAAAAATTGAAAAGCCAGGCTGGTTCTTGTGAGCAAAGCCAAGGGAGATTACTATGGATCAGTCAGATCTTTGGAAATTTTGCCTAAGGGGCACCATCATAACCAGCATTTCATAGAAGCTGTCATGGGTGTATCTTTTCTTTTTGCTGCCTCAAAACTGTTCTTGGTGGAAATTCCTCCCCACTTTCTGACCATGTAATACCAGTCCCTGCAGGAGATGCAAATCCCTGAGAGAAACCTCTTCCAGTGTAATCCTCTTCCTCTCCCACCCATGAGCAGTGTTGCATTGCTGCTCTTGTCCTCTATCCCTGACCTGTTAGGAAATCTCTTTATATTCCTTATAGAAGAGCCTTGGGAAGCAGCAAATCCTCTCATTTAGGAGAGACTCAGCTGCATTCATCGTCCATCCTGTGGGGATCTACAATCAGCTGGATTTCCCCTACTTTCTAAAGGTGGGGAGAATTCCATAAAGAACACCATTCCCCTCTTCAGGAATTTGGGATAATGGATACAAACACATCTACAAGTTGTCAAGGACTGCAAATCTGCACCATTAACAGGTGTAAATGAGTGGGTGTTGGGAAGGGGAAAACTACAGCTGTTTTCCTCTTTCAGCTGGCCCATCACCCTTAACTGTATGAACATCACCCTGACATTTTTATCATTCCAGTTGCTCCATTGCTGAAGATGTTCCTCACTGATTTGGGATTTATTCCAGGCTGGAGCCATCTCTTTGTCCAATGATATTCCACTTAACTGGATAATCTTCAAAGCTTTATGAACCTCTGACATCTTCAGGAACAATATCCTCTTCTCCCTGCCCTGGGCAGGGACACCTTCCACTGTCCCAGGCTGCTCCAAGCCTAGTCCAACCCAGCCTTGGACACTTCCAGGGATCCAAGGATAGCCACAGCTTCTCTGAGAACTGCATTCCAGGGCCTCACCACCCTCACAGGAAGAATTTTTTCCCAATATCCCATCTAACCCTCCCTTCTCTCAGTTTGAAGCCATTCCCCCTTGTCCTGTCACTCCACGCCCTTGCCAAGCCTCTCTCCCGATCTGATCCTTCCCTTCTGATCCTCTGGGATGTTCTCCTCCCCTTCTGATGTCCGACTGCCACCCTGTGGCAATTCCACAATGTTTAGGTCCCATTTCTAAGGCTAAAGGCTTTCCACCAGATGGCAAAGTTGGGGCTGATGTTCTTCCAAGGTCCTGTATTTCACTGTATTTCTTGAGCCTGGAAAACTCTCTGGAGAACTCTTCTCAAGCCTGGAAAACTTCCAGGAAACTCAGCACATTCATACCTGGTTATGCTGAGTCAGGTCCCCTTTCAGTCTTATCCTTCAGGACTCTCAATCTGCTCATCTGTGTTATTTTTCCTGGTTCTCCAGGCATTTGGTTTATTGTATTGCAGATGTTTCCTCTTTATTGTGGCAGAGAAAACACAGGAGAGCACATTCTGGAGAAAGAGGTTTATGACAGTTCTCTCTCTGTAGCTGTGGACAAGGATTTGTTCCACCTTTTACAGCTTGAAGACTCTTGCACAGATGTATTTTACTCTAATGACAGCAAAATTTGGTAAGATAAGGATTTTTATTAATAGACTTTTCTCCATCCACAGTTGTAATAAAAGGGAAAGAAATGGAGCAGGAAAAAAACCAAGGTAAAACAATAACTAAGGCCCACTTTCTTTACGGCCTTAATCAACAGGTATTTAATGACAGTATTATTATTCCCATTACAATTTTATCCTGTGCTTAACAACATTCTTGGCCTAAGAAGATACATTTCTTCCTTTTCCTCGACATTTCATCCTCATTTTGGATGTTGATTGGGAAAAAATTCCTCAAAATTAACCCCTCCCTCCTGGATTCTAATCCATCAGTCCCTGGGGGATCAGGGTGATGGAGCATCTTCCTTAGTGAGGTGTGCAGGTGCCACATCCTGGTTTGGCATCTGTAACGCTGGGGCAGTAAATAAAAGACCCCAGGAAAGGGAGTAAGACTATTCAGTAAATCCCACAGGATTGGGGTGTGTTTGGAAGGCACAAGAGAGGGAGACCAGCAATGTTCTGGCTGAGGTGTGCCTGTGGATATGCAGCTGAATGAAAAGTTAAACACTTTTAAACAGCAATCTGACCCCCACCACCTTTCTAACTTCCTTAGATTTGTGTGCTGCTCAGGCAGGAATGCCTCACTCTCCATGGGCCAAGAGTCAGGAATTCTCTCCTTTAGCAAACAACCCAGAGGTTCAAAGAAGCCCAAAGCTTCGGGCAGTCACAGAGTGATGATGATTACCCTAAGGTTAGAAGGGACCTTAAAGCTCAGCTCATTCCATCCCCTGCCATGGTTTATTGTACTCCACTAAACCAGGCTGCTCCAAGCCCTGTCCAACCTGGCCTGGAATGCTTTTGCTTCCTTAGCCACCCTTGTAGGGATCCTGGGTATGGATGGGACAGGTTTCTCTCTCTTCTGACTCTCAGGAATGGCTTCAGAACACTCCAAAGTCTGGAATGGTGGAAATCCCTTGCAGATCCCCCATGGAATGTCACCAGTGCCAAATAACCCAGAGGCTTCCAGAGGAGATGTGGAGGGCAGCATTCCCACAGAATATTCCACATGGAAAAACTTCCCTGTTTCCCTACCTCAATTATGGCTCTAACTACATCCCACTCCTAGAGAACTGCTGCCTGCACCTCCCCACCCACATTTGTACAGACTGGTCTGGGAGCTCCCTATTACAAACAGGGATTTGAAAATACTGAACCTACCCCATTCCATAGAGCTTCCACATTTCCCTAATTCCCACATTCCTTAATTTCATGCTGTTCCAACTTTCTTACTACACTCACAATGAGAGCCACCCAAAAAGCCTATGTTAGATAAGAAGCTTCCCTCCTATATACTCAGCAAATGAAGGATCACTGGATGGAAAGGAATTTGTTCCCAGTCCCAAAGCTGCCCCCAGCTTGGTGGGACACAACCTCCTCCACCCAGCTTTTCCCCAGAACTCAACGCCAGAAAAAAGGAAAGAAGCACAAGAAAAAAATTAAGAGCACATATTAAA
>VXBI01008314.1:31248-81835 GCA_013397375.1 Toxostoma redivivum | reverse complement strand
GAAAATGCCAGGGAGAAAGGATGATGCTGGGAGAGGGAGGAGAATGCCCGGGGGGGATGCCCGGGAGGAGGGGGTGTGGGTGGAAGGGGCCGAGCCTCCCTGCAAGCACAGGGCTATGAGCGAGGATAAAGTGCATCAGAGCGGGGACAGCCAGCCTAGGGGGCACTTCCGAGCAGGCGGAGAGCAGCCAGAAACAAAGGGAAGGGAGGACATGAGCGAAGGCGAAGGGAGGGAGCAGGGGATCAGCTGAGTTCAATCCCGCCTGGAAAGCTCTTCCCCTCCTGAGAAGGACAGGGACAGGCTTTTCCCCCATCCTCTCCCCCTCTGGTCACGAAGACAAAGAAAAGCGAGTGTCCCCATGGGGAAAGGGGGTGAGCAAGGGGGGGATTCGGGGGAGCCGGCGGCGCAGATCCGCTTCTACACCTGGGAGGAGATCCAGAAGCACAACCTGAGGACGGACAAGTGGCTGGTGATAGAGCGAAAGGTTTATAATGTCACCAAGTGGGCAAACAGGCACCCGGGGGGCCAGCGAGTCATCAGCCACTGCGCCGGCGAGGATGCCACGGTAAGGACCGACCCCCGCGGCTCTCCCGGCTCCAGCAGCATCCTCTGACAGCTCCTTCCCTCCCTGCAGGCAGCCAGATGTCCCCTGTCCCTGTGTCCCCAACACTGCGGGACCCCGGCTCTGCCCTTTGGCTGCTCCAAGTGGATGCAGGTTACCCCCCTCTGGAGCCGTGGAAGATGGGTTGGTAGGGATTGCTCGGCTTAAATCCTGCTGGTTTGCCTTTGTCTCCTGCTTGTGCCGTGCCTCGAGCCCTGAATTCAGGAGCCAAGAGTCCCAAATGTCCCCTTTTCCAGTGCGGAGCTTGTGACATGCAGAGTCACGCAGCCAGGCACAGGAAGGGTTAAACAGAGGCCAAGCTGTGTCTCAAAGTTGCTTCTGTGAGGAGGCTTTAAAACAAGGAGCTTTTTAGTTTTTGGGTTTTTTTTTTTCTCCCCAGGAGAAAATTCTCTGGAGAATTTGGTTACAGGTTGCTACAGAAAAGAGGAAAAAAAAAAAAAAGGGCAGCAAACCATTTGCTGCTGCTCCAGCTGCTCCTTCACTGGGTTCAGCCACCTCTCAGGTTTCAGCACAGTAAAAGATAAGAAACCAAACAACAACAGAAAAACCCCCAATCTTGAAGCAGGAACAAATTCGAAATAAATTGTTTATTGTCTGGAGTTCCCCTCAAAACCGCCTTCCTCAGAAGTGCATCCAGAGAGCATGTTCTCCCCTCAGGGCGTGTTAATGAAAGCCAAGCTGTCTCAGAGCTCTTCCCAAACGTGCAGAGACCAAGCAGGAGCAGAGCTGCTGGTCTCCCATGGCTCCTGAGACCTTAGCAAGGAGGAGGCTCCATGTGTGACAGAATTACTTGGCTGAACCTTCCCTTTCCATCAGCCCCATTCCCTGCGTTCTGTGGTTAATTTCCATTCTTTTCCTTGAAGCACTGAGCTGCATTTTGGCCTTTCTGTCCTTTTTCAGTAAATCCTTTGAATGAATAGCTTTTACCCTTAAAAAGGTGGGCTAGGTTTTGCTTTCAACGCTTAAACACAGAGCTGCTGTAACAGGAGGAGTTTGACTCCCATGCCCAAGAATTAAACTCCAGTATCTCCATTAGCAACCAGAAAGCATCTGCTACTGCAGTTGTCTGGAATCGTTGAAAGGGAAGCTGAAACACAGGTTGGTGGTTCCAGGATTGCTGGTTCTCCTCCCACTTCCCCACACCCCATGAAGGCACAGCCTTAAAAATGCTCTGAAATTGTTAAATCATCACTAAACCAGGATTGGCATCAATTCTGCAGCTCCCCTGTGGTGAACCACCATTTACAGTCAGAAAAACCTCTCTCATTCAGGAGGAGAAAGGCTTGGCCTTGACCACGTTGAAATTGGATTTTAGGAGGAAATCCTTCCCTGGGAGGGTGCTGAGGCCCTGGCACAGGGTGCCCAGAGAGGCTGTGGCTGCCCCATCCCTGGAAGTGTCCAAGGACAGGTTGGATGGGGTTTGAAGTAACCTGGTCTATGGAAGGTGTCCTGCCCATGGCAGGGGAGTGGAATGAGATGATTTTTCAAGTCCCTTCCAATCCAAACCATTCCATGGGTCTCTGATTTTTTCAAACAACAGCTGAGTCTGGGCCAACCAGTTCAGGTGTCACCTCATGTACAGAACACAAATGCAGGGACACTTTGCAGTGTCCCTTTGCAGCAAACACCCAGAGGTGTTCAAGGATGTAAAAGAAAATCTCTGTGCTGACTGCTCTAAGCACTCCCACTGCTCAAGTACAGCTGGTATCTCAATTATACAAAGCTTTTTTTTTCTCACCAAAAGCAGCTGGAATAATTCCCATGTCCCATAAAACACTTCAGCTTACTTGGTCAGTAGATCACAAAGTTGGGAGGTCAAGTGCCAACACCACACAGCATTTCCCAGGGATTATCTTTTCCCTTAAGCTTTTTATCTTCTGCAGTACAGAGCTGAGAACAATTCCAAAATTCAGGGGCTATCTTATATTTAGGACCTATTAGTAGAGGAGCTTCATGAAATACACATAACAAAAATCCAATCTTTCCATAATTTGCAGGATCTCCAGGCAATGAGGACCCAATCTGACCTCCAAAGACTTTTTTATTCTCAGCAGTTAAAATAACACTGAATCAACTTCTTTTTTAATGCTTCTTATGTGTCACCCTCTCTCTTTTGCCCTTTCTTTCCCTTTTTTTTTCACCCTAAACTGCAGAGCCTTGCTGTAGGCACAGTCAGCTATTCACTTCCCTCCTCGATCTGCTTTTCCTTCCTCTTTCACATCTTCTGCAAATTGTTCCAGGGAAGAAAACAAGGAACCAGAGTCAACATTTCAGTGACACATTTCTGGGTCCAAGTTCCTATTGATTTTGGTGGACTTTGGGTCTGAGGTTATTGCCTGGAATTTTTAACTCCAGACTTATGGAGGGCAGCTCGCAGAAGGGTCAGCTGGACACAGGGAGCACTTTCCAGCCTGCTCTCTCTCTTTAGAGCCAGGAGGGGAATATTAGTTGGTCCCTACAATTGTTAGGCAATGGGACAAAGGTGGAGCATGGTTCTCCTAACTCCTGTTTTTAATGATTTTTTTTTTCCCCCATACTCTCTTAGCACTTCATGGAACCAATCTTTCCTGTTCTCCCAGGTGAATTCCAAGAGCTGAACATTTTTGTGAGGAACATTTCAGTGAGGAAAGGGCAAGGACAGAGTGAGGGTTTCTGATCTGGGTCAGCTTTCTGTCCCTGTTGCTGTCCTTGGGGTTAAAATTCCAACTGTGCCATGTGAAAGGATCTGGCCAGGATCTCACTATGAGCATCAGGCACCTGTAGGATACAGGTAGACAAAAATATGTGGAAAGGGGAAGGAATAGAGAAAAAGAAGAGCCAGATAAACTCATGAATGCTGAGATCAAAATGACTCCACAAACAAGGCACTATTCTACTGAAAAGTCACCATTTTTCCCTCAGCTGTTCTACTGCTGGGATCTCCAGGCCTGGCCAAAACACCCAGGAATATTTTTTGTGTTTGCAGACACATCCAGCTTCAGTCACCACAGTCACCCCCTCTCTTGACTTGCCTCCAGGAGCAGACTTTCCAAGGGTATTTATATCCTTCAAGGGATTTGCACAAATTCCCCTCTGCCTACCTTCCAAGGGAATTAACAGGATTTAAGTATTTAGTTGCTTAGAATTTCTTGAGGTGCCTTTCACCATATGGCTGGATGCCATGCCAGGTTTCACTGTTCCCAGGACAGCAAATTCATCAGGCTTTAATGGAATTAATGTTCCAAAAAGTGATCACAGAGCTGGAGGTCACCTGGCCACCTCTTCACAGATTCCACAACTTCTGGAGGTGGGTGGGAATGACACAGTGAATAGGAGGCACATCTTACTCCTGCATCTTACACACTTCCTCCTGTTTCCACTCCAGGATGCATTCCAGGCCTTCCATATCAATCCCACCTTGGTGCAGAAGTTTCTCAAGCCCCTGCTTATTGGAGAACTCGCTCCAGGGGAGCCCAGCCAGGACCGAGACAAAAATGTGAGTATTTATTCCTCAGCTGGGGTTCAGGCTGGCTATTCCCACCATTTTTTGCTTCTTGGGATGCTCGAGAGAGGGAGAGAAGCTTTTAGTGACTGAACATCTCCATGTAGCCCTATTTCCATCCAGTCATGGATTCAAATATGTGTGGAAAGGGAGTGACACTTCTGGCTGTACAAACGTTTTCTTTCCAACAGAACCATCAACAGCCAATTTCTGGCAGCTCATTCCAGGCACCCAGGCTGGACTGAGCCCATCCTGAAGGGAAATGGGAACAGAGACATGTGGAATGGGAAATGTGCACCAGCCTCTGGTGACTGTGGTCCCTTCTGATGCTCCTTTGCTGGTGACCAAGCTCCAACACACAAATGCCCAGATGAGATGTCTCATTTTGGTGGCCTTGCTAAGGAGCAGCAGCCACTGCCCATCCTCAGGGCAGCTCTGTATCCCTGCTCATCCATTATTCAGGCCCAGAGCATGGCACAACTGGCTCTGGCCAGGAAACTCAATCCTGCCCCGTTGTTTGTGGCTGGCCATGATTGTGATAGATCTGTGTCACTCACAATGGAGGGGACAACGCTGGCCTCAGTGACCCAGGAATGCTCCTCATGGATGGATGCACAGGAGCTGGCCCATGGATTGAATGGATGATAGTGGGTGCTCATTATCAGAGCTCTGGAATTAGGTACAATAGCACTGAATTCCCTCTTGCTCCAGCCTCTCCTTTGTGCTTAGGAAGCTCATTCAGACAAGAGCCATCAGGTAATGTGACATTCAACAGAACTTGGGTTACTCTCCTGGCTCCAAAAGGTCAGGATGTGGGCTCAGATCAGCCAGGATGTTTATTCATAGGAATGCAGGGCAAAAAGCTGGAATGTGGAGCCAGGGTCCTCAGCATGGAGCTCATCCTTCCTCCATCCATCCCACAAGTCAGTCAGGCTCACTTCCAAGCCTCACCCTGCTCTTGCCCGTCCTGTTGCAGTCCCAGCTGGTGGAGGATTTCCGGACCCTGCGGAAGACAGCGGAGGACATGAACCTGTTCCAAGCCAGCCCCTTGTTCTTCTCCCTTTACCTGGGCCACATCATTGCCATGGAAGTTTTGGCTTGGTTCATGGTCTCCTACTTCGGGACCGGCTGGATCGCAACCCTCATCCTTGCCTGCATCCTTACAACTTCCCAGGTGACAAAGAGAGATCTTCCTCATCCTCCCAGCGTGCCCCATGTCCATTTCTTCCCTGCTTAGCTCTGATTCCCAAGAGCTTCCTAACTGTTTGATTTCCCCTCATCTCAGGCCCAGGCAGGGTGGCTGCAACATGACTTTGGACACCTCTCTGTCTTCAAGAAGTCCTCCTGGAACCACATTGTCCACAAATTTGTCATTGGACACCTGAAGGTAAAGGGAATTATGGAGCCTGGAAATTTTGGGAATGCATCACTTTGGCTGTGGCAGAGTAGGAAAGGGAGGCTCTCAGCATCCCCAGAGTGAGCAGAGGCACAAAAAGCAGTGGTGACCACTGCCCATGGAGCAGCCTGGGCTAGTGGAAGAAGGTTGGGACTGGAGGAGTTTTAAAGTCCCTCCCAACCCAAACCACTTCAGGATTTTCTGGGAAGGCACAGTGACCTGTAACTCACTCAGAGTGTATTTATTCTTCTTTCAATACGGATGATCCCTCAGGATCCCTCTGGGAGCAGCAGTCTCATAGCAACCAACAACTCCACCACTCCCTGCTTGCTGCTCTTTCCAAAGCAAATCCCACTTTGGCCGCAATCTGGGCCAAAAAGAACTTTTGTTCCTTTAGTTCCTATGAACTATTGGGTAATCCCCCGTTGGGGGCAGCTCTCTGTGAATGAAAACTCCATGTTCTTCTTGCCCAGGGTGCCTCTGCAAACTGGTGGAACCACCGCCACTTCCAGCACCACGCCAAGCCCAACATCTTCAGGAAGGACCCAGATGTGAACATGCTGCACATTTTTGTCCTGGGAGACACACAGCCTGTTGAGGTAAGGAAAAGTAGGGAAAACATGGAAAACTACTGCCTGAGAGGGCCTGGGAGAGTGGTTGTGCAAATCCAGGAGTTGGCTCCCATTGTTAGACATGACTTACACAGGCAGGACTTCCAGGAATGCTAGAAAGGAAATGCTTAATCCAGGGATTTCATCTGGCTACGCTGTCTGACAGGAGTTTGGAGCCAACCCTTGGGCTGAGGAACAGCATTGACTACTAATTCCCAATCCATTTCCTGTGCTGACGACAGGAGAAAGTGTCCTGGGTTAACTCGGGAAGAATAATGCAGATGGGATTGGAAAAAAATGCAAAAATCCACTAAAGGCCACTTCATCCTGCTGGCTTGAAGTACCAATACAGTGTTCGTCATTATTCCAGCAGGAGCATTTCAAAACTGACCTTCCATTTCCATAGCAAATATCTTCCACCATCAAGTGATTTTAACTTTAATTCAATCCACCCCTCCAGAGCCAAAACATTTACTGCCTGCTTATAAAAACCTACCTAAAGCACTTAAATCATGGTGTTTTTCACAATGGAACAAGGATTTCTAATTTTAAAAACAAAACCCCAAGAAAATGGACAAGCAGCAAAGACAACACAGGGAAATACAACATTAAAAATGGCTTCTCAGCCACATTCTGTATTATTGAGAAAGCAGACCATGGTTCTACTACTTAAAAAAATCCCTTAACATTTGTGATAACAAGGAAAACTGGATTTCTGCCTCAAAATATCTGATGTTAGGCCAGAATTTGTCTATATAATAATGTGCCTGATTAATTTGTGTTACAAGCCTTCCCTTACAAAAAACCTTCCCTTCCAAAAATGCCTATCACATTCATATTAGTAAAGATGGAAGTGCTGGCAGCTCTTCTCACAGACACAGGGATGGCAGAAGGTGAAGTGCATCAAAATTCCATCAAGTCAATAGAAATTATCTTTAAAAATTGAGTTTACACCTAAGACAATAACAAAGTCAGGACATTTAATCACACAAATTCTCTTCTTACCTGCTAGTGGGAATTCAATAAATTAAGAATTACTGCAGAGAATCTGCTTTTACCTGGGAATGTCCCAGTCCCAGGCTGAGCTGTCTCTTTGTGTCCTGCAGTATGGCAAGAGGAAGTTGAAGTATCTGCCTTACAACCACCAGCACGAGTACTTCTTCCTCAGTGAGTATCCACCCTCTCTGTTCCCTTTCCCTGGAATGCCACTTGTCCCTTCCAGCCCTCACCATGTCAGCAGAGCAACTCCTCAAATCCCAGCTCATCCCACCCTTCCTCAGGACCCTGTGCAGGTCCCAAAATCAGCTCAGGGATATCCAAGCACCTGGAGCATTGCCCTGTAGAGCAAGGCAATGCAAAACAGCTGAGTCTGGGAATAACCTCCATGTGAGAGGCTCCATGGAAAAACTGCATGTTCCCAGTTCCATGGCAGCAGTCCCTCATGTCACACAGCTTCCCACCCCTCTGATGGCCAAACCATTTCCCTTTGCCTTGCAGTCTTCCCGCCTCTGCTCATCCCTGTGTATTTCCAAATCCAAATCATCTCGACCATGATCAGGCGCAGGTTCTGGGCGGTGAGTGAAACATTCCCTCCATCCTTGTGGGGTCTGGTTGGAAACTGGAGCAGAGAGGGAGGCCAGGGGGCAGGCAGCAATCACCCAGTGTTCCCAACATCACCAGCAAGGACACATTATCCAGGATGGGCTAAGTGATGGCTGGTGTTTTCTGTGTCCCCCCAGGACCTGGCCTGGGCCATCAGCTACTACCTGCGCTACTTCATCACCTACATCCCGTTCTACGGCGTCCTGGGCTCCCTGTGTCTCCTCACGTTTGTCAGGTAGGCGAGCAAAGGCAGCCCTCCAGTGCTGTTTGAGCCTGGCCTCAGCTCTGCTGTGTCCCACTGCTTCACTTCCCTGCCAGCATCTCTGAGTTCCCACTCCTCTGCATCTCCTCCTGCCCCATGATGATCCAGGATTCTCCCCCTTCCTCATTCCCTGTTCTCACACACTGCTGATCCCACTTAAGTCATGGCTGGACCCTCCCAAAGTGCCTCATCCCACCCTCATCCCTTACACCTGCAGAGGTAATTCTATGCATGCTCCAAGTCTGAACTCAAGCTGAAATCAAAAACTTATCACAACCAGCCTATTATCCCCAAAACTTTTGATGAAACTTAAAGTGCAAGAAAAAAAAAAGAGCAAAATTGGATCATCTGCTCTTGCAGAAAACAAGCCTGGAAGAAGGATGATTCCAGGCAATTCCTTGTCAGCATCCATCCAAGTCTCTGCTGCTCCCTGCAAACCCCACTCTAATTACCTGATGTCCCCATGTCCTGTAGAAATTGTCATGATTTTTCCCGGTTTTGCAGGTTTCTGGAGAGTCACTGGTTCGTGTGGGTCACCCAGATGAATCACATCCCAATGGAAATTGATTCTGAGAAGCACAGAGACTGGCTGAGCTCCCAGGTAACTGGGAGGGGAGAAAAACACCCCTGGCTCACCCCAAAATGGGATTTACTCAGAGTGTGAGAGTTACCAGCACCCCTTACTAGGATAGAGTGTCTTGTCCATGACTTCTCCCATAAAGATGTTCTTCCCAATATTGGGGAAAGACATGGAATTCCAAAGCTCTGGAATTACTTTGACAATCAAAAGGTTACCTGCTCCTGGAGACAAGTTGAGAGAGGGGGTGACTGTGGTGAGTGAAGCTGGATGTGACTGCAAATCCAAAAAACATTCCTGTGTGTTTTGGCCAGGCTTGTTGATCCCAGCTGAGGAAAAAAGTTGATTTTTCATTTTAGAGCCTGCCTTTGTCCTTTTGTTCTGGAAGATGAGTGATTGAGTGCTCCCTTTCCTTTTTTCTGTTCTAGAACCATATTCTTGATATTTTGGCAGTTCTCCCTGCAAATCCAAGTAAAATGTATGAGGGAGGAACCCAATAAAAAATTTGGTTGAATTTTAAGAAAAAAAATCTAATTTTATGATCATTAGTGGCAGGAATACATAAGAAATAGTCTCAGAATTTTGCACTTAAGGCAAACTGGGCAATAATACATGGAGATGGGGAAGCTTTGTGTCCATGTATTTTCCTCCTGTTTTCTACCTTGGTACTGCTGTCAGCCCTCTGATCTCCAATTGGAGAGGCTGAGAAATCTGGGCTCGGGCTGCTTCACCACCAGTGAGAATTTGATTACCTGAGCCCTGAGGGAGGATTAAAGCTCCCCTTGATGCACAGCAGGCTCTGCACTCTCAGAGCTCAGGGAAGAGGAATTCCACCCCGATTTTGGGATGAGCCATCCCTGATCCTCACAGCTTTCTTTCTCTCTCCCTGGCAGATGGCAGCGACCTGCAACATTGAGCAGTCCTTTTTCAATGACTGGTTCACCGGGCACCTGAACTTCCAGATCGAGCACCAGTGAGTGCAGAGCTGGGATCACGAGGGCACTGCCAGCTGGCCACAGCCCAGGGTGGGGAATTGAGAGGATTGTATGCCAAGGAAACAGAATCTCAGACTACACAGGCATGGAAGCTGCCCTGGAAGTTCTCAAGCCCAGACTGGATGGGGCTGGGAGCGACCTGCATTAGTGGAAGGTGTCCCTCCCCATGGTGGGGCAGGAACTGAATGAGCTTTAAGATCCCTCCCCACCAAACCATTCCATGGCAGTCTGCTTCTCTTACAGCCATGACATTTTCCTCTCTTACTTCAAAGCTTTCACTCTCACAGCCTTAATTTAGGTTTTAATTAGGAGTCATCATTATGTATCTACCAGTTACCAAGGCTGTGGGCTCAAATCCCAAATCCCAAGCATCCACCTCAGAAAACTCCCCTCCCCTAAAGCACTCCAGTGTTTTATAGAGTGTGGGACTGTGTAGGATGCTGGGTACCAGATTCCAGAAAAAATATGGAAAACAGGGCCATATGGACAGTCTGTTGCCAATGGCAACAGCAAATGTAAAAGAAATGGCTTTTAGGGTGAAGCTGGCTTTGGGAGCCAGCTTAGGAAATCTCCATGGAAGAGCATAGGGCAAGGTGCCCTCAAATTCCTTCTTTACCTGCTCCCAGAAGTGGAAAAGCAGGTCACTGGGAATTCAGTTCAGCAAGAAACAATCATTCCCAGAGGAATGGGCAGCCATCTCTGAGGCTGTTCCCTCACTCCTGCTGTCCTCTCATTGCACTCGTGTCCCTTCTTGCACAAACTGCTGTCAGTGTGTCCTGAGCACGGCTTTGCTTTGAGGCAGGACAGGAAAATCAGTTTTCACCACCTCCTTGAAACAGAGGAAGGTAAAGCAGGGGTGTCTCTGTGCCTCCCTTCCTTTGTTTGTGCAGCTTGAGGAGGAGGCACCAAGGATGAGCCCCTGAGGATGCAAACCCTAACGCCCATCGCTTGTCTCCAGAGTTTTCTCAGCTTTATTTGCTCTCTCTCCTCTCCAGCCTGTTCCCAACAATGCCACGGCACAACTTCTGGAAGGTGAAGCCTCTGGTGAAGTCATTATGTGCCAAGTATGGAGTCCAGTACGAGGAGAAGCCTCTCGGGAAAGCGTTCGTAGACATCGTTGGGTAAGGCCCCCCTGATCCCACCTGCAGCTCATTTTTCCAGGGACACCTGATATTTTCTAGCACAGAGGGAAAAAACCCTTTAGAAATTTGTTTTGCTGCTGCCAAAGCCCCAAACATTTGACCTTTAGATGGGTACAAACCTGATTGTGGCATTTGCGGACACGGTGGCTCAGCAGTGCTGGGGTTGATCTTAGAGGGCTCTTCCAATCTTAATGATTTCTGATTTTTATACCACCCTGTTCTGACAGCTGGTGGCTCCTGCTGGTGGAGCTGCCAGTGGATCTCCTGCTGCAAAGTGAGATGAATCAAAGGGAAACAGGTCAGGTTTCAGCCCTTGCTGTGTCCCCTGGGAGCTCTGCCAGCACAACAGGCAATTCCCTGCAGGCAGGGCTGGAGTGAGTCTAACAGCCCTTGTCAGCAGCCTCGGTGTTAATGCTGCTGTCTCAGTTACTCCAAGGGGAATAATTCATGGCAGGGAACATGAGAAAGCTCTGCAGGCCAGGCAGCTCCTGCACAAACCACTCTGAGCATGGGCAGGGTAAAGTGGGCTGGCCACAATGGGCAGCAGAGCAGATTCCAAACCAGGTTCCAAGACTGCTTTTGTGCTCAAACCCAGTTAGGACAGGGCCATGCAGCACTGAAGCACAGTGGAGCGAATCCTGGAGACTCCCAGGAGAATTTACAGCCCCTTCCAGTGCCCAAAAAGAGCTCCAAAGGAGCTGGAGAGGGACTTTGGACACAGATCTGGAGTGACAGGACAAGAGGGATGGCTTCACACTGACAGAGGGAGGGTTCTATGAGTGTGAGCCTATGGTTGATATTAAAATTCAGTAACAGCCTTCATTGCAAGAAAAACACAACAGAAACAGGATTGCCAAACTTCTCCTTTTCTTCCCTCAGGTCCCTAAAGAAATCTGGAGATCTGTGGCTGGATGCTTATCTCCATAAGTGATCATGAATCTTTCTGGGGAGGTGTGAGTGACCGGGAGGGATGGGGGGGCGTGGGGGGGATTACACTTGTGTGTTTTACTCTCAGATCTGTCTAAATCCATGGTTGGAGGGGAGTTTCCTGTCTTGTCAGCTGCTTCTGGTGCAGGCCCAGGCAACCTGTTTAATCCAGGCAGATTTAAAATGTGCTCCAGAGGGTGGAAAGTGAGGCCAGCAGTGCAAGGAAAGGAAGGTTGGGAGAAGATGATGAGGAATGTTTAAAAAAGGGGCATTAATATCTGACCTTGACCTTCTTTTCACAAGATTAGTTCTCATTCTGCCTAAACCACACAAACCCTGATTCACACACTCAGTGAGTGTTTACAATCCAAGGACACCCAGTCAGTTCCTGCCTCTTTCCCATGTTTGTGTGGAAGAGGAATCACATCCCACTGGCAGCTGCTGGACTGTGCTCCCAGCCCTGCCCAGATCCCAGCTCCCTCCTTTGCCTCCTCCCCTTCTCTAATCACAGCATCCCTAAATTTAGTGCCAGCTGTGACCCTGGTCCTGCACAGCTAACCCCTAACCACAGCAGGGTTAACACAGCAGCGTTTTTAGGATCGGCCCCTCTTCCCCGAAGATTTCTGGGTTTAAACAGCAAAATGTCTCCTTTAGGAGAGGGTTGTTTTCTCTTTAATGAGCAGCAGGTCTGGCACAGAGAATTTCCAGCAAACCACACAAAAGACCAAAACAATCACACAAGCAAAATGTGCTAATTGCTCCTCAGTGCTGCAGGGGAACCACAAATGGCCTTTTCACCATCCTGCCCTGTCTGCCTCCTCCTGCCTGCCCCAGGCCAGGAGCCATGGCACTGCTCACCCTTCCCTTGGGAACCAGCACAGCAGAAAAGGAGTTCTCCCCGCACGAGGAGAAGCTGCTCAAACGATCCCAGCTGGAATCAGCCCTGCCCAGGCTGTGCTGCTGATGAGAGACCTTTGGAGAGCCCTCTTATAACTTGTCTAAAACTCAATTTTCTGCCCAGCACCTAATTACCAAAATTCACTAATGGCTTATCTGGAGATATGGTTGAACAGCTTCCAGGTGCTTCTGGAACAGGTAACATGGCCTCAAATAAGTCCAGGTTCAGCTGCAACACAACAGAAGAGAGATTTGGTTTAGGACAAAGGGCTGTGGTTCCAAAAGCAGCCTCCAGCTCCAGCATCTGCCTCGGTGCTCCCTGGAAACAGCAGGAGGGAGATGCTGGTTACTTTGCACGCCTCATTACTTCCCTCAGCTCTGAAACTGCACCTTCTCTATCAAATCCCTGAATCCTAGAAGCATCCCACAGAATCAGCAAAGGTGGTTCATCATGAACAGAGACAACACTGGGACTGTGGCCAGCATTCAAAAAAAAAAAATGTATTCCCTCCCCACCTTCTTTGGAGAATAAAATGAGATTTATCTTTGCTTACAAATGGAGACTTCAGCATCTTGCAACTTCAGCAAGCAGTACTCATGGTTTGCAAAGGGCTTGTTCTGGGAGTTTTGCTCACACCCAAGTACCACCAGGAATGTTTAGGGTGAAAAGCTACATAAATAACATCCTTCTGGATGCTGTGATTTCCCAGGCAGGCAGTAAGGAGCTAGCCTGGAATCTGGCTGACCTCATCAGGACTGCCTTAATTTGTGCATCCCTTCCTTGAATGTACCTCACTGTGCTCCAGCAAGGATGACCATGAGCACAGTGTCAGCAGCAGTGCAAGCTTTTAAAAATCCAGCTTATTCTTCTTACAGCCCTTGGGTTTTTTCAGTCTTATTTCCAGAGCAAATGTTTTCTCCTTAGCCCTGTCCCCTTCTTCTCACCTTTCTTCTTGGGAAACTGGGTTGATCTTGGGGAAAGATCAGCTCTTAGGCAAAAGGGCATTTTTTTTCCTCAAAAAAACTTATTATTGTTTCAGGCAAAGCCTCTCTGGCTCATCTGGCTTTTTCCTCTGCTTCCAAAAAATCCCAGCTTTCTATCCTGGAATTTGAGCTGTTTTCTATGTGCCTTGATTCCTTGTTGACACCTCATTCCTGCAAGTGTTACAGGCCAGGCTGGATGAGGTTTGGAGCAACCTGGTCTAGGGAAGGTGTCCCTGTCCATGGCAGGAGGGTGGAATTGGATGATCTTTATTGTCCCTTCCAACCAAACCATTCCAGGACTTTACAAGCTCTCCACTCTTGAACTGGAGCAGGTCAAAGAGATCCCTGGCAAAGAGCCCTGGAAGTCTGGATCAATCTGCTTTGTTATCATTGTTCTCCAAATAAAATTACAGTTATCTGGAGATATTCCAGAAGTTTCAGTAAGACTGGAAATGTAGATGGACAAACTTCCCATGAGCTTTGTCTCAAACAAGGCAGCAATGAGTGAGACATGAGCAGGTTAAAATCTGCCATCAGAATGACCAAAACACAATTTTCAGCACAACTTTCTGAGGACTCTTAACTAACCAGTTTCTCTAAAAATAATGAGGTGAAATCTTGCCCACTTTCTGTCTTGATAAAGGTCATTCATTTGCACTGTAATGAGGCACAAACATGAAAAAAAGCCCTAAGCCAGTAAGAGGTGCTGGGAGGCTGCCAGGATTTACTGAGCCCAGCTACACCACATGGCAATGGGGAGCTGGAAACACAGAGCTGGTTTCAGGGCAGAGAATCAAACAACAGCCAGGGAAGGACTGGATTTGTTCTCCCCACTCACTGAGGGGGACTGGAGCACGAGCAGGAGGACCAGGGTGGTTGAGGATGCCAGAGAAAAGCACAAACTGCAGCAGAGAGAAGCCTCTGGATGTGTTTTGGGAGGAGAATGAGAGATGGGAGAAGTTTGGGAAGGTCAGGACTTGGGGAGGGATGCATGAGAGTGGGAGAAGAAATACTGAAGGGTGAAGGAGGAGAAATCTGGAATCTGGGTGATCTCCCAGCATGGCTGGATCTGCCTAGAGGGCTGTGCTGGAGACACAGGGCAGGACAGGGCAGAGCTGGGGCTCAGAGGGGGTGGCAGGGACTGGTGACATCCACAGGCACCTTGGAGTGAGCTGGATCTCACACTGAGCCCCCCCTCCCACAGCTCTGGGAACAGGGACTCGCTGCCCCCAGTTCCCAGGGACAGGCACAGTGGGAATGAGGGGACTTTCCATGGAGTTTTCCCTCCAAGCATGGATTTAAGGAGTCTAGATCCCAAGTGCTCACTGAAATAGGGCTTGGGAGGCTCATCAGGACACATGTCCAGGCACCATCATTCCCTACTCCAGGGGCTGAGCTCTCTGGCTGGATTTGAGGTCTTCATTAGGGCAAAGACATCCTTTTCCTTAGTAGATGCTTTCCCAAGAAAGCCTTCCTAACAAAGCCCTAACATTTCCAATGTTAAAACAGCAATTCCTTATAGGACAGCTCCTGTTTTTTTTTAATTCTTAAAAAAAAAAATTAAAATCCAGTAACTCAAAAAGAACATTTTTTTTCCTTGTGTATTCTACCACTCAATAAAATCATAACTATTTGTTGACCATACAAATGCTTTATGTGGTTTTTTCCAGAGTCACTGGTGCTCAGGAATTTGTTCCTCTTGGAGTGGAACTGCCACACAAACCCACAAGCAGGTGGCATGGAGATGCCAACCAAGCAAGTCAGGACATTTCTAGGGTGGGAATGTCACCAGCCAGGTTTTGCCCTGGAATCAAAAACATGTTCAGATTCAGAATTGTAAAGAGTCAGGGTAGGATTTGACATAAAGGGTGATTAGAGCTCCAATTTCAGATTTAGTCTTGTAACTGTTTTTTTCTAGCAGTTCAAAATCAGATCCCAAGCCAAGAACACTGTGGGAGCAAACTAAAAAAGGACCTGGGATCAGACTTGCTTATTATGGCTTCCCTTGGTGTTCCTGGGGCTTTTTATGGAGGAGCTGTTAGCCAGTGAGTGTGGAAAGTTCTTTTTCCACTTCACGTGGTGAAATGAGTGGACTTCCTTTGATACCATTGACTTTAGTAGCACAGATTAATTTCTTTATTAGCCTTCAAAATCTCCAGATCAGTGCTGCTGCTTCCCCTCATCCTGGGAGCAAACACCATAGGAAAGGAGATTTTCCTGCAAAGTTTTGCCTGGCCACTCAAACTCAGCCTCCAGACTGAGGAGGCAGCTGAGAACCAAATTGTTGCAAAAATTTCATAGAAGCATTTTACAATTTTCTTAAAGTCCATTTTGTGCCCATTCATGGCTCTTCCTGTGGGCACCTTGCAGCAGCTTTTCCAAGCCACAGCTCCATCTGATGCTTTGGTGGGTTTTGGGTCAACACCAGCAGTGGATTTTAGGTCAAAACTATCTTGAGGTCAGCCCAGAGGCTTTAACAGAGCTGGTTCTGCCAAATGAACCTTCTGAAACCTGTCCCATCACGTGAAGGGGCAGACATAGGAAACTCACAGGCAGGGTCAGGAGACAAGGTGATGGCTGGGTTATCGTTATCTGTCCCCTAAAACCAACACTGGAGTGTGCCAAAGTCCACAGGAACTGCTGCATAGGCAAACTCATCCTGCCCAAAAGCAGGTGCCACAAGGTGTCACAGAACTCAAAGCAGAAAATGACCCTGTTTTTAGGGCTTTCATTTAATCCCAGAATAAACAGGTTCCCCTAATGCAAACACAGAGGCTTCTTACACAAAAATTAACTGTTACAAATCAATAACTTCATCCACGAGCAATATTGCTTTTTTAAAAAATCATGTTTTACTTACTCTGCAAGAGCCCAGTTCTAGAGGCTTCAAGAAACTTCTTCCCAACATAATTTGTGTGTGGGGAGAAACAGCCTCATGGTGTTCAGATGTTCAGTTTTTATCCCCTCCAAGCTGGCCTTGAACACTTCCAGGGATGGGGTAGCTACATTTGTGAGCTTCTTTCTTGCAACAGGGTTTTAAAATTCTGCTAAAAAGAAAACCAAACCAAAAAACCAACAGCAAGCTCAGCCTCTGAAAAACCCTCAATTTTTTTCCAGTGTTCGTGCTGGGTTATATCATGTTATCATATATATTTTATAGAAAAATTAGCCTAAATTCCTCAAATATCACATAAAAACACTTCTATACTGAGTACTGCCTACACCATCCCTCTGTCCTGGGGATTCTACAGAACAGGGCATTGTTGGAGCTGCTGTAATATGAATATTCCATTCACATTTCCAGCCACACACTTATTATCCATTTGGAAACCACGTTGTAAAAAGTATGAAGGGAATAATCCAGAATTCCAGGAATCATTCCTCCATAGTAGAACATAAAATATAATAAAGTAATTATAAATTATATGAATAAATAATAATATAAAATAAAATTAAAGGTGCTATCTACCCCCCACAGAGCTTGGAGGGTACAAATATAAGCTTCACTGGGGTGAATGATGATGTGTTCTAAAATATCCTGTGTCAGAGCTTTTCCACCTTCTGTCAACCACTGAGGTTTGAAGGTCAAGCCCAGGCTGCTCAGGTCAAGGGAGGCTCAACAGAAGTTTGAGAAAAGGGTGGGAAAAGGCCAAGAAGAAGGATCCTCACCTGGAAGCACCACCTTTGCCTGCAGCATCCTCCTGAGCACAGTTAGGTAACTTCCCAACTTCTTGGCCAGCTGCTGCCTATGAGGATGACAATGAGAGGATTAATCACAGTAATTGCCTGTGATTGCACCCATCCTCCTTGCAATGGGTGTGGCTGGTTCACTTGCCTGATTAATTTAATTGGCCTCAATTAGCCTGGCCTTCATTAAGCAGCAGTTGTTTTTTCTATAAAATATAGGAGCCATATTGCACTTTCTCTGTGTGTTTTGTTCCCTTAGTGCTTACAGATACCTGATAAAACTTGGAAGTTTGGGTTCTGAGCTGAAGATGCCGTTGGTTTCTCAGCTGGAGTCAGTTCCTGGTCTGGCATTTCCAGGTAAATAATTCAGAGTTGAAATAATCACCCTTTGCAAGTCCACAAACCTTTAGGCCACGCTCACGACCCCAAATGGAGCAAAGCAGCACAGCCTGTGCTTCACCAGCACCCTGGGGAGGGGGAAACAAAAGTGTGAAATAAAAGTGCGAGCAGAAACCAAAGTACTGCTGCCAATGCCAATTCCGTGCCTTGCTCATTCTTGTCTCCCCATCGTGCTGGAGCTCACCAAGTGTTAAAACTGAACACTTGATTTAGTGAAGGTATGTGAGTGAAATGGAATCCAACAGCACTAGAGGGCAAGGAATGGTGCAGCCACAGTGTTCCAGCAGCATTCCAGCACCATGACTCTTTCCACATCCCTGCAGAAAATCAACAGCTCCACAGTAACAGAATGTCTGGGCTTGAATGGTGCAGCAGGAGCTTCTGGGCAAGTCAGGAGCTGGATGATCTTTAGAGATCACTTCCTGCCCAAACAATTTCTGTAGGCATAAAATAAAATAAAGAATTAAAAGCAAAGAGATGTTGAGCCTGCTCTGTCCCATGATGCACAAATGAATCAAAGACAAAACAAAGGACAGAGATTAAGAAGCAATTTCCTTTCTGCAATGTCTCTAAATGGAGAGGAACAGTTTTTAAGGTCTCTATTGAAATCTTTAGTAAATGGTTTCAGAGAAGCTCTCCTGGCTGTGGTGGTGTTGGGACATGATTTATCACTGCCCTCAGTTTGATGGAAAGTTGGATTGGTGCTTCCCTCCTTCCTCCTGGCTTTGCCAGATGGCACTGGTGACCTAACAAAGGGGACAGTCACCAAAGGCAAGGGACAAGTCACCTCTGTCCAGCTGCTGATGCAGAAAGAGCAAAGGTGTCACTGAGCTGTGATCCACATAAGTGTCCATTGGCATGAGGCACCTTGAATTGACTCGAAGGTGATTAACAGAGCAGAATTAGCACAGTGAGCCAGGGGAATTAAGGGCAGGGAGCTGCCCTTGAGCCAATCCCATGGCTACATCTGCCAGAGGGAAGCCTGCAGCCCCAGAACCAGAGAGGGAGCAGAAACTGGAAGCATTAGCAGAGTTAAAAGCTCAGGATATTCTGTGTGCCCACATGGATATCACGGTAGAGATTTCTTTCCAATATCTCATGCAAATCTACCTTCCTTCATCTTAAGGCCATTTCAAGGCCATTTTTCCCTTCTCCTCACATTCAGCCCCACAGTTTTGCTGACTCTCATTTTCTCTACATTCCCTTTCCTTCCTAATCCACTCCCAAAAGAGATGAAACATTCTCTGGAAGTTATATAAACCAGCATAAAGTCCAGCTGCCTTCTCAGCCTGGCTAAAGCCAGCCTTCCAGCTCATTCATCCCAGTGAGCCTTGCACAAACATGGGAATATTGACATGATAAACAGCAAATCTGACCTCTTGGCTGCCAGCACTGGTGGCACCACAGGGATTTGCTCCTATTAGGAATGGGTTGCCTTGGCAGGGCTGGCCAGCCCCAGTCCTGGGTGCACGTGCACACTGAGAGTTGTGCCAGGACATCTGACTTTTTCTTGGCAGGGCCACACTCCCTGAATGTGCAGAACAACTGGAATTTCCCCATGGCTGACCCAGTTCTGCAGGGATTCTCACTGCTTTGATGGATTCATCCCACAGGAAGGCTGGGAAAGTTTGGAAAATCCCAACTTTTCTGAGGCCAGTTGTTTATCTTCTCTCTTTTCTATGATTTCTGGAGAAAATAATAATAATTTTTAAAAAAAACAACAAACTTTCATTTGTTGGTTCTTGGGAACAGGAAGCATTCATCTCTGTGGGTGTGTGGGGACAGCCTGACCGGCTGTGCAAAGATAGCCTGATTTACAACCCTGAGCAAACCCGGAGTAATTCCACAGGCAGGGAAAGGACACAGCCAGCAGACACAGGGAACTGCCAGGAGCAACCAAATCCCTCTGCTCTAAATCCCAGTTTCTCAAACAGCAATATCCAAATGCTTAAAAGCACCTAATTGTGCACAACACTAACCTCAAGCATCATCCAAATATCCCTTTTCTCTCCCGAACTTGAGGGAAACAGGGATGAAAACAAAGTCAAGCAAGTCAAACACATCTATAAAAGCAGATTTTTGGACTCCCATCCCTTTGAAACTCTTTATTTTGGTCCAGGACAGGCTGGCAGACCCTTTGTGGGGGCAAATAGATGCAAGGAAGATTGCAGGAGGTACCAGAGACTCTGCTCAAGCTCTGGTTTATTTATGAGGGAAAAAACAGCAGGAAAGCTCAGGTGGAAAAGGTTGGGAATAGGGGACATGATGTCTTCCCATACATTAAAAGTTTAGGAGCCAATGTCACAGGGAAGTTTCTGACAGCAATCCCTGCTGACATTACAGTGAAAGACCCAGACACAGGAAACATTCCCAGTCTCTCAGCTGACCGTCCTTTACAGAAATCCAAATTCTTCCTGTCCTTTCCACTCTCCAGCTGCCCAATTCCCTTTCCCAGCAGCGCAGGGAAGCTGCAGGAATGTTTCCTTGTCAAGAGGTTGCAGGGTGGGACCTGGAGATGCTGCTCCATTCTCCAGGGAAGACAGGGAGGGAATGAGGGAGGGCAGACAGTCCCTGCCTGGGCTGCCTGTGCCCTCTCGTGGCTGCCTGACTGTGCTGCACAACCTGATTCTTGCGTGGCTTCTGAAGTGAAAATAAAATTTAAACCCCTTTCTGAACACAGCTCTCCCAGAGGTGATGAGGAGATCCTCCATGTTAATAGAAGTGGTGCAAGTGGTTTTAGTGAAACCAGAACATCCCAAAAAGTCTGCCTGCTGAGAGGAGAAGGGGTAGACTGATCAGGAAAGAGGAAGGAAGGACATCCTCCGATTACCCAGCACCCATGCAGTGCTTTGAGCCAGCAAATTAAAGGAGACAAAAGCGAGCAGGAGAAGCCTCAGCTTCCCTCAGGAAGAACAGGTACCTGCTCTGATGAATAAAAGCATCCCAAACCCCAACGTGTAGGATTTTCTCTTGCATCCCAAGCACCCCGACCCTCCAACTCCAACCAGGCTTGTAGAGGTTAATAGCAAATGTTTATTTTCCTTTATGAAAGAGCAGGGTGCAACCCTCCCGCTGCTAATGGAGTGATTTCATTTTCCTTCACAAATTTCACAAATTGTGCTCTCTGCTTCGTTTGAAATGCAAGACAACCTCAGACAAGGCATTGCTCCAGTTCCTTCTGTCTCAAAGTGCTTTTCAATGTGACACTGAGGAGGAAAAAATATCCCACAAACCAAAACGTCTCCCACCCAGAGAGATCATCTCATTCCCAGTGCTGCAACATTTGTGCAGTGTAGCAGCTCATGGCACAGGAAGACATGGAGAGATTAAAAGGACAGGGGAAAGAGATGCAGGGAGGAGTTCCAGGGGTGGAATTCACCTGAGCTGAAATCCACAGCTGGGGAAACCAAAGCTGTGTTATTGCTCTCTCCCCTAGACAAAATCTAGCAGCTCAGTGGAAGAAAATCGAGCTCCTGCTGTAATATCCTTCAGGAGAGGATGGAATTATGGAGCTGAGGATGGGCACCAGCTTGCTGAGGGTGGCAGAGGGACAGGGTGACAACCCTGTCAGAAGTGAAAACCCCAGAGTGAGTGATGGCTGAGCTGATTCCAGAGTCACTGAAAAAAAGGCTAAAATAGCTACAAAATACTGTCATGGCTTTAATAAACCTGGGTCTGAGCTCAGGATGGGTCAGGCCTGTGCATTCCTACAGCTCCAGTGATATACCTCCCTCCCAGCACATTTTGGAGCAGGCAGGAACCTCAGCCACAACCCCCACGTGCACACAAAGGTCTCATTCCCTCACCAGGGAATGGCAGCCCAGGAAAAGTTGTGATTCCCAGTGGACAGGCATTTCCAGGTCTGGTGTAACACTGGGAAAGAACCTCTGGGCTTTGGGACTGCCCAGCTTGGGCAGGCTCCTCCTGGAGACACAAAGAATCCAGCCTGGGAACATGAGTTCTGCCTGAAGAGTGGGAACAGGACTGCCCAAAGCTCCCTCAGGAGGAGGAACAGCTCCAAGGCTTGTTTGTGGGTGAGGTTTGTGTTCAGGAGCATCGTGAGGGACTTCATATCAGGGACTATCACAGGGTCCTGCATCTGCCTCTGACAACTGCAGCAGATTCCCTAGTCCGGGGGGAGAAATCCTGCAGCCAGCTGGGAGTTAGGGAATTTCCCTACTCCCTTTCTTCTGCTGGAGGCCCCAGGTGCACAGCTCCAGCCATTCCCCAGCCTGCACAACCCAGAGCCAAACATCCAGCTAAAAACAGGAACAAATCCCTCTTTGTGGCTCTGCTGGCAGCAAGCTCCTCTCACAGGCTCCTTGGAAAGGAACAAGGAAGTACTTGGAAACAAACTGTTCAAGATTATTGTGCTCTGCTGGCATTTCCAGGGCTGCTGTGGTCAGCAGGACCTCGGGGACAGCACCCTCCATCCCAAAAAAAGGAGTGGAACAGACAGCCAGCATCTGTCCTGACAGACTGGCTCACAAGGAAGGTCCAGAATTCCCACCCTGCACAGGCCTCGGGTTATGCCAGAGCAGGCTGCATATTAAAAAAAAAGGTTAAAAAAAATGGATATACATTGCATATAGGAGAGTCCAGAGTCCATGGATGGCCATCCTGGAGCAGCCAGGGCCAGCCCAGCTCCAGGGGCAGCGTGGCAGCTGCATTCCGGTCACACTTGGATGGGTGGAACTTGTGCCTCTTGCTCCTTGCTCCAGGCAGAGGGGAGGTGGGAGGGAGGCACTGCACTCCAAGCCCTTCCTCCAGGAGCAGTTTCCTTCCACGCTCAGGGCTCTGCTCACATCTCACTGGGATAAAATCCAAGTTTGGCCAGAGACATCTCCCTCCGGAGCCGCATGACCTCCCAGAACATCAGCTCCACTGCAAGGCACAACAGGGGCACAGCAGGGGAAAACAAACAGCAAGAAATCAGCAAAGAGGGCACAGCTGGCCACCAGCTCCTGCTCTGCTGTGCTCCCAGCATTCCCAAATGGAAGGGAAGCAGGACAGCCCCATCAGGGCACTCCTTAGCCTCCACCCCAGAGCAAAGCCCCCAGGAAGCTGATAAGCAAGGAAGAGATGCTCCACTCCTCCCCTGAGGCCTTTCTTTTGTCATTTATCTGCTTCTCAGACAGCCCCAGCTGGCCCCACTCATGTCACTCCAAACAGCTCCTCCCAATTCCTCCCAGCTGCCTCCACAGAAAGCATCCCACTGGAGCCAGCTCTTACCATCCTGCCTCACCAGGCCTTGCTGGATGTAGCGGATGTAGGTGAAGAAGTTGCACACTGCTGTGATCTGAGTGACAGAGGGAAAGAGGGGGGAAAAAAAGGAACAAAGATTTGAGACATTACTTGGTGCGAGTGACAAAAATGAGTCAAACCCGTGCAGAAAAAAAGCAACTTTTTGTGGGATCAGCTCTTCAAAAATGCAGCTCAGGAAAGAATTAACTTCTAAAATCCTCCACTGAGCAAGAGCCCCAACAGCAGCATTAACAAACAATCTACCTTCTCCCTCCCCTGCACAGAAAGGACAGTTTGTTCCCACAACCAGGCACAGATCTGGCTGGAACAGCAACAGCCTCTAAAGAGCAGAAAATTGTTGTGTTTTACAAAGAGGAATTAAATAATAACAATAAAGCCAAACAATCAAAGCTCTGTACTGAATGAAATCATGGAAAGTGAACACACTGAAGGTTATCTGAAAGCAGAAGGAAGAGCTGGATCTGCCTCCTAACCATCAACTAAGAGCCACCTCAACCTCAGGAACAACCTCAAATCCCACAGTTTTTCCTCAATTCCAGGGCTGACCCTCAGGAACTCATCCACTACAGGGCATGGAATGATTTAGGAAGATTAAGGCAGCCTGGGGAGGTGAGGGACTCACCCTGGCCCTGCAGGAAGGGGAAATGTAGTAGTAATTCCCAGAATCTCCCAGCATGATCCGGTGCTTGCAGGTCCTGGGGAGCCCACTCAGAGCACATTTCCTGCAGGAAAAGGGAAAAGCACTTCAGCAACCTGGTGACACAGCACAGATCCAGCAATTCAGCCACTTGGAAGTGAGAGAGCAGAAGCCACCTCTGGGTCAGGCAGCATGAAGAAGGAAAAATAAAAACAAACCCTTGGCTGATATTCTTTCGCTCCTGGAAATATTCCATAAATGGCAAGTTCAGGAGATTTTAGGTGAAAGCATCTTTTCCCTGACACACAGCCCCAGAGGAAACCAGAGGAAATATGAAAGAGGTGAGGCTGGAGCAGAGCACAACCAATGTCCCCTGGTCTTTGCACATGCCCCCCACATTCCAGGGCAGGCTCAGGTGTATCAGCTTTCCTGCTGAGATGTAAACATGCTGGCTGGGCACCAAAGCTGGCCTCAAAACAGGTAAATCCAGCATTTGAGCAGGATTTGCACATACCAAGAACTCAAAACAAGCCAAGCCCTCCTCGGGCAGACGGGAAAGGAGCTTGGCTTCCCAATTTTGAGATTTCAGAGGGTGAAAACAGCCTTTTCCAATCATCAGCAAAGGGTGCAGCATTCTTTTATTTTCTTCCCTTTTCCCCTGCCATTTGCAAGACAGATGATTCCCATCACCACTTCAAGCAATAAAGCAGAATTTTCTAGTGCACAGTTATCACCACGTTCCTCAGGGACTCAGTAGGAAGAGGAACATTGCTCCCAAACTGCAAAAAAACCTCTCTGGGGAGCCACAGGAGGTGACAGCAGAGGGGAGCAGATGTTTCAGAGAGCTCCTGAGCTTGTCCCTGGGCTTGTTTTCCACTGCTCTCAAGGCAAACATTAGCCAAGAGTGGAAGCACGGGTTCCAAGAGTCCAGATGCAAGGAGAAGTAATCATTGACCAAATATTAACACAGCTTAAGGAGAATAAATTCCCAGGAGGTGCAGGATGACCAAAACTTTTGTAAACAAGATACCTGTAAGGAGCCACATATTTGAGCATTGCAACATCCTGGAAAGGAGTGACTCTTGCTTGATTGGTACCACTTAGTATAAAACCACAGCTATTACAACCAAGCTAACCAAAACTGCCATAAAAATCTGTGTTTTACTTCTGGGAAAAAAGGGAACAAATTCCTTTTGGGTATTTTATTGCCAACGGGTTCCTTCCCATCCTGCCTGGGTGGAATTTAAACAGGGTTAAAGAGTTAGGTCAGCTCAGCAAAAGCCTCCAAGCTGCCACATGGTGCTGAGTTAGTGACTTGTTAATGCTCCAGAGACCTTTGATCACTGGCTGAACAACAAATATTTCACTTACGTTACAATTTGTGACCGGAAGCCACTGTGAAGACAAAAAAAAATAATTTAAAAAATCAAAAAGAAACTGATAAGGATAAACACAGGATGGGTCGTTTGGGGAATAAATTTGCAGGAGAGTGGCAGGAAACACGGACACCTTGGAAGGTAAGAAAGGACTTAAATTGAATATCTGAATCAAATCCCTCCTCTTTGTTTGCTAGTGTGAGGTGGCCCTGAGCGGCCTGTCACACCCCTCCATGACAGGGGACAAACCTGCAGCAAGGAGGGGACAAGGCAGGGAGACACAGGGTCCTTACTTGGGGCCACCACACTCTTCTGCTGCCACCTTGCCCACGGGGAGAGTCTGGGAAGCCACTGGCTCGATGGTGAGGGTGTTTTGCTCCACAGCCACTCGCACCAGCTCCGACAGCTGCAGCAAGACAGGGGAGAGCAGGGATGAATTCCAGCAAGATAACAGCTCCAGAACTGCCAGCTGCTCCTGCTTTCCCAGCACTCACCTCCTGCTTGGTGAAGTCCAGACAAGGTCCTACATCTTCTCTGTAAATTCTGTCCAGGAAGGAGCAGGATTTGTCCAAAGTTGGAGATTCCTTCCAGGCCTGGAACTCGGCAAATAAAATGGAGTCGACCTGCAGCGAGTGTCCAAGAGGAGGGGGAAGGGGGAAGAATGCCATATCAGTATCAGAAGGTACCTGCTACTATGCAGGAAACCCATGAAACATCTGCTCTGGCATCTGGAGAGGCTCAGACATCACTGCAGTATCTGAGGGAAGTTGCCTGGCTCCAAGGATCTCTTGTTTCCCACCAGCAGCAGTTCTGTGCCACAGTGACACAGCCACTCTGGGCTGTGTGTGCCAGAAGCCTGCAGGCACCCCTCTGTCCCACTTTCCTGCAGGTGGCTTTTCCTCCTTCCTGTGGCTGCAGGAAAGCCATCACACAACCACTGAATAGATGAAGTGCACGCTCAACCCATGGCAGGAATGATGGGAGCAGCTGAGGGGCAATAGGAGACTCTGTGGGATCTGGGATTTAAATCCCAGGTGGATCCCTGGGCAAAGCAGCAATCTGACTGACCGCTCCTATAAGCCCAACAAAAGCTTCTGAAAGGAAAAAATAAAACTAAGCTGAGCAACACAAAGAACATGAGTGAATGCAGCTGGAGAAGTCCAGATTCCAGCACATTCCCTCTGTGCCATGGAGACTGCTCACCTGGGACCAGCAATAGCTTCACAGACACAAGATGGAAAAAACAAATGGAGAAAAACAAAATGAAAGGAAAAAAATGGAGATTAGCATAAAAAGAAGCTGGAACTGAAAGGCTGGAAGTGTGAGAAGCAGGTGGGTCCCACCCATTCCCAGAGGTTGGTTACCTGTAATGAGGAGGAGGAGGAGGAGGAGGAAGCATCTGCTCCCAAGGCCTGCCAGCCTGGCTCATAGGTGATGTGGATAGCCTTCCCAGGGAGGATGCAAAGGAGCAGGGAGAGGAGAGCAGGGAAACCAGACTTGGAGGGCAGAGGGAGAGACAGACAGTGAAGGAAGAGGTTAAGAGAGACAGGCAAAGAGGGAGGTAAAAAACACAAGATCCAGAGAAAGGCTCAAGTCCTCCTCTGCAGGAACTGAGCATGGTCCTCAAGGCACCACAGGGCCACAAGCCACATCTTTAGACTTCAGTGTGAGGTGCAAAAAGGGAACAGAAATTACCATTTTTAGGCTCAATTTAAGATCTTTCCCATAGAGCACCAACTCTCTGAATGCCAGGTTCCCTTTTATCACCTCTCATATAGGGATTCTGAGGGACAAAAATCCATCCCATCCTTGATACATAACATTGGGCACTCTGGAGGCTGACCCTGAGATTTGAAACCCCAGGAGATCTGCATCATGGAAGCTGCCTCCATGAAAAAAATGACAGATTCAAACCTTTAACAAGCTTTTGTGTTCCCTCAACAATTCTTCACAACACAGGCTGCAGCCCCCAAAAAAATCACTAGTGAGACATATCCCCCCACCACATTCTTCTTCATTTTTCCTGACCAAGTGCCTCCTATTTGCTTCCCAGGACAGCTGTGCCCACATCTGGCTAGTGGAACTGGCATCTGCTCAGCAGCTTTCGATATCCGCTCACAGCACTGGCACCCCCTGGATCTGCCCCTCAGCGATCCCCCAACTGCTTCCTGCCCCAACAAAGAGGAAATCCCCACAAAAGGAAACCCTCCAGTGCTTGCCTCAGCACAAATTTAGGGAACAAGGCACAAACAGCTGCTGAGTGAGACCACAGAGCTCTGCGGGAGCACGAGCCCGGAGCTCCCGAGGCTGATGCAGCGAATGTTCCTCACTCACCTCTTTGCATTCCCGGCTGGCAGGCTCTGGAGCCACGTTGTGGCTGGCAGCTGTCACCATGGCACTGCTGGTGCTCTTGTTGCGCCCATGGCCCTTCCTGAAGCCAGCTTTGGAAGGGCTCTGCAGCTGCGGGTGCAGCTCCCGGTTCGGGGAGGACGGCGTGGATGTGATCACCAGCGTCTTCAGGGCTGTCACCTCTGCCTGCAGCATGTCAATCTGGGCACACAGGCAAGAGTCACCCTCAGCACCTGCTGGGCTCCAGGCTGTGCACCCATCAAACTCTGGAACCACAGGGAAGCAGCTACAAGCCCAGCCACCAAGCCTCTCCCCATTCTCCAGCACCACTGTCATCCAGAATTTTAAACAGCAGCTGTGTGGGAATCTCCCCCTTTTGTCTCAGGCTTATTTTCAGAACCAATAACTCCAAAGAAATTTCTCTCTCCTCAAGATGGAGCCATTTGAGCAGCCCTGTGGTGCATCTGTGTCAGGAAATTCCAACTCCCTGGGTCCCTGCTCTCTCTTTCCATCCCAGAGCTGTGACAATTAAACTCATTATTTCTCTGTGGATCCATTTCCCAAGTGAGGGCTGTATCAGCAGGAGACTGCAAGGCTGCCTGTGAGGCCTTTTCCCTCTCACTCCAGTGTCTGCTGGAAAGGGACCACAACATTTCAGAGAGAAGAAGTTGCACTTCACTCTGCTCAGTCAAAAACCAGCCCTGTGGCCAGATGCCACCACACCAATCCCAAAAATGAAGTCATAGAGTCACTCACTCACCTTGCCCCGGGCCTCCCTGAGCTGTTTCTCTGCTGCAGCCTGCTTGGTGTTGGCTTCTCTCACCATCTTGTGGGCTTCCTGCACCAGAGAGAGTTTTAATCCACCTGCTGCACCCCAGCTCACACAGCCAACAAGGCAGTCACACATCTGCCACATCACACATTCCAGGCACGGGGACAAACATCCCTGCCCATCCAAGGGGTGTGCTCCATCAGCTGTGCCAAGCCTTCCCTCAGAATTTCCTGGAGAAGGCTCCCAGTGCCAGAGCCTGGAGTGCATCCGGCTAAGTTAAGGAGTTTAGCTGGCCAAGGTCATCTCTCACTGATAGGGGCTGCTGAGAAGAATGCCAGAAGCAAGGACCTGCCTTTCCTTGCCCTTGGGAATTGCTTTAACATTAGAACCCACCTGTTTCACACCACAGCTATGCCTGCCCCTATTCCAACAGCTCTGTGACTCCAACCTCACCTCAGCCTGGTTCCAGCAGCCACTGCAGCTTTGCTGGGTGGTCCCTGCACTGATTCCTGACCCTGCCTGCTGCCTGTGGCTCTGATCCTGATCCAGACTTGCTGCTCCACATCTTGGTGAGGGCACTGCTCCTGCCTGCCTTGTTATTGCACTTTGCTGCTGCCTCCCTCTGGGAGCAGCTGGTGCCCACTGCCCCAGGCATGGCTGTGACACAGCAGGAGCTGGGGCTCACCTGGGGGCCAAATGGTGGAAACTTTCTTAGAAGCTTCTCCCACAGGAAGAGAAGGATGAAGCCCAGCTGGGGCCTCTCTGCAGTCTGGAAACAGCATCTGGCCAAGACCACCAAGAAAGGAAGGGGACAGCCCATGGCTGCATGATCTCCAAGATCACCCTGTGCTCAGACAGCCAAAATTTTGGGAGGGGGTGCTCCCTTGGCTCTCACAGCACTGTGTTTCAAAGGCACAGATGGGCTCTGGCTTTCCTCATTATCCGGACAGATCCAGACATTAGAGCTGCTGGTGAATGGGATTTTGCCAGGATACAGCTTGGCAAGAATCACATTACAACAAAAAAAAACACCAAAACAAAACCAACAAGACAGGCCTTGTAGACACTCATTGGAGCAGAGTGGATGAGGACATCCAGCATGTCCCCACCCCCAGCAAGGGCTGGGATGAGCCAGGGAATCATCTCTATTACACAGCAGCTGCCCAGACTACAGAGCAGGCACAGAGAGGGACAGGGAGTGTGCTTGGCTCCAACTCCAGGCAATCCCACATTTTGGAACTATAACTACTGTGCTCTTTATGCCACCCCACAGCTGCTAGAAGGGAAAAGAAATCCAGGTAAAGGTTCCACCTGCAGAACTAGCCAGCTCTGCTTCTCCAAGTGGGAAAGAACAACAGGGGAGAGGAGGAAATTGTGGGAGGGGATGGCTGGAAGTCCAGGGAAAGCCTGTCTTAAAGCAGCTGGATGTAAGCTTAGGTTAAGAAATGATGGAAAAGGAAGAGGGTGGTACCTCAAACAGGCTGGCTGTTAACTCCTCCAGTTCCTGCTCCAGCTGTTCCCTGACTTTTGACAATCTCTCACATTCTTTGTCCTTGAGCTTCAGCTCCTGTTGAGGAAATGGAGAGGGACAGGAATGCTGATGCTCTCCTCCAACCTGTCAACCACAGCCCTTCCTCCCCACCCCAGCACCTGATCCTGGACCCAAGATTCCTGTCACCACCTCTAGGAAAGCCTCCCCCTGCCCCAACCTGTGCCACCCTCCCCAGGAGTTCCCCAAATCCCTGGGGCTCACCTTCTGTGCTTTGTGCAGCTCATCTCTGAGGAACTCTGAGCCCTTTTCCCGGATCTCCACCGAGGAGCTGCGCAGCCGGGACACGTTGAGCTGCTCCGTGGACTGGGGCTCACACACACCTCCAGCATCCTGGCATCCACTCTCTGGCTCCTCTTTGTCACCTTTGGATGGCATCAGGGGATTCCAGTGTCCCACAGCAGGTGGATTCTGGCCCTCTTCCTCAAAACTGACCTGGCTGTGGGGTAACAGCACAGGGAAAATGAGCATGGGGGTGACCCAGAGCCTTCCTCCAACCCTCACAACACATCCAGCCCCAGGCACAGGCAGTGGGAATGAAGCAGGGAGAGTCAGGGAGAGTGATGGGGAGTTCCTCTGCCCTGCATCCCTATGGAAGTGCTTTACCCTTTTGGCAGAGTGTCCTTATTAACTCAGGATAAGGCAGGAGAACTAAGGACAGCTCCTCCAGGAGTCCCATTCTCACCTGCTGTCCAAGAGAAACACCCTGCAGATGGATTTTTAGGATTCCAGGATACACCTGGTAGACTTAAGGTCAGACTTCCCTACTGAAGCAGCAAAAAAAAAGGAATGCAGCTTTCCCATTACTAACATAAAGACTCCAATCCCCTCTGCTGCCAACCCAGCCTTCCTCTACCCCTCTGCACCTGCTTCAGGGGGAAAAGATCTATTTTTAACCGATTTTTAACCTATTTTCCCACCTATTTCCCACTTAAATCCTCCACAGAGCTGTCTAAACCAGTGTACTTTCCCCAAGCTGGGTCGAAGCACTATTTTTTAGTTTCAGTGGCCAGCAAGCAGAGATGTCCTAGAAAGAAGAAACCAGAAGAGTGACCCAGGACACTGCACCCCAGTGCTCAGTAGGACTCTGTCAACTCCCAGATTAACACAGATGCTGGAGAAGTTTTAGGAATGGAAAACATCATTTGCATTCCTCCTCTTTCTCACTGAACTCTCCCCACGGAATCTCCCTCCATTTGAAGGCAGGGGCAGCGTGTCCAAGCCCTCCTCATGTGGCAGTTTTCTATCCTGCCCAGACACAGACACTGCCCTGCAGATTAACCTGCTGCTGCTTATCTCTGGCTCACAAGCCCTGGCTGAGCTCTGGTGCCCTTCACTTCATGCACCTCCTCCCATGCTCCTGGACACTGCTCCATGCCCACCACCTCCTCCTGCAGAGCAGCCATCACCGCTTTTTGCTCAAGTTCACTTTTCCCTCTTCCCTTTGCCCCATCTCTGTGTTTTTCTCTCCTGCATTTCAGCCAGGCCACATTCTTTCCCCTTGCTCTGACTCGACACAGACTGGGCTTATCTCCTCAGTCCCACAGTGTCCTATCACCATTTCCACTCTAATGTCTCCCTTTCTGTGCCTCCCAAGCTGTCCAAGACCAACAGCTGTCCACAGCCACCTTCCAAAGAGGGAACAAAGCAGCAGCTCCCAGCTAAATCAGCTCAGGTAAAGGAAAGCATGTGGAAAAACACACGTGGAGAACTCTCAGAACATTGGGAAGAAATCACACCAGAAAGGAGCAAGGAAACCAGAGCACAGAGGGTAAAAATTATTTTTAAAAGAAACAGCAAAGAACAGGACATTTCACCAGTCTACTGACACAAATACACTTAGTCTAACCCACAGAAAGAAAAAATAATGTTGTTCTTTTATGACTCTGTAATTCTCAGCTGAAAGTTGCCTCAGGAGACAGATATTTCAGCGTATTTCCACACACTACGGAAGAAAACGGGAGGATATGGAGGAATTAAACAGTCCCACCCACACTCTGTAATGCCAAAAACATATCCTGGAAAACCATCTATTATGGAATAGCTCATTCTTTCTCCACGCTGTGCAAACAGAATCCCTATGGAAGCCTTGGCTGTGCTGGATTCTGCTCAGTGTCCAGGTGGGGCTCTGAAATCCAATCCCAGAGACCAAAGGACCACCACAAACACTCCCTCTCTTGCTGACTGCTAGCTAGCTGCCTTTCCAGGAAAAATGGATCATATCCTAAGAGTCATGCACTGACACAAGAAATGCAAACCTACGCGCAAAAAAAAAAAAATCCCCAACACCCCACAACCTTCTAAAGTTGGTTTCTGTAGAAAAAGCAAAAAAATGTGCAGGATCTGCACTTTTTCCAGCGGGCCCCACATGTTTCCTGCAGTGCTGATCCGACAGGGTTGTTTCCCGTGCAAGCAGCCTCTGGCTCTCTCCAGGTTAAACTCTCACTGCAGATTTGGGAGCAGGGCCTGACTTTTCCATCCCCACCGGGATGGACGCCTGGACCAGCATCAGTGCAGAGTGGCTCATCATCCCATGAGTGCTCAGCATCATCTCTAAAATGTTTGGCAAAGCATCCGGCAGTGGTTTATTATGTTTTCATGTTATTATATTATAGCAGAACACACACCGGTGTGTTTCTTGTCTTTGCCTCAGCAATGAAACGCCAAGTGCTGTGTTTGGGGATGCTGCTGCCTCCTTATTCCATCCCCTTACGCAACTTCTTCCCTGTGAGGGTGATGGAATGCACTTCACAGAGAAAAGCCGTGCCTGCCCTATCCCTGGAAGTGCCCAAGCCAGTCTGGACAAGGCTTGGAGCAACCCGGGCTAGTGAAGGTGTCCCTTCCAGAAGGGAACTTTTCCAGCACAAACCACCCCAGGAGTCTAGGAAGACATAGAGCCCTGGCACACGGACAGAGTCCCTCCCCGTCCAGCCCCGCACCTACCCCCGCAACATCGCTGGGTCCCGCCGCTGCTGCTGCCGCTGCTGCTCACGGCGGAGGAGCGCCCGCCGCCCCCATGGCCGGGACAGCCGCGCCGGCACCGAGAGCCGAGCCCGGCGGAGACACCGGGGCCGTGCCCGGGCGAGAAAGCGGAGCGAGAAGCGGAGACGCGCCCGGAGGAGCCCGAGCAGGAGCCGTGCCCGGAGGGACCCAAACCAGAGCCGCCGCCAGATCAGTCCCCGGAGGAGCCGCAGCCGTGCCCGGAGAAGCCCGAACAGGAGCCGCCGCCAGACCGGTGCCCAGAGGGATCAGAACTGGAGCCGCCGCCGGATCCGTGCCCGGAGGGATCAGACCCGGATCCTTTCCCTCAGGGATCAGACCCGGAGCCGATCCCGGAGCCGATCCCGAGCCGATCCCCGGCCCCGCCTCACGTGATGCCGGCGCGGCTGCGCCCTCAGCGCCGCCGGGGCCTGAGGGGTCGCTCCGCAGGACGGGCTGGAGCTGGGAATGAGCTGGGAATTGTTACCCACCGGCTCAGCGCGGGGCGGTGAGGAGGGAAAAGGAAATGTTCCTGAGCTCCGCTGTTCGTCCCCGGCTCGGAGTCGCTCCTGGTTTCCTCCGCCTCCTTCCCGACAGCGGGATGGGGAATGGGGGCTGCTGTCTCTGCTGCTCCTTCTTCCTCGAGAGGAGGATGCCTCACACTCCGCCCCTGCTCCAGCGTGGGGTTCCTCCCACAGGAGAAATACTCCTTCTCCTAAAGGAGTTCTTCATGCATTGCCGCAGCCTGGGTCCCTTGCACAGGGTCAGTCCTTCAGGAGCAGGCAGCCCCAGGGCTGGAACTTGTCCTCCCCACATGTCCTGCCAGGAGCACAGGCTCGCTGTGGGGTCTCAGCCTCCCTCAGGCATGCCCCTGCTCCAGCCTGGGCTCCTCCACGGGCTGCAGGTGGATCTCTGCTTCCCTGTAGCCCCCCCGCTACCAAAACACAAAGCCAGTACAGAGGGGAAACCTGGGATGTAAACGCAGGAAAGTGGAAGGATGGGGGAAATCTGGCTGCGTGGAAAAAGGCTGCTGATTGTCCAAGGTTTTTATACTTCAAGGAGACCACTGGCTCAGAACCCAACAGGCAAACCCTTCTTGCTGTCACCCCTGTCCCACAGCAGATCCCATTGCCACCTGTGGATTGACAGCACTGGGATTTTGAACCAAAAACTGCTCCTGCCCTCAGCGGACATTTCCCATCACATCCTACCTTGCCATAGCCCTGGGCTTCCTTCCATGCAGTCGTATGCCTTTGGAGCCTCCACACACAGCCACAGCTCCCTCCCTGCTCTCAGCTTGTCCATCCCCTGCCTCTGGGACAGACCCAGCGCCGGAGGCAGGACAGTCACACATGGTGATCCTCGTGCCCACTGCAGGATTTTGCCGTGGATACCATACAGGGAGCAATTCTCTGTCCTAGCATCTCCTGGGTGTCCGTGTCACCTGCAGCCCTGCCCTGCCTCATGGCCGGGATCCACGGGGACAGCACGGGCCAAGCCCATGCTCTGAAATCTGGAACGGAGTGTCTGTGATGTTTGTGTCTCTGGCTGCAACCTTTGCTATCTTGAGGGAGCTTTTGGGAGGAGGGGAAAGATCTTCAGCACTGCAAAGCAGCACCAGAAGTAATTAGTCTTTGTAATTATTAACTCCCAAGGCGTGGCCGGCAGCGACAGAGGGTCCTCGGATTAGAAAGGTAGAAGTGCTTCCAGGAGCCAACAAAGGCAGGAAGGATGAGAACTGACAGTGCTGACAGGAAGTTTTGAGAGGGATGTGCTGGAGATGCTAAATCCCAGCCACTTGAAAAAGTAACTTGTCACAAGGGGGAGAATGGCATGTGCCTTCTCTTCTTCCCAGAAGAGAAGTGGGAAAGGCAGAAGGGGAAAGGAAGAAGGGGAACAGAAAGGAAAGGAAGGGAAATTACAAGAAAGAAAAGAAGAAAGGAAAAGGGAAAGAAAGGCAGAAGAAGGGTGGAGAGAAAAAAGCCAGACAGAGGCTGGGAAGGGAAGGAAGAACAGGAATTATCTTTGAGTTTGGAAAGCAGGATCTGACCCACTCACCCAGCAAACTCAAACCAGATGTTATTGCCATGGAAAGGAGAAAAAATGGCCTAAAACTCCAGGCTCCATCCACCCCTCCTGGCTGGCTCCTTGGCTGTGCCACATGTTTGCTCAGCTGGCTGCAAGGACTGCAGCAAGGCTCCTCTGGGTCTCTGATTTCTAGTATCAGCATGTTTGATCCTCCCTTTAGCACCAAATCCCCACCACAATTCCTAAGGCAAGAGAAGAGGGACCTCACTAAGGACCCTTCCCTCATTTTCATGCTGTTTGCACTGAACTGTGCAGCATCAGAGGGAAAGTGATAGATTTGTCACCATTCAAGCTCCTAAAAGCAAAATGCAAAGGGTGAGATGGAGCTTGGCACGGGGACAGGCACCCCCAGCTCTCAGGGCAGCCCAGAGTGGCACAGAATTAGTGATGAATTCTGCAGCATAAGGGGAACAAGCCTGAGGATGCTCACAGAAGCACTGCAGGGTCACTGCATCCTCTTCAAACATTTCTGGCCAGCTCAAACCTCTGAGTAAATCATGTCCATATAAAACAGCATCTCCCCAGATACTTCCCACTTCATTTTCTAAAAAATTACATCAGAGTCCAAGGAAGAATGTCATTTGGTGAGACAGCTCTGATGCCAGCTGCATCTGTGTCTATCCCAGCACTGAAACTGGAGAAGGGAAAGGGATTTCACCAACCTTTGGGACCTGCTGGCCCTAAAAACACTTACTGTTCTCTGGGAGAAGCAAGGAGGGCACTGTGCCTTTCCCAGCCAGCTGCTGCTAGCTCAGCACTGAGAGTGGCCCTTTGGCATTCCTGCAATAGGAATTCAACTCCCAGCATAGCAATTCAATCTCTCCATCTTTAGCATGGAGAGAATGAGGATGATTCCAGGGCTCTGAGAATGGATGTCAGCACCTCTTTGCTTCCTGCTCTGAGCAAGGCAGGCTTTCAGACCATCCTCAGGGTCTGAGGCCATAGGGGATGTGGAAAGAGATCCAGGCAGCTCTGCCACGCTGGTAGCCCCTCAGTTATTTACTTTAATATTAAATTCCACACATATTTCCTGCTGTCCCAAGGGTAGCTGTGGAGCACACAAGCTGCCAGCAGAGCTGCTCTCAGAGGAGGGCAGCAGAGGCCCCCAGATGCCAGCTCAGCTCATCCCTCCACAAACAGCAGGACACTCATGGGATTGTTGTTCCATGTCCCCAGGAGCAGCCAAACCTGCAGCAAATGTCTCATCTGAAGTATTTTGGTCTCCCTCCTCTGCCTGTGTGTGGGGATGAGAGTTCAGGCACTAAAACCCTCAAGATCTATCTCAGCCTGCCTGCTCACCAATTCCATCCCTGGAAGTGGACCACATTCCCTTCAGAGAGGGCCCCTCTGCTTTTATCTCCCTTCACAGAGCACTAAGTCCATGTTTTAAACTATGATCTCCTTGCCACTGGTAGCAATTCCCAGGACTGCACCAGAAATCCCACACCAGGCAGATGCCAGGCAGCACCTGCTCCAGAGGAGCAGTGAAACAACCCACTCCCCTTGTCAACGATCAGCCACAGGAAGGAGAAAACTACAGCTGGAACAAATTGATCCCAACTATTGATGTTAAGTGTCAAAGACAAAGCACAAGAAAACGTTGGTTATTACAGGAGCCTGGGTCTCCAGCTGCTCTTACCTGCAAGGATCAGACCTGTGCTCCCTCTCCGCAGTGTTCCACAGCTGCCTAAAGGATGGAAGACCAGTTCATTAAGAAAATATTTTGATTCAGAGCTTTATGGAAGGAGAATGTCCTACTAAAGATCTGACCAGAGGCATTGAGGAGGTGGTGGAAGGGAAGGATGATCACAATTGGGAAGGAGCAGAAAAGGGACTAAGGACCCTGGGAACATAGAGGGAAGGAGTCCCCTGGCTTGGTGGAAGTTTGAGGGCAAGGCAAGGACCAATGTTTCCCAGGATGTCTTCTAAGGAAGTACAGTGACAGCTCTCAAGTGCTGCTGGAAAAAAAAGAGCAAAAGAAAGCAAACATAGGGAAAGAGTCTTGGAGAGCCAGTGGCAGAGTGGAAATCCCCAGCATCCAAACCACAGCTGGAAGAGGTGGCAAACTCATCCAGGGACAGCAAGGGATGATGGGGAAACATTCTGTGAGAGCCAAGCAGAGCATGGACCAGGTGTTTCACTGACCTAGGGAAGAGAGGGCTGCCCCCAAGCACACCGTGTTTTACAGCCTTGGTGGAAAATTCCAGCCCTGCCTAATCTCCTGGGGTTCCTGTAAGATTGTGACAAGGAGAGAGGGACCAAACAGGAAAGAATTAGAGGAAAAATGCCTCTCTTCTGGCAGCCACCATGGCTGTGCCAGGAGTTAGCAGCAGCGGAGCAGCCAGCCCTGCCTCCCCCTCCTCCGGCCGCCTCTATAAACACGCAGGGCTTACTCAGAAGATTAGGAGGGAACAGGGCAAAAGACAACAGAGTCTCTTTTGTAATGAGGAGGGATTACGGCATCAAGTGACCGGCTGCAGCTCCCAAGTGGGTCTCAGGCTCCTTAGCACACCGTGTGGGGCAGCTCCAATCCCCCTATGAGCCAAGGGGGCACGAGGAGGCGGGTGGTGGCCCGGGCCACAAAGGACCCAGCGGGGACACGTGCAGGACCAAACCTCCCCAGCCTCCAGCACAGCTCAGGAGCCCATGACTGTGAGTATCTGATCCTCCTGACAGCAGCAGGAGGATCACTCTCTCCTGCAGAGATCCATCTTCCTGCCTATCCATGACCTCCTCTGGCTCCATCCCTCTGCTCTGTCTGCTCGTTGTCCTGCTTGGGTCTGTTTGCAGTGGGTAATGCACCTGATGTCCCAGAATCTTGCTTGCTGTGGGCTCCCACAACTGGATTCCAGGTCAGTCGACTTCCAGGTGTGTTGGTTAGTCCAGAGGGATGAGCAGGGGATGCAGGCAGCAGCTCCCTGGGTGGGCTCTTCCTGCCCATCCTGATTCTGGTGTGCCAGTGAGCCACCTCCAGCCATGGAGCTCAGCCACAAGTGGAACATGCCAGCTACCCAGTGACATCCCAGGGCAGCCCAGCACAGGCTGGCAGGTGGGCAGGGAAGTGCCTTAACCATTCAGGGCTGGAGGGAAAAGCACTGGGAAAAGCCCCATATCCCACACGGGAGCAGAACAGAGTAGAGGTAGGTGACATCCATTATTTGCATTGACAAGAGCTGGAGTTTTCCTTCTTTGGTAAAAAAAGGGAATCTGTATTTGAATTACGCAACAAAGAATCTCCCTGAGTGCTTTCGGGCCCCAAAGCCCAGAGGAAAGATGCATCTTTGTGTAAGGGGCCCCAAAAAATGCATGGGGTTTTGGGCATGCTTTTCTCTTCTGGACAGCCCATGTGTGCAACCTCTGGGGCAGGTAAAACCCACTCTTACTCAGGTCTGTGCCCAGAAATCCATATGGAATGGACACGAGGATTTACTGAAGCAGGCATTTGTGCAGCTGGGGACAGGGACAGCTCTGCTCCTCTCTATCACCCTTAAGAGGGGACTCAGGGACCTGAGTTATGACAGGGAAACCCAAAGGAGGAGCAGCACCAAAAAGCCAAACCCAGGACAAAGATGCTGCTTGATTGAAATAGCTAAAATTCCAGACTTTGTTGGGTTTTGTCACAGCAGCACCTCACTGGGACCTGAGTTGTCCCCACCTAAGTGTGAATCTTTCACTGGAGTGCTTAAATGAGAAATAAATGAGGAATATTTACTTACAAACTTACCTGCCTTCAGCTGCTTCAGGGTGTGAACTGTCCCTTGAAGTGCTTCTTCATCCCCATCATTCAGGGAAGAGCCTAAGGCCACGTAATCATCAACATTATTACCTCTGTTAAATAGTAATGCCTGGTAACATGTTAGGATTCAGAAATACCAATAGTTTCACACTGGGTAATTATTTCTAACCCAAGAAGTCATTCACCAATCTGCCTGGCATGGATAACACTGGTGTCTTGTTATTTGTTGGGGTATTTTTAAAATAAATTCAGGTTCATGCAACTATGAGTCTGATTATTAATTGATTATAAAGAATTATTTATGCAAGCTAGACTAGAAGTGAAATGGGGATGCTGAATGTCTGGGGAGCATTTCAGGAGCCTGAGTGCCTTTTTTTCAGCCACTGTGATTTATTGTGCAACATATGGTTGAAGGAGAGGGGAGGTGGAGCTCCTGGAATTTGGGCCCTGTGAGCCTGGCCCAACTCCATCCCACAGATCTCCAGCAGGGAAGGCTGCTCTGCCTGCAGGACTAGGACCAGCAGAGTGCAGGCAGCTATCCTTGCTGGGATGCCTTTATCTGGATCAGTCCCAGGAAATCTTTCTGGGGATTTTCCTTTCCTTTGGGTTGGGTATTTTTTTTCAGCAGCATTCCAGGAAGATATTTCCCAGCAAGTAGGTTTACAGAAACATGTTTGAATAAAAACTATATTAAGAAAATTACTGGAATAAGCATAAAACTTGGAGTTTGTGACCCTGAAATTAATCTTACCACAAGTGTTCTGTGGAAGAGAGTGTCACATGGGCTTTGTCCTCTCCAAGCAACCAGCCTCACTTGAATGCTGACAAAAATCAAACACTAAAAACAAAGGGATCCACCAGAAAACACATCCTTGGTCACTATAACCAGCTCAAGAACAGAGGAAAGATGGCAAACTCATCAAATTAATTTCCTGCTGTTGACTGCCTCCTGGTTCTCTGTGCTGCTGCCTCCATCATACCTGGCTTTTGATCTCAGCCCATTCTGTTTTCTCCTTCCTTTCCATCTTGCTTGGTGGGACATTTGGGATGTCCCTGTGTCCTCCTGCTCAAGCTCCAAGTCCTGCTTGTCGTGTGCCTGCACAGAAGCTGTGATGACAGTGACCTACACCAACCGCGTGGCTGATGCCCGCCTGGGCACCTTCTCCCAGCTCCTGCTCCAGTGGAAAGGCAGCATCTACAAACTGCTCTACTCCGAGTTCCTGATCTTCATCTCACTCTACTTCACCATCAGCCTTGTCTACAGGTGAGCGATTTCACACCCACAGTCTGGCCTGGGGCAGGACACAGGAGAAACACAGAATTGGGGCAGGGATCCCACTGGACAGGCACTCTGCTCACAGGAGGGAAGGGGAAGGGACAAAGGAGAGAAGGGAGAGGGAGAACTGCTTCTGCTTGTCCCTTTTAGGCTGATCCTGAGCGAGAGCCAAAGGCTGATGTTCGAGAAGCTGGCGCTGTACTGCAACAGCTACGCCGAGCTAATCCCCGTGTCCTTCGTGCTGGGTAAGGAGCTGTCAGGAATCCAGCAGGGAGGGGAGTGGGACAGCATTTCTGCTCCTTGGTTCGGCAGAGCAGCTCCCTCCCTCTGCCTTTGTGGAACTCCTCAAGTAGGAATATATCCCCTATTGTCACAGCTGTGACTGTCCTCCAGCACAGGAGGGCAAGCTCCAAGTGGCACCAGATATGCCCAGGGAATCTGAGGCTGCCTCATTCCCGGAAGTTTTCAAGGCCACACTGGGTGGAGCTCTGAGCAACATGGTATAGTGGAAGATGTCTCTGTCCATAGCAGGGGGTTGGAATGAAATAATCTTTAAGGTCCCTTCCAACCTAAACTGCTCTGATGCTATTAGCATGGAGGACTGAATTCCCCTCCAGACATTCCTGTACCCATCCCTGTGTGAGCAGGAGAGCAGACACAGTGGGAGGAAGCTCTTTTCAGATGCCTGACTCTCTCAGTTCCCCTCTAGGTTTCTATGTGGCGCTGGTGGTGTCCCGCTGGTGGGCTCAGTACGAGAGCATCCCATGGCCAGACCGGATCATGAACCTGGTGTCCTGCAACGTGGATGGGGAGGACGAGTACGGGCGGCTCCTGCGCCGCACCCTGATGCGCTACAGCAACCTGGTCAGCGTGCTGATCCTGCGCTCCGTCAGCACGGCCGTCTACAAGCGCTTCCCCAGCATGGAGCACGTCGTCAGGGCAGGTCAGCACTGCTCCTGCTGCTCCTCTAGGGGCAGGGCGCCCTGGGAAAGCTGCTTTGGAAATGGGGTGGTGCTGTTCCCTCAGGGCAGGTGGGAATTCCAGCCGCAGATCTCTGAGTTTAACTGCTGGGCACTTTGAATCTTCTTGGGAGATGCTCCTCAAAGTGCAGCCGTTCCCAGTCTGCCCACATTGTCTGGGTTCCTTTGGCAATCCACAGAGATGTGATATTGTTGACCTCCTAAAAAGAAAAGGCACTTCAGGGATACAAATGATCCCATTCTCAACAAGTATCTGTGGACACCAGGAAGCCACACCCTCAGCAGTGCTTTATCTCCCTGATGGCCCTGTCTGATGTGCTGCAAACATCCAGAGTGAAATACCATTATCCCACCTCCATGACTCAGTGTTTTAACAAGGAGACTTGTCCTTCTGCATGTCTCCCCAAGTTCTGAGTCTTTACTGGGATTTTTAGGGCATCCACCCGAGGTTTAGATGTTTTCATTTCAGACCAGATCAGTTCCTTCTGCCCTCTATGTCCCTCCCTCTCCCATCTGCTCTTTCCCATCCAGGCCTCATGACACCAGAAGAGCACAAGAAGTTTGAGAGCTTGAATTCCCCCCATAACAAGTTTTGGATCCCATGTGTGTGGTTCTCCAACCTAGCTGTAAAGGCGAGGAATGATGGAAGGATCCGGGACAGTGTGCTGCTCCAAGGCATCCTGAATGTGAGTGACAGAGGGACAGGCAGGTCTTGGAGACCCTGGGGGACAGGAGGCACCTGTGAAGCAGGTCCTTGACACATTCCAGAACAGCTAATGCCAGTGGAGGTTTCTAGGATGCAGATGGAAAGCCACAAGGAAGACTGTATCTGGAAGTCTAGGAGAGGTCAAAAACATCCTCAACAACTGAGGTCCTGTAGAAAACTTTGCTATTAAAAACTCTTAGATAGTTTTGGGCAACAGGCCATGCTCCACAGGCAAGGCCTGGCAACAATCCCTGTCCAGCTGCACAGAAAAGGCTCCGGAGCAGCTCATCCTTCTTGGTATTCATGTGCAGAGAAAGTCATGTGGTTTCTGTTGCCTGGAGCAGGATTCATCTGCCCACAGAGAGAGGAATCTCCCTCTGGGATATTTATCTATAGACAGGAGAAATAGATGCTCCTGAGGGCATTCTTTGCCTCACCTGTTGGCTGCTCATTTTGTGAGGAGAAACTGCTGTGAAGTGAGTTAGGAAGGGATCTTGGGCTCAGGGGGAAACACCCAAGCAGCAGGGAATTCCTCCAAGGCTGAGACTGAGCCCCCCTTACAGAGAAGGTATAGGCAGAAGGGAAAGGGCTGGAGCAATGAAGGACAGTGGTGCTGCAGAGGCTCTACAAGGAGATGGGAAGTTATCCTGAATGCCACTCCCTCCTCCCCACTGCAGGAGCTCAACACTTTGCGCAGCCAGTGTGGGAAACTCTATGGATACGACTGGATCAGCATCCCCCTGGTCTACACCCAGGTGAGAAGGGAATCCCCACACCCATTGCTCCACCACTGCCCATGCACATCCCAACTTACACCCACACATGGAACCCTGGAATGGTTTGGGTTGGAAGGGACCATAAAGCTTGTCCAGGGACACCTTCCACTAGACCAGGCTGCTCCAAGCCCTGTCCAACCTGGCCTTGGGCACTTCCAGGGATGTGGCAGCCACAGCTTCTCTGGAAAACCTATGCCAGGGAGTCACATCCTCTTAGTAAAGAATTCCTTCCTCATATCTAATCTAAACCTGCCCTCTGTCAGTTTAAAACTATTGCTCCTTGTGCTGTCACTATCTGCCTGTGTAAAAAGTCCCTCTCCCTCCTTTGCATAAGCTCCTTTAAGGTACTGGAAGGCCACAGCCTCCCTGAAACCTTTTCATCTCCAGGCTGAACAACCCCAGCTCTCTCAGCCTATCTTTGTAGAAGTGCTTCCTACCTGACTCTCCCATGAAAAATGCAGGATACTCTTGAATCCCTCATCTCTACCAGCACACATCATCTCTCTTCCATTGGTACCTCAGCACACACCCAGCCCAGCCTCCTTTCCCTCAGACACATCCACCTCTCCAGAAATAACCTCTATCCAGGGGTAACAAATCCACACAGATCCATGGAAAACACAGGAACACACAGACACACTCCTTGCACCACCTTGCAGGGATCATATCCTGGGAAGGTTGTGCCAGGCGTGTACTCAGCTGTTTCTCAGCCCAGGCAGACACCTTGGCACCACCTTGCTCCTTTGTCTCCTACAATCCAGCTGCTCAGATAACAGGGATGTCCTTCACCATGAAACAGGAGCTGCTGCTGCTGCTCTGGCAGTGCCAGAGGTTAATGGGGAACAGGTTGGAAAAGTGTATTCCTGTTTTGAACACCCTTGTTTGTGTCAGGGACCACGTGAGAGTCTTGGTTACTTCTAAATTTGAAAAGAGGAAGTTTCCAGTCCTGTGGTGACAGGGGAAAAAAGCACAAAGCTCAGCATAGCCTGAAATCTAGGCTGGCAAATATTAATAAAAGCTCAGCATGAGAAGCAGGAAGGAAGAAGAAAATAGCAATGCCAGGGTTCCCTTCCTGGACTTGGAAGCAGCCTGCCAGCACAGACTGAGCCATGAGACAGCTTCCAGCCCATTCAGGATGTCATGTGCTTGCTGCTGCCACTGGCCTGTGACACCTGCATAGATATCTTTCCAGGGACAGCACATAGTAAAGGTAAAAGCTGAAGGGAAAAGGGAATGTCTGTAGCTTTCTGCAGGGAAATGCATCCTCCTGCAAAAAGCCTGACAGAACTGAATCCAAGGCTTTCCAGAGGCTACAGAGCCTGGCTTTGGAGCTGTGTGGGGTGGAACTGAAGAGAGACTCACACTGCCCTGGTGTGTCCCTTGGCATCCTTCCCAGGTGGTGACCGTGGCTGTTTACAGCTTCTTCCTGGCCTGCCTGATTGGGAGGCAATTCCTGGATCCAGAGAAAGCATATCCTGGCCATGAGCTGGATCTCTTCGTGCCTGTCTTTACGTTTTTGCAATTCTTCTTCTATGCTGGCTGGTTAAAGGTAAGTCTAAGAAAACATGGCTGGAGCTGGAATCTGACCCAGCCAAGGGTTTTTCCAGTGTGAGCTCACCAGAAATCCAGCCAATAGGGGCTGAGGGAACTGCCAGGACCTTCTAGTTTTCCAATTGTCTCATTCTGGATACCAGCTGCACTTTTCCTAGGCTTTGGTCCTTACTAGAGGGGAAAAAAGGAGCTTCTGAAGTTACAGGAGGGCTGTGTGAGCAGGGGGGAGTTATTACAAATTCCAGTGTCTCCCAGCCCTTGGGATGCCTGCACTTTTAACCCACACCCTTTTGGGAGGAAAAACAGGGCTTGGAATTCAAGGGACATCACACCTGACTTCTCCCTGCAGGGAAAGGGGCAGGGATGACAGTGGTGACCTTTGCTGTGTGCTCTCCACATGCAGGTGGCTGAGCAGCTCATCAACCCTTTTGGGGAGGATGATGATGACTTTGAAGCCAACTGGCTCATCGACAGGAACCTGCAGGTAAGGGGGGGAAGATGTGCTAGGTGAGCCTCACCTGAAGAGGAACACCGAGGCAGGATAGAGACCAAATTCTCTTGCTACACCTCTGCCCCCACCTCCCTGCCTGCAATGAGAGAGATTTCCCCCAGTCCACACCAGGGAATCTGGGGCTTCTGGGATATCATTGTGCACAGAGGCTGTCTGCAACTTCAGTCCATGCTCTGGTGCATGGGATGGATCCAGGCTGCTCCTTTCAGGCCTCAGCTGCCTTTGAATGACACGTCATTTCTGCCTCTCCTGGGCTTTCCTAGTGTGTGTCCATCTAAAACTGCCTCCTCTGCTTTCTGCCATGCAGTAACTCCACACCTCCCATCCTTCTGTCCTAGTGAGGCTGTTGCCTTCCTGTTTCCCTCAGCACCATTTTCCCTCCAATTAATCAAATCTCTGTGTGAGAACAACCCAAATGACAGGAAACCACAGCAACCCCAGCCACTTGCCTGGCTTCCATGCTGCACCGCTTCCTCCAGCTCTGTCTTCCTTTATCCCTCGATAACAGGCACACAAAAGGCTGCTCGCTCCGTGTGACATTCCTGCTGTCCCCTGCAGGTCTCCCTCATGGCAGTGGATGAGATGCACCAGGATTTACCCATTCTGGAGAAGGACCTGTACTGGAATGAGCCCGATCCCCAGCCACCCTACACTGCAGCCACTGCTGAGTACAAGCGCCCATCCTTCCTGGGCTCCACTTTTGACATCAGGTGAGTACAGTGACAGAGTGGCACAACACCTGGATCAGGTCTTATGCAGGACATGACACCTGAGGAGCTTTTAGGCTCATCCACAACCAACATTCTCCATGGAAAAGGGTAAATCTAGCTTCTTTTCCTCACCTGTATGATGAGCATCCCTGTTTTGGGGGGCTAATAGCAATACAGGGAGAGGCTTGCCACTGGCAGCAGCATTCCCAGTGCTGCCAGCCTCTCCAGCAGATCCCTGCCCTTCCTCTCTGGCTGTTTAACAGTCCACTTTGCCTTTCCCAGCATGCAGAAGGAAGAGATGGAGTTCCAGCCCCTGGAGCAGATTAAAGAGAATGAGGAGGCCAACCACTCCACCCCCCTGCTGGGACATCTGGGCCGCCTCCTGGGTGTCCAGTCCCCAAACTTCTCCAGGTCCTCATCCCGGATGAACCTGCTGCGCCGGCGAGGAGATCCCACGTCACCCTTCTCCCATTATACCTACCAGGACATGGGGAAGGCTGGAAGCCCTTGTGGCATCAATCAGCCAAGGGGAGACTCCCAGGAGCAGTGGGACAGCGAAGAGGGAAAACTGAGGGAGTTTGATGCGTTCATGTCCACCCCCTTTTATGAGAGGCCTGGGTTCTACAGCGCCCCACAGACGCCCATCAGCTCCATCCCCATGATCTTCCCTTCCCGGCGCCAAGGGCGCAAGAAGCCCCCGGCGCTCTCCAGCATCGCGGCGTGCTCCACTTCCCTGCGGGATGTCATTGTCAACGCCTCCCCTTCCAGGGCCAGCGATGTGGACAAGAGCCAGAGCTCCCTGGGCTCTGCTGCAAAGGAAACCTTTGTTTGGCCAACAGAGCGGAGCAAAGGTCCTGACTCCACGGCTGTGACAGTGGAAGAAGGAAAGAGCAGCTCCAAGGAAGCTGCCACTGCAGGAAGCCCAGGAGCACAGTCCACAGCATCCAACAGCCCCAAATTCCCCTTCCTGCCAGAGCCCCCTGAGCTTGAGAAGCAAGGCAACTTCAGAAGCCTGAAGAGCTCCAAAGCCTCACGCCCACCCTGGCTAAACCTGGAGAGCACAGCCTCAGCCACTCCCAATTCAGAGCATTCCAGTGCCTTTCACACCCCCAGTAACAAAACCCCCGGAGGCAGCGCCTCCCTCTGCTTCTCCTTCACTCCTGTCACTTCTCCAGCCCTGGAAAGGTCTCACAAGGGCAACCTGGGCCCTGAGGCTCGCAGCCTGAGCTTGGAAGATGCAGCCAGTGCTCCAGACCAGCACCCAGAGGTTTCCAGGAACATGAGAGACACTGGGAATGGAAACCCTAACCCCCCAGCTCCCAAAGAGGCCAGGAGAGCAGAGAGTCCATCCCCCAACGACTCTGGAATCTCCCTAGCCGAGGGTGACTATGTGGGGCTGATGGAGGTGATCCTGGAGGCCAGTGAAAGCCCAGGGGAGGAGCAGATGGACCAGTACAGCTAAAGGGGAATCCATGGAATACCTGCCTTATCTTGGCAGTCACCCAAACATGCAGCTGGAGCCCAGCCTGGGCTGAAACCAGCACTAAGGACACACTGCTCCTGGCCTCAGCTACAGCAGCAGGCACAACTCATGTTGCAATAAGAACAAAAGCACCAAAAAACCCCAACCTGTAGCAAAAGAACAAGACTTGGGGTGTTAAATATTGCAGGTATCAGCCTGACCAGCCAGGTGTAGCCCAGAACAGGAGCACAGTTAATGTGGATATTCCCCCCCTCCTCACAGCAAGAATAACTGGAGTCCTTCCTCAGGCAGAACCTGCACTCCTAACATGACACTCCAGGGAAATGTAAGGGACTGAAGAAGGTCCCATCATTTGTGATGCAGACCCACAGTGCCTCTTCCAGTCCTGTCCAGTACTGGGGTAAGGCAGGGTGAGGGCCTGCCAGCACAGGCAGCATCTGCCCAGCACATTGCTTCTTTAAGTTCCACATCCCCCACCACAGATTGACAGTGCTCAGAGAAAGCTGGATGGCAGCAGACACCACTCAGCTGATTTTTACTGCCCACCCTCAGAAAATAAAAGTCAGGCACAAGCCCAGGACCTTGGTTTCGTTTCCTCATTTTAGTTCCCTGCAAGGAATTTAAAGAAACCACAGAAGTCTTCCTACTTCTGCCTTCAGCAGCTGCAAATGCCCCATGTCACACAACAAATTGACCTCCCACTGCCTTCACTACAGCTGCCTGCTCTCCCTCCAAACTAAACAGGAAAAGCCAGCTGGAACCAAGTCACTTTATTGGCTGGAGGGCAGTACATAAAACACAAAGAGGGGGGATATTTGGTACAGAGAATGGAACTGTTTATCTAGGTAGCTGAAGCTGCATGCACGGCTGGACAGTAAGTAGGAGTCCCACTGAAAGGCAGAGCGTGGCTCTGGGCAAGGCTTCAGCTGTCACAGTCCCCGAGGGTGTGCTTGTCGAACAGATACTCTGCCATGCCGTACTTGGGGGCCCCCATCTTCCGCAGGTTGGTCACGTGGTCACCCAGCTCCTTGATGGCTTTCACCTGCTCATCCAGGTAATGGGTCTCAATGAAGTCACACAGCTGCAAGGAGACCACAGGTTTAAATTCAGGCCTGAAATCCTACCGAGGCTCTCTAAGGATGCAGAATTTTCAAGCTGAGAGGAAGCAGTCTCTAGTTTTGTTGCAGAACAAGATCAAAGTGAGCCAAGCTTACGTAGGCTCACTGCTCCAGAATCCTGCAGAGCCAGGCAGCTCAGGAAGCCTCTCCCTTACAGCAGGAAGTATTAGCCAAGCTCCTGAGCAGATTTGAGACACCCCTATTGCACAGCAAACTCACAGCAGTGAGGATTTACACCTGAGGTTCTGTCCCTCTAACTCAGGCAGGACACTTCCAAGAGTGCTTGGATTCTTACACATATTAATCTCTTCCCAATATTAACTTCAATCCAGCCTTGCCAAAAACTTCCATCTGAGAAGAATTCCATGTTTTCAGACACTGTTCTGAAACAGCAAGGCTTTTAATATTCCAGAGCAACTCTGGAATTTTGTGGCAAAAAAGCCTTGTGACAAAAAGCCTTAAAAAGATGGAACTCAACCCCCTCAGAAACGGTCTCCATAGAGACTGTTCACAGACACTTCAGAAGGAATAAAGCAGGTCCTTGCCACTTTAAAAATGCTCCTGGAAGGACAGTGATAACCTCACCAAAGGACTCTGGAAGGGCTGTACCCCTGGTTCACACCTTTCTTCACCTTTAACACCACCAGGAACACACAGCTCAGCCCTAAAGCCCCATCCTTGTACAGCCACATTGATCCTCAGCATGCACTTACATGGGGGTCATTCTTTTCAGTTGCCAATTTGTGCAGCTCTAGCAGTGACTGGTTCACGTTTTTCTCCAGGTGCAGGGCACACTCCATGGCAGTCAGGCCATTCTCCCAGTCATCACGGTCTGGCTTCTGCAAGGGGAAAGCACAAGACATGTTTTCTCTAAGCACCCACAGACCAGCAGGGTGGAGTTTTTAGATCATTCTCAAAGCCTGTTTAGACCAGCAAAGTCAAAAACTTGAAATGCACCCTCAGAACAGAACTGAGAGAACCCTCAAAGTCCCACTTCTCCAAACAGTGCACAGAGCACATCTGCTCTCTGGTAAATTTAATGGTGGTGATGAACCAGTCACCTTCTGGCTCTGCCTTCACCCCACAGCAAACAACCTGGGGCTCAGCACCCGCTCCTTATACAAGAAGTACTTTCATATTAGGCAATCAGCACAAATAATCAAATTGCTCCTCATCTATAGTTACTGTGCCTCTCCAGTGTCAGCTGCTGCTCCTACTGTGGAAGACCCAGAGGAAAATTCATCCCCTTCCAGCTAGGGAGAGCCCCCAGCTCACCTTGATGTCCTGCAGGAAGATGCGCCCGCCCCTCTGGTTCTGCAGCTTCATCAGCTTCTCAGCGTGCTCCCGCTCCTCGTGGGACTGATGCAGGAAGTACTTGGCAAAGTTTTTCAGGGCCACATCATCCCGGTCAAAATAGTAAGACTGAAAAATAAAGAGTTCACAGGCTCTAAAATTCTGTTTCAGGATGGCTGCAGTCCAAGCCCAGGGCAGCAAGGCAGTGTGGAACAACTCTCTCCTTAGTATCATTCCATTTTTCCATCTGGGATTAAACTTTAACCTATCAAGGGCACAAATAAATGGTGATTTGTGTCCTTGGCTCAGCTCTGAAAAAACAAAAACAAACCCTGACAGCCTGCAGGTACATGTTCCAAGCACCATTACGCTGCAGCCTTGAAAAGCTTTTTCCAGGGAGAAATCTTCCCTTTGTTTGCCTGAGCTTGTTTGCAATGATCACATTGCAAGTCAGGGTCATGACTTGCAACACCAGGTAAAGGTGGGCCGAGAACTTTCAGGAATTTCTGCAATAAAGCTCTCTTGTTTCCCTATGCTTTCCAGGGATTAGAGTAAGGAATACACTTTCTACTTTTTTGGGGGGGAGGAGAGAGAAGGTCACATTTGAAATACAAGAGATAAACTGATATAAATTCAACAGCAGCTAAAATATATATTCAACAACAACTACTTTTCTGAAAGCCAAAAAAAACCTGTAACGGCATTTAGAAGACGTCACACAGCTTGTTTATTTCTTGGTCAGAGCCATTACCAGGATTCAATGGGAAGTTCTGTATCAACTGCCAATTATTTACCAATCTACTAGAGAATCCTCTACCCCTAAACCATCGGCCTGGAGGCTCAAGGCAACACACCGGTGCTTGGGTTCCACTATCACCCACCAACAGAAGCTCAAAACAGGGCTCAAAAACAAATTAACACAGAAAAAGGAGCTACAAAATACGTGCCACAGCACAGCGTCACTAGGAAGTCTCAATGTCCCAGCACGCCCAAAGCACCAGGATTGCTGCACAGAGGTCAGGGAACGGCTAAAAAAGGCGCCTCGGGCCGAAGGAGACATGTAAACACAGGGAAACAAGGAAACCATGGATTCCTACCGATTCCTGGAGAAAAACCCGTGCCTGGGAGGCGAGCACGCCTGCGGGAAAGGTGCCAAGCGCCTCGCCGGGCACCTCCCGCTCGCCCGGCCCCAAGGGCAGAGGCGCCGGCGAGGCGCTGATAACGGGGCCGCCAAGGGCAACGGCCGCGGAGCGGACGAGATAAAAGGGCCTCACCTACACCCAGGGGACGGCCCAGACACACGGCCTGAAGGCAGAGGGGGGAGGTGGAGGTGGAGAAAAAGGAGGAGGAGGAGCTGGGCCCGCAGGCACCGCCCGCCCGCCACCCAGGAACCCCCCGCTGGGCAAGGCCCTCGTGCAGCCCTTTTATCCCTCGTAGGACCCTTCCCTCACCCCGCCGCGCCCGCTGAACTCACCATGCTGAGGTACACGTAAGACGCGTAGAGCTCCAGGTTGATCTGGCGGTTGACGGCGGCCTCGCAGTCCTGGTGGTAGTTCTGGCGCACCTGAGAGGGGGGCGCTGCCATGGCTGAGATGCTCCGGTGGGTGTTGCGGTGACTGTGTAGGCTGTGGTGACGGGGGAGGTGGCGGCGGGCCCGAGCGCAGCCGGTTCCGTCCAAGCACTGTTGACGCAGGAACCCGCTTCGCTCCGCCGCCGACGCACTGTGAGGGCCCACCGCCCGCCGACGCGCCTTTTATACTGCCGCGCGCCAGGCCACGCCCCCCGCGAAAGGGGCGGGGCCTCCCTCGCCCTTCTGCTGGCCCGGCGTGACTCAGCACCCGCCCAGGCCA
>VXBI01008314.1:0-31224 GCA_013397375.1 Toxostoma redivivum | reverse complement strand
TGCGGGAATGGCCGGTGTTGGGAAATTCCCGAAAAATCCCCACATGCGGCCATTGTCCCTCGGCCACGCTGCCCTGCCTGCCGCCAGCCCCTGTCCCACATCCTCCATCCCATATCCCACATCCTGCATCCCTCTGGGGATGGCGGCCCTGCCGCTGCCCCGGCCGGTTGGTGCCGATGCCTAACAATGAGAAGAAAAAGTTCCTAAAATTCAAGTGAAATCCAGAAATTAAAGGCCAAATATCACCAGCCTGTTGGTAATGAGATATTTCAGCTGCTTTTAGTGCTGTCCCAGTAACTCGGTGTGCACCATCATTTATTTTCACTGAACATCGAGTTCTTCAGTCATTCAGTTATTAATTTACAATAAGCACTGGAGCCTTTTAGCGTCTGCTTTCTTAAATTTTAACCAGATTACAAGGGAATAGAAACTGCTTAAACTGAGGTCATCCCACAGCACTGAACGCCCCAATCTTGGCTTTTCCCAAGCCAACATTCAACCCTGGTTTATCCCAAGCCAATGTTCCTGCTGAAATCCATCCGAAATACGATTTACTGAGCCTGTAAACTCAGAATAAATAATTTTTCCTCTACGTACTGAGCCTGCAAACTCAGCTTAAATATTTTTTCCTGTATGTACTCAGACAATAAACTCACTTAAATCATTGTTTTCCTCTCACCAGTTCTTTCCACACATTTTTATCTCGTTTTTGACCCTTCCCAGAACTGTGGGATGTGACTGCACGAGTGCCTGTGTGTGGGTAAAGGGCAGCACCAGAGCACTTTTCCAGACACTCCAAATGCCCTGCAGGGAACAGGGAGCCTCGGCCTCCCTTTGTTTCAGGGTTTTCTGCTGCTCCTGTCGGTTAACCATCACAAGTAATTAGGATCTATAAGATAACGTGGGTCATACCTATGCTTCAGCAGGCTGCCAGGTACATTTCAAATCTCCTGCTCTCCTCCCACATAAATGCTTANCTCTCAATCCCCCCCCCCCCCCCCCAAAAAAATGTTTTTAAAAAAAAAAAAAAAAAAAAAAAAAAGTAGTAACTTCTGGGCAGACTCTTTCTAAATTTTTTTTCCTTTTTTTTCTTTATTACTGTGCTCACAGTGGAGTGTCTTCACAACAGGAACAGCAAACAAACTTCCATAATTGCAGTTTGTAACAGGAATGTTTCCTCTGCAGCTCGGACAGTCTGTGCCACCCGTGATCGCACGTCAGGAGGAATAGGGAAGTCCCAGATTCTGCTTTCTGGAATTGCACAATGCACTTTGTGTTTGATGACAGCAGATTTACGTGGTCAGGAGAGGAAACACAGGGTTGCACAGCCATGGGAGTCATGTCTTGGTGACCAAGGTGAAGAATTCACCACTCTGCTCTCATACAGGATTAGGTTCAGCCATTCCCAGATCTTTCCTGTCTCAAATTACTGATTTAATTTTGACTTTACTTTGTGTTGTTTCGGAATGGCTCAGTTCAGGCCTCCTTTTATGTTGTGCTGCTCTTTGTGAAAATGCATTTATAATAAAATCCCTGAATGATTTGAGTTGGAAGAGACCTTAAACATCATCTTGTTCCACCTTTGCCATGGGCAGGGACATTTTCCACTATCCCAAGTTGCTCCAAGCCCTATCCAGCCTGGTCTTGGACACTTCCAGGGATCCAGGGGCAGCCACAGCTTCTCTGGGAAAGCTGTGCCAAGGCCTCATCACCCTCCCAGGGAAGAATTCCCTCCTAAATGTGAAAGTCACTTGATGGAAAGCCCAGCCCGAGTAAGGTGATGCTTTTAGCAGGCTTCTTCCCAAGAATGCCTGTAAAGTTCTTCAGAAAAAAAATACTGCTTGGGAGAAATTCTTCCCTTATTTTGGTCCTTTTTTACCCCTCAACATTCTCAGCTGCCCAAGGCCTGTCCCATTGTCTCAGCAGTGTGTGTGTATTTTGAATTAATGTCCCTCTCAGCTGCTTTCTTGGGCTGAAGTAGAGGCATGTTCATGCTGCCCACAGGCAAAAAACAGTGTATTGTCTGCCTACACAAGCTTCAATTTGTTGAAGACAATCCCTGTTTTCCCTTGGATGATATCCCATCAGGAACAATGGAGCAAGCTCTCTTGTTGTTTACAGCTCAGCTACTGTACACAGGGCCCAGACCCCAAAATCCGCCCATTTGGGGATAGTTAAGCTGAGTTTTCAGCATGCAAAAATAATCAGAGCTTCTTTGGTGAGTGTCTGCATATGATACAGAAGGTTATTAGGTCAGAGATCAAGATATACCCAAAGGGAAAGTTTCCATAACTCCTACCCCCACGTTAATATCATTTATCCTGACTCTACCCATGCACTTCTCGTGCCCAACCTTTCCAAAGGGGCAGAGAACAGGACTCCTAAACAAATAATGGACAGTATTTGCCCAAAGTAAATCCTGAGACAGATTTTTGCTGATACAGTCCCTGAGCAAAAACCTTGGCATGTGGCTCAGGCATCCAGTTAGACCTTCAGTGAGAGGGCTGCCTTGGTGTGAGCAGAGAGCCAGAATGCCCAGGAATGCACAAATTTAATTTCTCACCTATAGAAATGCTTCACCTCTAGCTTTAAAACACTTGATTTTGCCATGCTGGTTTAATGGCCAGAATAATAACAGATCCCAGTTAAAAATCAACAACTGTTCCAATTCCAGTGAGCAAGAAAATGCTGAATATGCTTCAAATGTAAAATCAACAAAAGTACAGTAACTTTTTTTTTCCCCCAAAGCTCAAAGTCCTGTAAATAAGAGAAATTGCATCCAGTCAAATATTTGTTATAGAAAACCTCCACTCCATCCACAGTGTCATTCAGCTTCCAGACCTTATGTAAACACAAAAGCAACTCTAAACTTGGCTCCAAGGTTGATCATGTGTCTGGAAATTTGACACTGGTCTCAACTGTGAGTTTTGAAAGCTGTTTACTAAAAACATCTGGGCTCCACTCGCTCTGGGAGTTTAACTGAAAACTCCTTCTTGTCGCTCCTTGGGCAAAACACTTAGTGCAAACTTTTCAGTTTGTTTCTTTTTGACGTGCCTGAATTTTTCCAAGTGGGAAACCCAGGATTTAGGAAACAAATTTTCACTGGGCACTTCCAGCACAGAATGCAAATGACTGGGGTACACAGAGCTGCTGGTTCCTGGAAACACTCTCCAAAGGGAGACAGACAAAGGATGTTTGAAGTTCTGCTGGGAAATTTGCTTTGGAGACTGAACACGAAGCTGTTTTTGTACAGGAACACAGAATAATCCGTAGCTTTGTACTACCAAATTCTGTAGACAAGGAGTATAAAACCTCCTTTGGACAGACAAACTTCTTCTAAGTTGTGATACAGGATTTTTTCTTTCTGGAGTATTTTTACACACAGTGTAAACAAAATGCTGTAGGATATTGCAATTCTCCAATTTGCCCAGAGTACCCTTTATTTTTATTTCTTTTACAAGCCTTGTAAAAATACACTTAGAGCCAAGAGAGCGAGGAAGAACAATGTTAATAGTACAGTAATTCTGTCAGCATAGCCAGAAGCAGGATCTGGTGAATTTACTTGGAGGTGGCATCCCTTTTTACACTAATTTCCAGACTGACTCCCCTATCTGTGGAGGAAAAGCTCCATCCCTGATTCTGAAGGCAGTCTGTGCTCTAGGTGCACGTACAGGAGCTTTCACAACACGGATTTGCCAAACTGCAAAAGCCACAATAAGTTTGATGATGACATTCCACCACAGCCCATAATCCACAACATTTGCTCTACTGTCATCATCCTCTGGTGGTGCCATCCACATTTTTTTCCCCTCTCTCAGATTCACAGAGTGTTAAAAACAAGGGGGTGGGGATCATTCCTGTCCCCTGTTCCTGTTGTATTGAACTTTTTCTTCAAATACTGTACAAAAATTGCAAATAGACCACCCATCTAAAGTAAACAAGTACAGGAAAATTTCTCAATACCCCACAAAAATCACCTTCTTCTGAGCATGAATTCCCCTGGAAAACACTGGTGAGTGCTCAAGCCCTCATGGATCACCAGGCAGCTTTGATTCTAGATACACTGCAGAAATGTTTTTTTTTTTTTAAAGAAGTTTTACTTGGGAATCAAAGAGATAAACAGGTTTGTCTCTTTGTCCCCCCTGAGGCCATCAGGTAATTTTGTGAGGATGCACAAAGGTGTTCCTTGGATTTAGTGCAGCACTGAGTTTGAGCAGACACTAAATCTAAATTTCTCAGAGGAGGTTTCTTTTATACTCAACTACCCAAAAAGGGATGAGCAGCAAATGCTTTCAAGCATGAGGAGAAGAAACAAGCTTTTACAAGGAGCTGGCAGTTAAAGGACATGCAGCAGCCTGATAAAACACCACAAAAACAAGCAGTGGCCCATGGCTGATCTCTGTTGGGCAGGATGGGTGGGGGCACCCCCAAACTGCCGAGCAGGTCTCTCCAGGAACTCATTCCATGGCTTATTCAGAAGAAGTGAAGGGATTAAATCAATGTAGAGGGATGTTCTCAGCAGAGGTGAGGCACAGGGAGAGTTTTCTCTGGGAAAAGCTGGTTCCTGCTGTGCTGTGGGGGACACTGAAAACACTCCTGGGGTTCATGCAGAGGTGCAGCCACAACTCCACAGGTTCCACATCCACATCCTCCTTCCCTGCTGGGTGTAACTTCCTCCTAAACCACGTTCAGGCCTTTGGCATCAAAGTAAAAATACTGAAAAGCAGCTCAAGGGGCTCAGGTTGGGTCTAATGCTCTGTGTGCTGGTTGTGGAGAAGCCAGGCAGTGCTGAAGTGTGGAGTGTTGTCCTGCAAAGTCACCTCTGGAAGAGCTGGACACAGCTCCTTCCTCAAGGTGAGGAAGAGATCCAGTGATGCTTTCCCTGCACACTGAACAAACTGGGGGGAAAAAGCAAGGAAGTTGCACAGAGAGAGAAATAAAACAGGGGAGATCATCTCTGTTGGGGTGAGCAATGTCTGCAGCTGTTTAAATCGGGTTGGACTTGAGGACTGCATTTCAGTCGTTGTGTTCAGCTCAGATGTGGGGCCGTGCCCACAGATATCAGCATTGCAGCAGGCAATAAAGCAGTGACAGAGAGGCCACCCACTGGGTGGGACAGGGAGATAACAGGGAAAAGCAGCCACAGGAGCCCCTCAGCAATCACACATGGCTGTTTCACTGCTCTGCTGGACTGGGCAGAGCCCTAAAGCCCAGGCAGACCACCTTGGGCTCTGTGGCCATCCTGGGAGGATGCTCCCACTAAAAGCTGTGGAGGCAAAGCCCCCAGGGACTCCTCTCAGACAGCAGCCAGAGGAATGCTCTGCCTGGCCCGAGGAATCTTCCACCCAGTTGCTCTGTGAGTAGCTTGCTCAGTCATGCATGGCCACAAACCTGTCTAAATAGGCAGTGATGACCAAGACTGAAACTCAAATCAGGAACTTTCCAGTCTGACAAGTAAAAAAAAAAATAAAAAAAAAATTACATGTAGTCAGTAAAGGCCAGGCCCTTCCTTGCCTGGTGTTTGGTGCTCTTGGTTCCTTCTAAAAGCCTCTGAGAGGAAAGAAGATGAAACACCCCCACAGCCAAAAGGGCTGCATTCCTCACACAAACAGCCCCACGCCTCGTTTGTCTCTTTTCCCTGTCTCCAGCCACCCTGCTGACCCCTTGGAGTGTCTCTGCGGGCCATGAACTCAACATAAAACAGCATTTTGGACCAGCTTCTAGGGCTGGCCCAGCCACTGGATGGGTCTGAAAGCTCCAGTGTTAGGAGACACATGGAGGAGGTCAGCGACTCGAGGGCAGGGGGTGATCACAGAGAATCTCACCAAGACCCCGAGGAGCAGGGAGGATGCTCAGTCAGGCCCAGAAGGGAAGAAAGAGTTCTCTGACAAAGCATTTCTCCAGTCAGGAGGTGCAGGTTGAGCAATGGGCTGACACCAGCTGAAACAACAGCCTGGGAGGGAGCAGAGGGATGCAAAACCACGAGGATATCTGTGAGGTCACCAAGGAAAACAGAGTCTCTGACTGGGAAGAAAAAAGAAGCCAGAATTGCAGCATTGTTACTTAATCCAGGGAACTTTTTTTCAGTCAAGACCAGCAGGCTCAGCATGACCACACAAAAAAAAAACTACCAGGCTTTTACTGGAATTCCTGAGTGCCTGTATCCTTGCATCAGCCGGGTTTAACTAGCAGTGGACTCTGCCTGGAAAAGGCAATTCCCACTGTATTCCCTGCCTGTGTTTACTCTGATCTACACTGGAGTCACCAGACTTCCCTCCACATAAATATAAGCATTTCAAGAGGAATAGGGATGTTGTCAGCCTTGGACAGGAGAAAACTTCCAGAGTTTTCTGCTGGAAACCCTTTTTCTTCAAATCACCAGCCTTTCTGTGGTGAAAAATTTTGTCACCACAAAATTCCTCAAGGTGGGAAGGGTTCAGTCCCTTCTTGCTGTATTCCAGAGGCCAGGAAAGCAGCTCAGTCCAGAGAAAGGAGCACTTCCTAAACTTATTTCAGCATAAACTTCACACAGCCACTTCACAAGCTTACAGTGACAAGGATGGGAACACAGCTGGGAATTGCAGGGATTGGAAAAGGAGAAAGGGGACTGAGAATCTGTGTTTTTACACTCACATCCAGCGTGAGAAGCACCTCGGCACACAGGCCAAGGAATAGGAAGAGAAAGTGACACCACCATTACTTTACATCAGCTGGAAATTTTCTCTTCTTGTTCCAGGTCCTTCAGAAGTGGCTTTTTCCAGAAGTAACTGGGAGAAGAGAATTCTACCCCTTTCCCCATATCACCCTCCACCAAAACCAGACAGATCTCTCTGTTTCAGGCAGTTCCTGCTTTCCTGTCAGGTGGGAAGATCAGGATTGAGCAACACTCCTGCAAAAGCAACCAAATCTTGAGGGTGAGGAGTTGGGAAGTGGGTGGGATCTCTTCCAACCATCACATGACTTTTACTCATCCTCCTCCTTGGGAATGAAGTAACATTCCATTTTCAGACAAAGTGCTTTGTCTGGTATCTACAAGAACCAAACTACAAACGTCATGATTCCTTAAAAACATCTTTATTTTACCTGCAGAAACTTGTGCTATACCATAAATCAGGGAATAAATGAAAGGTTAATTAGCTGTAATTTCAGTTCAGTTGCTCTTTGAGGGATGCTGTTCTTTACAGCTCTATTCCAGGAACTTTGTTAACATTCCTATTGTGTTCCAGCACTAAGATTACAGTGAACAAACAGGGCACACAACTCCCAGCACCCTTCCAAGTGACACTTCCACCTCTCCTGCCTGCCAGAGGCTGCCTGGGAAGGGAGGAATCTCCTCCAAGAGCTCCTCCAGCTCACTGTGATCTGCGAGAGGAAGAGAAAGGAAGGGGAGAGGGGAAGGAAGCGACCAAGAGGAATAGGGATAGGAGGGAAAATCCTGGGCCCAGGGTGTCAGGAGACAGGCAGAGAGCTGGGAGAGGGGTGGAGGGAGAAAGAAAAGGCATCTGGAGCCATCTGCCTTTTCCAGGCAGGGAACATCAGAACTGGGAAGAAAAGGGAAAAGGGAAAAGGGAAAAGGGAAAGGCAGCGCCTGGTCCCGTTCCCAGCCACCAGACTCAGCACGGAGTCCCTCCAGGTAGCCCGGGCGAGGCCCATGGCACGGGAGCGGGTTGTCCCGGGTTATCCCGGTTTGTCCCGGGGGTCCCGGCCCGGCCGAGCCGCCACGTGGGGGCGCCTGCGCTGCGCCGCCCCCCCGCGGGCCAATCAGCGCGCGCCGCTGCCCCGGGGCACGCTGGGAGTTGTAGTCCCCGCGGCGCGGCGCGACGGCGGAGCGGTGCCTACCAGCGGCTTCTCCGCGGTTGGGCGGGGGCCGCTCCGCCACTGTCGTGTCCTCACGGACACTCGGGGACCTGCAGGGTGGTGTCCGCCATCCCGCAGCCCTGCCGGGGTGCAGCGCCGCGGGCATCCGGCATCGATGTCGCGTGGGGATGACGTCACGGGCGGGTGTCATGGCCGTGGGGCAGTCGCTCCCTTACAAACCCCCTCAAGCGGGGGAATGAGGCACGGCGGTGCCCACGGCTGTGCAAAAAACACACATTGAGATAATCCCAGTGGAACCTGTGCCAAACACAAGATGTTGCAACAGGAGAGTCAAATTGCATAAGGAACAGACACATGTTCGGTTCTTCTGAGAAATCAGCATTCCCAGTGTTTATAAAAGTCCTGATTATCACAGATGGGGTTGGAAGGGACCTGAAAAAGACCACATTCCATGGGCAGGGGCACTTCCCACTGTCCCAGGTTGCTGCCAGCCCCATCCAGCCTGGCCTTGGACTCTTCCAGGGATGGGGCAGCCACAGCTTCTCTGGGAAATCCATTCCAGTGCCACACCACCCTCACAGGGAAGATTTTTTCCCCCTAAATATTCCATCTAAACCCACCTTCTCTCAATTTAAACATTCCTACTTGTCCTGGCACTCCAGGCCCTTGTCCAAAGTCCCTCTCCAGCTCTCCCTGAGCCCTTTTTGTCACTGGAAGTGGCTCTAAGGTTTCCCTGGAGCCTTCCCTTCTTCAGGCTGGACATTCCCATAACCACCAACAAGCATTTTATAACACAATTAAGCAGAAATTAAAACCTATTTATGTTGTGAGAAGGGAAACAAGAACTTGTGGTCTAGAGGCAAAAAGAGAAAATGGAAAAATATATAAAAGTGGTGAAGTCAAGAAAGCAGGATGAGAACAGGCCTGAAAGATGTTTGGTGACAGCAGGGCAGGTCATAAAAATATGATAAAATATATAAAAATATATTCCTTTCTCTATAGATGGTATGGCAGAGCTGGCAAACAAAGTATTTTCCATGTATAAAAGCTTTTAGTTTTCTCAGTTTAAAATTAAATGTTGCATCTGATTCTGGGATTTCTCACAAATATTTTGTGTGTTTACTTTCCCAAGGTTGATTAATTATTAAATAATTGATGGAAAGCAAGCCATGAGCCTTGTTTTTAAATATTCAAACCCAAATATCTTTAGATTTTCCAAGCAATTCCCCTCACATTTCTTTTTTACCTGAAACTTGTATTTGAATTGAACTCAGTCTACTGAAAAAGGACATTCGGGTATTATTTTTACCTTCCTAAAACAAGCACATTGTTTAACCCTAACTTTGCAAAAGTTAATACACATTTCTGCTGATGCCAGGATAAATTAGGCAGGGCAGAGAAAGGAAGCCTGGATGAGCAGTATAAATTCCACAATTTTAGATGGTTGCCCTTGAGCTGTCTAAAATGGGATTAATAAACAACCAGATTTTTACCATCGCCAAAGGGTTGGTAAATTTATCCAAAGGAATAAATTTCTTCCCAATAATCCTTCCCTCCATCATCTTAAAGCCATTTAGAGCCAAATGTTTAAAGGGTGGCCACAGAGAGGACAAGATTTCTTCACAAGGAGCCTTTATTCTATGAATCCATTTTTTGTACAAGAATTAAAAAATAGGGAGGAAATGGAGGAGAAAATAGCACAGACGTGCTCAATGCAACTTTGTTTTGATTCCCAAAGTCCTGGGAATTTTAAAGCCAGAACCGTAGCCCAACCTGAATTTCAGAAGTGGATGCTATTTTTAGAGGAGAGAAATAAATAATTCAGATTCTCTTTTATGTTGCATACTTCTGTATCTGGCAGCACCATCAAAAAAAAAAAATAAAAAAAAAGAGAAGAGAAGAGAAGGGAAGGGAAAATCTGCCTTGATTTCATTGCAAGTAATAAAATCCATACAGAAATAATATACTTGGACTTTGCTTAAGAAAAAAAAAGGTGGTGGTTTTTTTTTTTTTTGAAGGCGCACCAAGAATTTCAGGAATCCTTTATGTTTAGGAATAGATAAATGCAAATGGTCTCTTACTAGTTACATGGGATTAGCCAAATAATAGGTGAAATCTGATTTTCAGTGGCAAAAGCAAAGTGTCAATGCACAGAGGATCACTCATATGGGAATTTCATCGATAGAGTATTTTTCCTTGGTTTATTTGGTGCTGTCTGTACTCCCACCCCCCCGTTCCAACAGGACAGCTCCACTTCTAGGAATATGAGAGGAGCTCTGTGGTAATGAGTCAGTCCAGGGGTATTAATTTCTGAGAGCAGCCAAAAATAGACATTCAGGGAAAGAGGAGCAGAAACTGGGTGAGTGCTTTACAATCCTTCCCTGCTACATTTTTCCAGTGCTGCCAAAGGAAATCACAGCTGTCTCCTTGCAGTGTCAGAGGTTACTGGGCACGAGGAAAATGAAAGAGGATGTCTTGGTTTTGAGGAATCTTTAGGGATTAGAACTTCAGTTTGTGAAGGGATGACACAGCTGATGATAAAGAGTGAACCTCATGGACACTTCCCACCAGACCAGGTTGCTCCAAGGCTCATCTAGCCTGGCCTGGAACACTTCCAGGGATGAGGCAGCCACAGCTTCTCTGGGAAAGAAGGAGAAAGGAAGGAACATACTCCTTGCTAAGTTACCCAATAACTCAATCCCAGCTTTTGCTGTGAGCCTTGTTTGGTCCACTGGCAGCAAACAGCTCCTTACAGTGGATCTTTTAGGGAACACATGGCTCTAGTGGGTGGGAGAGGGAGGGAACTGTAGCAGAATTAGACTTGATAATCCCATCTTTCCCCCTTCACAAGTTAGGAGAAGCATCACAATCTCCCATCTGAACACACATTGGAAATCAGGCTCTAGTTTGGTACCTTGGAATTCAGATGCATCTTTTAAAAGGCATCCAGGGTTTGGAATTGCACACAGGCTGATGTCCATCCTTAGGCATCTGTCCACACAGCTACATTTAGATTCCATCACCTCTGGAAAGAGGACTATTCTTCAGTCCTGAAGGGAGCAGCCACCCAAGGCCCTTCATCTTAACAAGCCCTTTTAGGCATCCTGAAGAAGCCTCTAATGATCTTAAAACCTTCCTAGGATGCTCCTGGTGGACCTCCCACATCCTTTTAACAAGTCCTCAGGGACAACTTCACAGGCACTGAGGAGAAGGAAACTTTCCTCCTTTTTAAAGAAAATCAAAACTTCCAAAGCAGTTCAGTTTGTCACAACTTCTCCACCCCTTGGTTTTGGAGAATTCATGGCTTGGCCAGCACCTCTCCAGTCCTCCACCTGGTTGGTGCTGAAGTTGTGGCAAGAATTTGAAGGATAATTGATCCTTCATCATTATCCTTCACCAGCTGCACCAGCAGCTGCCTCTGGCCAACACCTTGTGGTTGGCAGGAGTCCCTCAGAACCTTGTGAAAGTGCCTGGGACACCCCAAGGGGGCCATCAACAGGGATGGCAGGTGGTTGACTAGATTCTGGGTTCCAGGGGTTATAGTCAGGAGTAAAGTTGTGGATCAAGACAAATCCAATTGCTGTGCCTTGGTTGTGCTGCCATTCAGAGAACTGGAAGAGTTGGAACAAGAGTTTGGTTTTTTTGGCAGATGAAATGCTTCATAAATATCCTGCTCACAGTTGTAATCTCTGATGATTTTTTTTGCATTTCATGCACCTTAAGGCTACAATTAATACAAGGTCTCATCACAAAATGAAAGCATTTAAAAATTGAGAGACACTTGTAGCTTAAAAAAGATATTTTATTAAACCTGTTTCATCAGAAACTTTTGGGGTCAGTCAAGTGATAATAATCTCAGCATTTTTGTGGGATGGTTTTTTATTTCTCTATGAGAAGAGAGGTGGTGAAGAGAAAGGTAAGCTGCAGGAAGCAGCATCGCATCTCTTTCCATTAGGATATGATGCAGCAAGGAGAAAAAAATGGAAAAAAGGAAAAATGTAGTGGCAAACACGGCTCCAGAGATGGAACTCTGGAGATTCCAGCAAACAACAGACACCCAATAAGGAGAGAGAGAGAGAGAGGAGAGAGATTTCAGGGCTGATCAATAAAACATAATTTAATACATTTGGATTTTAATTTTGAAAGGGATATAAACTGCTTTCATACAGTGTATCAAAGTGTGCCTGAGTACCAATTCCCAGAACTCCTGCCCTAAAATATGCATCCAACACCTGCCTGCTCTGACCTCAGCTTTGTCAGTGCTCAGTGGAGAACAACATTCCCAGCTGGACTCTTCTCCTCCCGTGAAAATGACCTAAAGCCGTGCAATTCTGCAATTCTAGAAGTGCATAGCTCTCCCTTCTAACTGTAGAGGGAGCCAAAAGAAGGAGTTTTCAGCCCAGAGGAGGAGTTGTGAGCCCAGAAAATGAATTTGGATTCCAGCATCTAATTTTTAGATATCTGAAAGTTAGAGACGATCAGTCACAACCTGTAGTTTCTACCCAGCTGATGTTGGAGACTGAGCGAGGTTTTCTTGTCTCATTAAAGCCCTTGTCAGCTGGCTGATCACTCTTTTTAGGGCACATTTTACCTCTTTGTTCCTGAGGCTGTAGATGATGGGATTTAGAAGTGGGGTGAGCATTCCATAGAGCATGGACACGACCCTGTCCCACTGCGGGGAATAGGTGGAGGAAGGGCGGACGTAGGTGCAAATGGTGGTCCCATAGAAAAGGCAAACTACAGTCAGGTGAGAACCACAGGTGGAGAGAGCCTTGTGCCAGATCCCAGGGGAGTTCCCGGCCAGGATTTCCAGGAGGATGTAGATGTAAGAGACCACAGTGACCACGCAGGCACCGCTCCCCAGCACCCCGGCCACCAGCAGGATCACCAACTCCCTGCTGTGGGTGGACGAGCAGGACAGGGCCAGCACGGGGGGAATGTCACAGTAATACTGCTGGATTTTGTTAGGACCACAGAAAGAGAGTGTGAAAACCAGAGAGGTGTGCAGCAGGGAGTTCAAAAACCCTGTTGCCCAGGTGCCCATGGCCAGCTGGGCACACAGCTTCGTGCTCATGATGCTCGGGTACCTCAGAGGGTGGCACACAGCCACGTAGCGGTCATAGGCCATGACAGTCAGGAGGAAAATCTCTGTGCCCACCACAGCAATGAGGGAAAAGTGCTGGAACAGGCAGCCAGAGAAAGAAATCTCCTTGTGCTCGAGCAGCAAGGCCCCCAGCATCTTGGGCACGATGATGGTGGGACATGAGAGATCCAGCAGGGATAAATTGGCAAGGAAAAAGTACATGGGGGTGTGCAGGTGGGAGTCAGTGCTGATGGCAATGAGGAGTGTGATGTTGCCTGCCATGGTGGCCAAATAAATGAGCAGGAACAGCACAAAGAGAAGCAAACGGATTTCTGGAACATCAGAGAGGCCAACGAAAACAAATTCGGATACTGTTGAGAGGTTGACCCTCTGCATCTTATCTTTCATTGTAGGAACGAGGCAGAAGTTTCCCTGGAATAAAGAAGATATAAAGAAATACAAATATAAAGAAGGAATAAAGAAATACTTTCACTTCCTGTAACTTAATCACAATTTAATCCAATTGTAAAGATTATGAGGGGTTTTTTTTTCCATTTTGAATTTCAAAACCATTTCCAAGCATTGCCGCACTCAAAATCTAAATTTTATCCATATATTCCTAATGCAAAAGGCAAAATGTAGGTATTCAACTTCACAGTGATTAATCCAAAATGTTAGTTTTTGCAAGTTGCCACCTCAGAGTGAAGAGCTGAATGTTGAAGTTACCTTCTCTGTGGTATCCAGCTTGGACACAGCCCCAGGCAACACAACTGGGTTCCCTAAGCAAGGGGGGTGTGGTATAGATCCCTAAAATTTCTTTCAATGTAAATTACTTAGTATTAATAATATAATGAAAAAGGGTCAAGATTAGTAACTGAAACGAAAACTTACTTTTCAAGAGAGTACTGCTGTTACAGAAGAATTAAATCCCTCATAATCAGCAGAAAGATGCATTTTGGGGTATTTTTTCAGCTTTAGGATGGGCTTGGAGCAACCTGGTCTAGTGGAAGGTGTCCTTGCCCATGGCAGGGGGTTGGAATCAGCTGAATTTTAAGGTGCTTTTCAACCCAAACCATTTTATGATTCTGTCATTAAAAACAGTTACAATTTGGCATCCCATTAAACTCCCCCCCAGTTTTCTATAAATTTTACCCTACAGACTTCCATAATACCATAATAATTAGTACTTCTATCTGGACTTTCCTCCCATCCCCTTTCCCCAACACAAAGAAGTCTAAACTTGGCATTAAAGGATCTTCCCATTTACCCTGTGTTGCTCCATGGAATGTAGCTCAGTATTTACAGTAAGGATTTGCATACCAGCCCTATAGGGAGGGAAAGCAAAGTTCAGTCCAAATGCCTCCTTTTTGGGAGATTTTGGGATCGATTTAAGATGGTGGGAATATTGTACCATGTTCTCGTTTGTAAGAGATACAGAGAAAAATAGATTGATTAAATATTTCATCTGGCCAGGCTCCTCTGTGGTCTCATGTTCTCCCAGAAGCTTGAGAGGGAGCAAAGTCAGGGCTTAAACTATATAAGGAATAGTTAACTCAGCAGAAATAAAAGGGACATCACTTGCTCCTAAAATGGGGAGCTCATTCAGGTGAAATAGCACAGAAACAACACAGAAATACTCACTGCTGCACTGCAGAATTAATTACAGGTGATTTATAGTTGTATCTTGTATCTCCAGGAAACAAAACAATCCTTTTTCTTCTTTCTACATGTGACATAAAAATTATTTCACTCATAAGGAAGAGATGAATCCAGATAGAGCAGCATTGGAATATTCACACAGACACCTGCCAGCACTGGCACATCCCCACTGTAACACAACCAAAGTGATTTGAATTTGTCCATTTCTAGCCACCCACCTTTGTCATTGTTTGAGATTTCCATCTAGGAATGCTTATGATGAGCCCAGACTGATTAGAGTTTGCTGAAAATTCTCCCTTTTCTCTGATGTCCATTTGTGTTTCAGTACTATGGTATTTAAATAAAATTGATTAGCCTGGGATCTCTTCAGGCTTCTTGGGATTTAACAAAAGCATTGTAGAGATCCTGCCAGTTCTCAAAGGATTTTTTTTCCCTTTGAGGACATTTTTCCCTGTCCTCTAGGTGAGGGCAATAAATCTGAGGGTGAGCTCATAGAGCTGGTAATTTCCAGGAGAGAAAGAACTCAGGATTTTAATGGTGCGCGGTGGAGCCAATTTACACACAGGGACAAACTCAGCTGCAAAAGCTGCACCTTTGCAATTTTCCAGGCACCAACTTTTTAACAGCATCTTCTGAGGCCTTGTTAAAGTTGTCCCAAGATGCTTCCAGGGGAGAAAAATCAATTATATGAAATTGTTTGTCTTCATAGAATGGTTTGGGTTGGAAGGGACTTTAAAGCTCGTCCCATTCCAACCCCCTGCAATGGGCAGGGACACAATCCACTGGATCAGGTTGCTCCAAGTCCCTTGTATTGAAATTCCGGCTCCCAAAAATATGGAATTTTTATTTATTTTATCAAAATTGGAGCAATCATTTCAAAACAATTCACTGTTGAAGCCCCTAGTTTTTACCTGGTGAACAAATTGACACCAGCAAAATAACTGGACTGCAGCTCCAGTTTGCCTTGCATTGATTTATAAATAAAATATTTATAAAACCTTTATTGGAATGTTAAAAAAACTACCACAATGATACATTTTTTCTCAATTAAAATTTACCCTAATTGGCCTAATGAACATTTTAGTTTTTCAACATTTTTCTCTAATACTAAAAAAAAATACTCCCTTCCAACCCATGCCATTTTATGATGATCCTGAATAGAAATTCACTATTTAAAAGAAAGCTCATTTGCACAAGGACAGGAGATGTCTGGAAATCTCTCTTAACCAGGAGGATCAATGACTCACTGATGCTTTTGATCCTCCTCTTCCTACAGGTGTGGGAGTGAGGGCTAATTTAAGACAGCATGGAGAGACAGGCAAAGTGGAAATCTTTTCACTTCCTGTGCAGCAATTTAGATTGGATATTAGGAAGAATTCCTTCATGGAAAGGGTTTTCCAGCCCGGGAACAGGCTGCCCAGGGCAGTGGTAGAGTCACTGACTCTGAAGGGATTTAAAAGCTGTGTGGATGTGGCACTTGGAGACATGGATTAGTGGTGGCCTTGGCAGCCCTGGGGAATGGTTGGACTTGATGATCTTACAGGACTTTTCCAATCTCAGTGATTCCATGATTTTATTTAGCTGGGATGAATCCAATCCTAAATCATTCTAGCACAATGAAACTGATGGTGTTTCCCTCATGGCAACCATTGAATTTCTATCCCTAATGGATTTGGTGATGTAACTGGAAGGGACCTTATATACAATCCCATTCCAACCCTCCTGCTATGGGCAGGGACACCTTCCACTATCCCTAATATCCCACATTGCTCCAAGGCTCATCCAAGCTGGCCTGGAACACTCCCAGTGACAGGGCAGCCATGGCTTCTCTGGGAAACCCATGCCAGACCACCACAGGGAAGAATTTTTTCCAATATCCCATCTAAACCCACCCTGTGTCAGTGTGAAGCCATTCCCTCTTGTCCTGCCTCCATGCCCTTGTCCGGAGTCTGTCACCACTCCTTCTCCTTTCTCTATAAATTGTGCCTTGTATGATTTTAATAATTCACTTCTGAGAGAGAATTATGACTAAAAATATTCTTATATGTCTATAGAAAACCCTACAAGCAGAATCTGCACTGTCTCTATCTTCCAGTGTCAGTGGGGGAATTTGGGGACACTTAGTGCATGTGCCTCTGCCATCTGCTGTCACAGCACAGGAAAAGCATCTCAGAGGGGGAGACAAGCCTCATCCTGGACTCATTTATTTATTTGAAAATTATGATCCCACGCGAGTGAAAGTGTTTAGGAAGTTTGGGGTTTTCAGCATGGATTTTTTAATATTTACAGTCATATGTGTATATAAATGTATTGGTACATAATTTGAAGTCTGTAGGCTTTAGGCATTTAAGTCATTTTTGTGTAGGGGTAGAGTAGGAAAGTGACTCTGAGTGTAACTCTGGGTGTAACTCCAGGGCTCTGCCAACCCAGCTTGTCTCAGAAGGCTCTGCAGCGCTTCCAGAGTCTCCACATGGATTCCTTCACCTCGCTGCTCCTCAGGGTGTAGATGAGGGGGTTCATCATGGGTGAGAAGATGGTGTAGATGACACAGACATACTTGCTGGTGGGTAAGGCCCCAGCGGGCCGCAGGTAGGTGAAGATGCAGGGCATGAAGAGCAGGGTGACCACCATCACGTGTGAGGCACAGGTGGACAGCGCCTTCCAGTGCCCCTGGGACAGGCGGGCCCGCACCTTGGCCAGGATGAGCGCGTAGGAGGCCAGCAGCACCAGGAAGCAGCCCAGGGATATGAGGCCGCTGTTGGAGGCCATGAGCCACTCGATGAGGGCCGTGTCGGTGCAGGCCAGGCGGACGATGGGCGGCACGTCACAGAAGTAGCTGTGGATCGTGTTGGGGCCGCAGAAGGGCAGCTGGAGCATGAGCACAGTCTGGACGATGGAGTGGGTAAAGCCCCCGAGCCAGCAGGCAGCGACCAGGGCCCAGCAGGCCCCGCGAGCCATGATGGCCGTGTAGTGCAGGGGCCTGCAGATGGCCGTGTAGCGATCAAACGCCATCACCGTCAGGAGGAACATCTCCGAGGAGCCCACAAAGTGCAGGAAAAACAGCTGGGCCATGCAACCCTCAAAGGCAATGGCCTTGTGCCCTGAGAACAGGGCCACCAGCACCCTGGGGATGGTGACAGAGGTGTAGCAGATGTCGATGAAGGACAGATTGCAGAGGAGGAAATACATGGGTGAGAAGAGCTTGGGGTCAGTCCTGACTGTCACAATGATGAGGAGGTTGCCCAGCAGGACCATGATGTAGGCCAGGAGGAAGAGGGTGAAGAAGAGGAGTTGCAGCTCCCGGGTATTGGAGAGCCCCACGAGGATGAATTCAGTCACCTGGGAGAAGTTGTCCTGTGCCATTGCTGCAGCTCAGGCTCCCATGGCACAGGCAAGGGGGTGGCCAGGAAGGGAAGGGAATGTGCTACAGCTCCAAGGCTCATGAATGGTGTGAGCAGGATGCATTTGCTGCTGAAGAAAGCACAGTGTCATGTTATAAATGACAGAAAGCAGAGTTTGCACTCACCCCCTGTTCTGTTCCTATTCAGGTCTCTGGCCCCTCCACATTGACCTTCTCCCCTGAATTCACTGTTACCACTATTTTCCTGCATTGTAGTTGGTATGCTGCCATTCTGTCAGGGAGAAATCACAGAAGCATGGAATTGTTAAAGTTGGAAAGGCTGTAAAACTATTGATTCCAGTCATACCCCCAGCACTGCCAAACCCTCCACTAAACCGTGTCCCCAAGTGTTACATCCATACTGCTTTTAAATCCCTTCAGGAATGGTGATTCCAGCACATCCTGCTCTCAGATAACAAGAGCCATGAATGCTGTAAAAATGCTGGGCTGTCCTTTTACCTGCTGGAAATTTCAAGTGCCATGGCTGAAGCAAGTGCTGCCATTCTCAAGCATGAGGTGTTCCATGTTCTGATCCTAATGACACTCCTCTAAACTGAGGAAAGGGCTCTCCAGTTGGCTTATCCACTCTGAAACTGTGAATACATGCATAGAAAACAGGTCTGGGAAGTTCCTCACTGGAGAAATTGTGGTTTCTAATACAACAGAAGCTGCAAAACCCTGCATGGCTTCTCCACCTCTCTATTTTTAAAGGAATTTTTAAAGTTCTTCAGTAGACAAATACACTCACTGTCCTGCAGAGGTTAAAGTGGAACCAGCAGAGGAATGCACTTGTCCATTTAAAATCCCTCCTGGAAATTCCTTTGTTCCTCATTTCTGCCAAAGAGTTTATGACTCAGCAAGCAGGAGGTTACGAGGAGGTTACAGATGTCTGTGGTGCTGACAGCATGAAATAAAGTTGCCTTAAAAGATCTAAAAGGCCAAATCATTAGACAGGGGACATTAACAGGACACACACATTGTCCTCTGGTATGTTGAATATCCACTATTCCTTCTGTTGTCTTTTTGGGAAGCCAGTGCTTCCCTGAAGGAGTGACAGTGAAATCTGAGCCAGAGTGTCACTGACATGTAACAGCAAGCTCTGATTATTTAGCTGAGGAGGGTGGGAAATCATACCCAGGTCCTGATCGGGGTGTGGAGCACCCCATAAATACACCTGAAGTGACAGTGGCATAGTGAATGAGATGTTTGTGACCCTCCTTTACTGACAAACACCCACAAATCCACCCTTACAGCATTCCCATGCAGAACACAAGGATCACTAGTGTGTGATATTCCTGAAAGTGCTCAAGACCAAGCTGGACAGGGTTTGGAGCAGCCTAGTCAGTAGACCTGCCCATGGCAGGGGTTCAGAACAAGCTGAGCTTTAAGGTGCCTTCCAACCCAAACTGTTCTGGGATTCTAAATCTGTAACTGATTTTTTAATGCTTTTTTTTCCCTAAATCATAAAATAGACCTCACGAAAGTCACTCACCAGCAGTGCTGCTTTGCACAGGCAGGATTTCAGTGGGGCCTGAGCAAAACAAAGGAACAATCCCAGAACACTCCCACAGAGTCCACTTGCTGTCGCTCCTCTGATGACCTCCCCAAACCACTTCAGGGGGTTCCATCAGAACCTCTCAGTTCCATCAGAAACTCTCTGCAAGGTGCTGCTCAGAAGTTATGAAAGCTCTCTATCTCTGCCAACTCTGAGCCCTGAAAAGAACAGCCCAACCTTCTGTATTTCCCATTCTGCAAAAAAAAAAAAAGAAAAAACCAACCTCCAGGAGCATCTTCAAATACAATTATTTCTGTAACAGAAATAGTTCAAGTAAATCACACAACAGAAGCACAAGACTATCAGGAGTAATGAGATCCCAGAGGCAAAGGGAGTTTTGTCAGAAATCATCAGTGGGCAAGCAGTTAGAATTGTTCTTTGGGTAGTTATTAGTGTAGTCCCTGGAGAGCGACATCAGAGTAAAGATGTCTCTTACATATAAATATCTATATTAATTATATCTATATAAGTTCATATAAATGGATACAGATTTTGCTTTCTGTCCTAACCAATATTTCTTATCTACAATTTTATTTCTTACTAACTTACATGTTGACAGCACAAAGCAAAAATATCACTGACATAATCCCTTAGACACCTGACTTACAAGAAGTAACTCAGGAAATCACTTCAGAAAATGCACAAAGGTTTGTGGGGAGCTTTCCTGACACAGTAAAGCACAGAAGGAACTTTTGAGCTCAAGTATGAAATTCTTACAAGAATTCTTGGCAAAGTGTAGAGGAGCCTGACACTGTTTCCAGTGACACCTTCCATAACCTATGGGTGAATATTTACTCAGCAGCAGTGAGACCTCTAAAAAAACTCCACTGGTGTTCACCTCCAAAGCATTTAAAAATACATTTCTTTTATTTAGTGCTGTCTTGGGCAGAGATAGGTGAAGTAGATAGAATTATAGGATAATTATGGAATTGTAAAATAGCTGTTTGGGTTGGAAGGTACCTTAAAGACCTTTTCATTCCAATCCCCTGCCATGGGCAGGGACACCTTTCACTAGGTCAGGTTGCCCCATCCAGCCTGGCCTGGAACAGGGCAGAAAGGATTTGTTGAACTGGGAGAGGAAGGGGAGAAGTTTCCCCTTCTGTTTCTTCATCAGCAAACCACAACTAGCTCTTAATATCAGGGTTTGTTTTATGTTGTTGTTGTTGTTTGTTTGTTTTTTTATTGTGGGGTGGGGTTTTTTGTTTATTTTTTTTTCCTTATGGGATGCTCTATCTGGACAACATTTTCAGTATTTTTAACAGTATTTAAGCACTGGTGTTACAGTTGCTCAGGTGGCCATGGTCTGGGCCTGTGCTTCTAGACAAGGAATAGGAAGGGAATGCCAGAGTTCCCAATGTCTTTCCCATCATAAAAAGAACTTTTACTGCCTTCCTAGTTACAGCAGGAGCCAACAGCCAGCTGTTCTTTGAAAGGCAGAAGAAATTAGAGCAAAACATGCTTGATTTTCTCCGATCCGTTGGGAACATGACCACAGCCCTAGCCCTTCCCGTTTCCACTTCCCACTTTCCTCCTGCAGAGTTTCCTCATGGCTGCCTTCACCTCCCCATTCTGGAGGGTGTAGATGAGGGGGTTGAGCATGGGTGTGATGAGCGTGTAGAACACGGCCACGCTCCTGTCCCGGGACAGGTCACTGGACGGGCGGATGTAAACAAACGTGGTGGGCCCAAAGAACAGGATCACCACAGTGATGTGAGACCCACACGTGGACAGGGCCTTGTGCCACCCTGCCAGTGTCTGGCCCCTCAGGGAAACCAGGATGACCACGTAGGACGTGAGCAGGATGAGGAAGCAGCTCAGGGATATGACTCCGCTGTTGGCCACCGCGGCCAGGCCCTCAGCGCGCGTGTCGGCGCAGGCCAGGTGGAGCAGGGGGTGGACATCACAGAAGTAGTGGGCCACTCTGTTGGGGCCACAGAAAGGGAGCAGGGCGATGGGGAGGGTCTGGAGGGTGGAATGCAGGAAGCCCCCAGCCCAGGAGACCCCCATCATGCAGCTGCACAGGCGGCGGGACATGAGCGCAGGGTAGTGCAGGGGCCGGCAGATGGCCACGCAGCGGTCGTAGGCCATGGCTGTCAGGATGAAAATCTCTGTGCAGCCAAAAAAATGAACCCCAAAGAGCTGCCCTATGCAGCCTGCAAAGGTGATGGTGTTGTTTTCCACCAGGAAGCCAGAAATCATTTGGGGAGCTGTGACAGAGGAGTAACAAATATCTACAAAGGACAGGTGGCAGAGGAAGAAGTACATGGGGGAGTTCAGGTGCCTGCTGCTCGTCACAGTGAGAACCATGAGATTTCCTGCCACTGTGAGTGTGTAGAAAAGCAGGAACACCACAAAATATATTTTCTGCACCCCTTGGTTCTCTGAGAGGCTCAGGAGGATGAATTCCTTCATGCTGCTGGAGTTTTCTTTGCCAATGTGCTGGGCAATGTGCAGTGCAGAGCCTGGAAATGAGGAAAGATAAAATGATTCATCAGTTTTTTCATTCTTAAAAATTAATTCTTTATCAGAAGAGCATTGTCTCTAATAAATACATAGGATTAGAATTAAGTTTATCAAGTGATCTTTAAATTTGTTTTGTTTTTTGCTTGTTTTTTTGTTGTTCTTCCCCTCTACATGTTTAATTTGCCTTGTATGAGACACAGCCATAGAATCATAGACTCCTGGAATGGTTTGGGTTGGAAGGAACCTTAGAGATCATCTAGTTCCAACCTCACTGGATCCCTTTGGGACTGAATCCATCTGATCCAGGCTCCTATTTTATGATTTTAAAATAGAGCAAAATCAGAAAATCCTGTAGAGGCAAAAAGCTGATCAAGCACCCGCAGAAGATGCTGAAATGTAGAAAAACCAAAATTGCTCTCAAACGCAAAAAAAAAAAAAAAGAAGCCTAAAAAGGAAGTTGAGAAAGTTGGGCTTTTCTTGTGCTTGGAGTTTTACTGGCAGAAGGTAAAACATACTCAAGAGAGGGGATAAAAGGGGGGTCTTACCTCTAAAATAATCTTTTCAGTCACTGACTAGAGGTACATGATATAGTGCAATCAATTGCAATATGAAATAAATAAAATGTGGACTGTTATAATTTCAAAAAAAAGGATAAGGAATTGCACCGTCCCCTTATTGCAAGGGTTTTCCCCTAAAATCTCAGGTGGTTAATTGAAAAAGAATTCAGTAACCTGATTTGGGACTGCAAAGCCAGTTCTGCACATGGTTATAGCCAAGGATATCCAGAGATGGTTGACAACTTCGGGGGAAATTTCTTTTAGTATTTTCACATTTGTCAAGAAGAAGAGCAGGGGTGGAAAAAAGAGGACAGGAAATCAGGAAAAGGAAAGAAAAGAGGAAAGGGAAAAGATCCTGGAAAACTTACCTCCTCTGTGTTTGGAGATCTAATTTTTGTGCAAGAGCTGTGAGATTTTATGTCCCCAACATCTCCCTTTCCTGGTATAGGCTTTAAAGAACATAGAACAGCTTCTGAAAAGCTTCCAACATTTGCTTAGGATGTGCCTTTTTAAATCCCAGATCATTTAATTCCTTGCTTTCCTGTATCACCAAGTGTATCCTGGCTTTTCCTGCCCATGTTAGAGCTGCTTGGAGGGACTGTGAGCACTGAAGGGTGCACACACAGCTCAGCAAGCAGAGAGAAAAAAAACCTGTTTAAGTAACTTTCTTCAAACCTCTCCAAGGAAATCTTCCTCCTCTAGGGCTTAATTCCCTGTTTACACAGGCTTCCTCTGCCCTCTCCAAGGAAATCTCCCAGCTCAAGGGCTCTTGGGGCTGGAGGAGGGAGGTGGGAATGCTCAGTGGTGGGAAGGAGAAGAAATTAATCCCATCCTGCCAGGGGAGGTTTAGATTGGAGTTTAGGAAGAATTTCTTCACTTACAGAGTGGTTCAGGCCTGGCACAGTTTACTGAGAGCAGTGGTGGAGTCACCATCAATCTAGAGAGATTTAAAACTTGGATGTGGCACATGTGTTAGTGGTGGCACTGCTGGGGAATGGAGAGGGCTTCTCCAACCTTAACAATTCCATGATTCTTGGAAATAACAGCCAATAGATTAGCTGAATATTTAATTGGGCAAGCATGTGATGTGACCTGGTCAAGTTAACATTCCCAGATTCTGCCATTAATCCATGCTTTGTGCATTTCCCGAGTGTAAAGACCCCTTAGATCCACAGCTTAGGCTTTATAGCGCTGTGAGTAATAAGCAATAAAATTGTGAGAATTTTTAAATGACCGTGTATCCCAAAAAAACCTCACAAGCCCTCATGAAAAAAAAAATCTGGGAGATTTCTAGTAGTAAGTAGATCAGAGACAGAAGGTGGCTAGGATCACTTCTTGATGACCCTCCAAGTCCCTATTTTCCATGAAATTTCATCACTGGTAGCCCAGGGAATAAGGCTTTTTGCAAGAACTTGCATATTTCAGCAAAGGTCAGTGAAGTCAGGCGTAAGTAAAAAAAAAATTCCATATTTTACAAATTGGGAAACTGAGGGAGGGGCTGAAATCAGCTCTTGTACATCTATGGAAGTCAGCTGAGTTGAGCCTTTGCCATTCCAGGCTTTCCTGTGGAAAGAAATGGATCTATCCATCTAATAAGTTAGGGGAAATGGCTTTAGATGACAGAAGGTGGGTTTAGATGGGATGCTGGGAATAAATTCTTCCCTATGAGGGCAGTGAAGCCCTGGCACAGGTTGCCCAGAGAAGCTGTGGCTGCCCCATCCCTGGAAGTTTTCCAGGCAAGGTTGGAGCAACCTGGGATAGTGGAAAGTGTCCCTGCCCGTGGCTAGGGTGGAACTGGATGAGCTTTAAAGTCCCTTCTAACCTAAACCATTCCAGAATTCAGTGAATTTGTGTATTACTTCCACTCCAACTCATCACTGCCCTGAAGTGTACTGTGTATTTTCAACTTGTGATTTAGGTGCATCAGTAGTTTCATCCACTGCCCTTCCCTTTGTTTTGCTGACAATTTCTGAAATTCAGAATGGCCCAGTAACAACAAAGGCATTTGGATGTCTCCCAACATGGAATGCCAGCAATCCGTGCAGAGAAAATGGGAACCCTCAAATTAGTGAGGAGATTAAAGAGTGCTCTGGATAAAAATAGTATTTTAATTGAAATATAATTTTACACTATAGCCTGGAGTTCTGGCCAGGTTAATGAGGGCTGCCAGTAATCACTATAGGAGATAGGATTGGGTAAGAAGGTAAAAACGATGATACAATCTTTGGGAAAGGAAGAGGAAGAACAAATGACAACAGAAGCTGAAGATGTACAAATGTGTTTCTGACCTGCTAAGCACATTTGGGCTGGATCTTCCTGTTGCTGTGCCTGCTGACACACATGGCAGCGATTTGGGTGGCGTCACACTCCTGTCCCTTTACTTCCCTGACCCAAGGGACTAAGACAGGAGGCTGGCAGCTCCCCAAAATAGTTCCCTGTAAGGATGTCAGGAAGGAGAAAGGTGTTATCTCTGTTTCCTTGCCTTTTGGCAGGTGGATCTGGGAGGCTCATGGACATGGAGTGTGCATGGACAGGAACTGGGGTGTTGTGGATGGGTGCTGGTGGGTTCTGTTTAGGAGACACAAGGTGAGGAAGAGGCTGCAGCCCTGCTCAGGGGGAAGTTGTGAAACTGGAAGTGAAAGGCATGGGGCTGGAGGGATTTTGTGAAATCGGAAGTATTGAGGTGTTGAAGGACTGTGCTGAAAGTCTGTGGGATGTGACAGTGCACTGAAAGAGCTCCATGTTGAGGGCAGCACAAGCAGAGTTTGGGCATCTGGAGCTGCTGAGGTGGGAAGTTTTGGTGCAAGGTTAGATGAAGCAATAGGGACTCCATAAGGTGCTAAACTGTGCTGGGAGAGGCTGTGGGTCAGAAGAGGACCCACTGTGGTGACGGGTGTGTGTCAGCTGGGCAGGGACAGGAGGGAATGAGAAGTGCTGAGGGAGGTTGTGAAACCTCCAGCAAAGATGTTATGGGAGAGGACTTAAAATTTCTGTACCTGAGCAGCACTAAAACCTCATCTTCAGGGGATGTGAAACCAGAGCATCTCAGGGCCCCGAGTAGGACACAACACCAGTGAAAGGTTTGTATGGACAGCTCTTGCAAGAACAGCTGAGGAAGGGAGAAGTAGTAAAAAAATGTTTCCATGACTCTGCAAAGAGGGGAGAGGGAAGTGGTTCAAATCTGAATGATCATATCCACACAGAGGAGGTATTTCCCCCACGAGTGATTGGCTGCCTGGAGGGTCACGCTGAAAACACTGTGGCTTTTTAAATAGTGGCTGTCCAGCCCAGCGCTGCAGGATGACACAAGGACTCGAGCTGCACTCTATGTCACACAGTCCAGGGGACAACATTGCCAGGCACAAGTACTGAAATTCCCAGGAACACAAGGAAGGTGAGAAATTCTAAGATGGGTCTTTGCACTCTGATGGTTTCTGTCAGGCTTTGGGGAAAGGAGGAGACATAAAAACAATGGAGGAAAAAAGATCAAAAATTTACTTCCTTTGCTGGACAGAAATTTCTGTAGGTCAGGAATTGATGATAATAATTTTCAATATAAGGAAAGCTTCATTCCAGGGACTCTTCCATGTACAAGTGCTCTTGAACTGCTCTAAATGCATCTCTGTAATATAAAAAGTCATTACTCAGAGACCTGGCATTACAACAGCATAACTTTCTGTCCATATTCTGAGACATCTTTGTGGGTTCAGTGTTGTTCTGCCTCAGGAACTACAAGCAGGATTTGCAGGCAAACCACAGGGAGGATGTTTAATCTCAAGGGAGAAAAAGACCACCTGGACTCAGGCTCCTGCTGTTTGAGGAAAGTCTTCCCTTATTAGTTACATAAGGAAGTAGAATCACATCTTGAATGTGTCTTGGAGACAAGAATTCAGTCTGTCCAAGGGAATATGATAAATAAACGAGAACAGTGAGTGACTTTTGCGGTGTTCTTCTCCATGGTCTGCAGAAGTAAGAGAGGATTTTGTCACTTCTGTTACAGCAGATGTTTTGTCATTTACCCATTGCAGCCATTTCTGTTCCTGGCAGACTTCATGCACATACAGCACCTTCCAGTGCCTAAAAGTGCTCCAAGACAGCTGGAGAGGGACTTTGGAGAAGGGCCTGGAGTGACAGGGGAATTTTTTTAAACTGGAAGATGGTGGATTTGAATTAGATCTTGGGAGGAAATTCTTCCCTGTGAGGGTAGCGAGGCAGGAGGAGATGTGGCTGCCCTATCCCTGCAAGTGTCCAAGTGTCCCAGGCCAGGTTGACAGAGATTTGGAGCAACCAGGTCTGTGAAAGGTGTCCCTGGCTGTGGCAGGAGATTTGAACAACATGAGCTTTAAGATCCCTCCCAACCCAATCCATTCCGTGATTCTATGACATGATCAATGGCACAAAGCCATTTAACATTGGGAAATAATCACCTGTCATTCCCTGAATCCCCAGCAGAGAGAGTTGCTCCTCTGGAGGCTGCAGTGGGCTGAGACAGAGCTTAGGTGACACTCAAATGTTCACACCTTCAGATCCACCCAGATCGAGTGGAAATTTGGTTGCACAGAAACCAGGAAACCATTTAACCACTGGGTCTTCCTGTGTTCTAGCAGCAGAAATGCAGCACACAAGAGGCTGTTTCTGGTAATTTCTGCAAAAATATGATCATTTGTGGCCACCCCTGGAGCAGGTTGTGAGGGAGGAACAGCCACAGGGCTGCTCTCCAGAGTCTTCATTTAAGAAGTGCTCAAGGTGCCCTAAAGAGCTGAGGATGTGATCATCCAGCTCTGCAATGCCAGCAGGTCCAGGGGCTGGAAATCCCTGGAAACCAGGGGGTTTCAGTCAACCCTAAAGGAAATAATAGAATCCTCGAATAATTTGGGTTGAAAAGGACTTCAAAGCCCATCCAATCCCACCTCCTGCCATAGGCAGGGACACCTTCCACTAGCCCAGGCTGATCCAAACCCCATCCTGCCTGGCCTTGAAATTCCCTGCGCCACACACTTCTTTTCCCTCTGTCTGTGAGGTCAGCATGCCTGGGGTGCTGGGATGAAACAGCAGTGATTCAGTTTGTCATGTTCTGGGTGCTTTTGGAAGTCTGACTCCAAGTGTGCTGCTGCACCACAAAGAGAGAACAGAGGATTCATGCTGGCTACATGGTTCAGTGATTCACATCTTCCCAGAAAACCCAATTTTTTTGTTCCTCTCCTCTTTTTAACTTCTCTGTCTTCCATGTCCAAATTCACAGCTGATTGGAGGACAGCAGAAGAACCACTGTATTTGTTCTCATCAGACCAAACAAAAGGTGTTAAACCCTTTTATTTTTCATTGCCAAGATTCTCAATCAGATCTCAGTAGCATGGGGAAGCAAACAGTGACCTAACTCAAGAAATGGTGTAGAAAAGTTACAGAGCCACAGCTGACATGCCCTGTGAGAACAAGATAATCTGTGGTTTCTTACATGTGATTCTTTCAGTTTCTGAAGGAGGAGCTGAGAGCTCTGCCAGACCAAAATATTTATTTGTTACTGTACATGGGACTCAGGAGAATCACATCAAATGGTACTTCATTAAAACAGAAATCACTTGTCAATATTAAAAAACTACCAGTTGTTCTCCTGGAATCACAGAATTCCAGAGTGGTTTGGGCTGGAAGGGACCTTAAAGATCATCCATTTCCAATGCCCTGCAATGGGCAGGGACACCTTCCACTATCCCAGTTTGCTCCAGCCTGGATTTGGACACCTCCAGAGATGGGGCAGCCACAGTTTCTCTGGGCAACCTGTGCCAGAGCCTCACCACCCTCCCAGGGAAGAATTGATTCCTAATATCCCATCTAAACCCACATCTGGTCAGTGTGAAGCATTTACCCTTTGTCCCATTACTCCAGGCTCGTGGTCCCTTCCAAGCCATATTATTTTGAGATTCCATGAAATCAAGTTCTAGCTACAAAACCTTGGAACAAACCAAGGAACCCTTCTAGAAAAGTCACCCTGGAGTTACCACCTCTCCCCTCTCTGCTCCCAGGTCTGAATCACCCATTATGAGACCCTCAGCCACATCAATCCTCCCTCCAACCATCCAGGCTCCTGGGACCAACCAGAGCGGGGCTGTGGGACTACCAGAGCCATCCTACACTGTGCTCAAGTTCATGGAGAGCTTCTGCCTGCTGAGTGCTGCCTGTGGGATGGTGGGGAATGGCCTGGTCCTGTGGTTCCTGGGCTTCCGCATCCGCAGGAACCACTTCACCGTCTACATCCTGAACCTGGCGGCCGCCGACTTTGGGTACCTGCTGTGCATCGCCGTGGAGACCGTGCAGTACCTGATGCAGTTCAACGTGGGCGTGCAGTTTGGGATATTCCTCTTCCTGGATCTCTTCATGTACGGCACGGGGTTGTACCTGCTGACGGCCATCAGCATTGAGCGCTGCCTGTCCGTGCTGTCCCCCATCTGGTGCAGGACACACCGCCCAAAGCACCTGTCTGCCGTGGTGTCTGGCCTGCTCTGGGCCCTGTCCCTGCTCCTGAACACTCTGGGATATGTTTTGTGCACGGTTCTCCCCTCTCCCAGGGTCTGCAGGCGCCTGCTCATCGCCATCGGAGCCCTGGATTTCCTCGTCTGCGCGCCCCTCATGCTGCTCTTCAGCCTCACCCTCTTCCTGCGGGTCAAGTGCAGCTCCCAGCCCTTCCAAACGGGCCGGCTCTTCATCGTCATCATGCTCACCATCCTCTTCTTCCTCATTTTTGCCGTGCCCCTCAGTGTCCTCATCCTCCTGGATTTCCTGGGCCACAAGTTCCTGTATTCCCCGGAGATTGGCTTTGTGCTGTCCTGTGTCAACAGCACCCTGAACCCCGTCATTTACTTCCTGGTGGGAAGCTACAGGGATCGGAAATTCAGGCTCACCCTCAGGCTGGCATTCCAGAGGGCCTTCCAAGACTCAGCAGATGACAGAGATGAGAGGGAAACCCGGGACACCATAACCATGTCCTCCTGAAATCCTGCCTGGGATGTCTTGGCAGAACTGAAGAACTCCAAGGTACTGGGGAAGGTTCATCTCACCTGACCCTCAGTACCCTCCTTGTAGATATTTTAGGTCATTATTTTACGTCCCCATCTGTGGCATGTAAGCATCTGTATTTACCTGACTTGTATTTAGGACACATTAAAAGTTCCTGTTTCTTTCCAGTGACTTTTAATTAATATTAATTTTATTGATGAAGGGCCTTGGGTGGCTGCTCCCTTCAGGACTGAAGAATAGTCCTCTTTCCAGAGGTGATGGAATCTAAATGTAGCTGTGTGGACAGATGCCTAAGGATGGACATCAGCCTGTGTGCAATTCCAAACCCTGGATGCCTTTTAAAAGATGCATCTGAATTCCAAGGTACCAAACTAGAGCCTGATTTCCAATGTGTGTTCAGATGGGAGATTGTGATGCCTCTCCTGGCTTGTGAAAGTGGAAAAGTTGAAATGTCTTGGTGTCTGAATTTCATCAAAGAAATCCTGCTAAGGATAAATCCTTGTCATTTATAAATTCTCATATTTATATTTCTTGTTATTGTTGTCTGATTTATCAGCTGATAAAACCACACAGAATATAAACTCAGATAAATATTTTTTTTTAATTTAAGGCACAGGAAGAACATTCCAGTCAGTGTCTACTGAAAAAAGACAGGAAAGCCAAGTTTAATTTATAAAAGTTAATTCCAGGTGGTTTTTGGTGCAACATTACTGTGCTTAGGTGAATAACATTTCCTCCAGTGATTCCAGAGGGAGCAGGACCAGCTCCTGTGTGAGTGACCCAACTATTTATGGGTATTTAGCACACTAGGGATTTCCTTCTTCATCTGTCCTGTCCAAGCAAATCCTTCATCATGCTCAATCTTTATTTTTTACTTTCTCCCTTACTTTCTGATTTTCTTTCATTCTTTCTTTCTATGTTTTTTCTCCCATTCATTCATTCTCTTGTTTAGTTTTCTTTCTTTTTCTTTCTTTCTTTCTTTCTTTCTTTCTTTCTTTCTTTCTTTCTTTCTTTCTTTCTTTCTTTCTTTCTTTCTTTCTTTCTTTCTTTCTTTCTTTCTTTCTCTCTTTCTCTCTTTCTCTCTTTCTCTCTTTCTTTCTTTCTCTCTTTCTTTCTTTCCTTCTCTCTTTCTCTCTCTTTTTTTTTAACTCTCTCTTTTCCTCAAATTGTAATTTTCACCCATCTCTTACCCCCCTACAGCCCAAATCCCACCATCACCATCCCAGCACCGCTTGCTCTGCCCATTTTTGCAATTGTTGCTTCATCAGCAGAGTTTATTCCCTATGGATGGGGTGATGAGGGAATACAGCTGCGGAACTGGACTGAGCCTGGCTGCAGTGCTTGGAATGCCCTTGTATCCAGACTTCTGGCTGTCTCTGAGGTGCCACATCTCCGGGTGCCACATGTCCAGAAGTGCCTCACAGAGCTGTTGCCTCCACCACAGTGTCCCCAGGACCGTGGCTCCTCTCATCACTCCCAGCTTTCTCCTCAAACACCCTCCTCAGAGCCACTCTGACGGAGCGCTGGAAGCGGCGCCGCCGGCAGCTCCCCACCAGCACGTAAATCACCGGGTTGAGGGTGCAGTCCAGCAATTCCAGCAGCAAGGAGGTGTTTTCTGGGAATAGCTCAATGGAATCAGGAAGGCTGAGGAAAATCTCCACACAGAAAGGGATGCCAA
>VXBI01008284.1:546356-586738 GCA_013397375.1 Toxostoma redivivum | reverse complement strand
ATTCAACCCCCAACAGGGCATCATCTAAGAAAAAAATGTAATCTAGCACAGTACAGAAACTATTAAATGTAGCAAGGAGAAATTAGTTTGCAAGAGAAATATTTTTAAGTGGATTCTTCCATGTCTAGTTGGAAATTCAGCTAAATGTATGATAGTGTGGAAAAAAGCCACAGTCAGAAATGGGGCAGTTAGAAGCTATTGCTGTCTGGGCAAAGGAATGAGGTGATTGTCAAGTGGTGCCTTGAAGGTAAAGGGAAGCTCTGTTTTTGGTGGAAATACTTAACATAAAGATTTTAGGAGAAAACAGTAGTGGGTGTTTGTGTTAAAGGGATTGCAAGGGAGAGGCATGGGAAAATTGTGTGTGTGTTAAGTGACTCTACATTGTACTTATACTTTCAGAGCTTCTATCCTGCCTTCTGCGTAAATAATGTTTAGAAAATATTTATAACATATACAGTCAACTTGGTGTTTAGGTCTTTCAGAGCCTAGTTAAAAAAAAAAGGAAGTACCAGTAGTGTTAACATAGTTCAACCCTTGTGTATTTAAATTGTAAACTCATGGAGGAAGAAATGTACAGGGATATATTGCACAGTGCTTGACACAGTGGGTTCCTGGCTTCTGTATCTTATTATACTGCAAAGAGCAAACAAGAAACATAACTACATTACAGTCACTATATTTTAGAATTATAGTTCAGACAGTAGTGATTGAACCAGTGGTAAAATGGGATTTCAGTCTGGGTTTGCACATGTATAATTTGAAATTAAATCCTCAAACAAGCCAGGAGAACTATAGCTGTAGGGGAGCAGATTATCAGAGTTCAGAGGCCAGATAGTTAGTGGAAGGAAAAGCGGGCTCTGGGGTTTCCTTTGTTTTACACAAATATATATCTGCAACCCATACAGATGCAAAATTGCCTTAGTTTGGCCAACTACTGACTCCCTCTTCTCTCCCCTCTCTTGACACATGGCTTCTTTCTACTTATACAAACTACAGCTGCACAGCAAGTAGCATACAACACTAGTGTTACACTAGCCTTGTCATCCCTGTATTTATTTTCTTCAGTACCTGCATGTAACCTTCATCCCTGGAAGTAAAGGCTTTATTAAGTGATGTTAGGTGTCATTCTTAACCCACCTCTGAGCTATTACACTCAGGTATGTGTTAACATACAGGCCAGTACCTTTCCTTATCCAGGAAAAGTGTGGTGTGTTTGCTTGTTAATGATACAATGAGGAAATAAAATCTTGGTGAGGTAGAGGAATGAGGCCACAAAATTTTTTCACAACCTTCCTGTTCTTCCATGTAGGTAACAGGAATGGGTACATGCATTCTTGATGCTGGAGGGAGCTGAATGTGTCAATAATAATAATAATAATAATAATATCCCTTCTGATCTTCCTGGGCAGCCTTGTTAAAAAAAAAACTTCTTTCCCCAAGGAATCAAGAGATCTTGTCTGTGCTATTCTGCCTGCTCTGCTCAGGTGGGAATCGCACTATCTGCCCACAGGAGGAGAGCAAAAACCAGAAGAGATGAAACCCAGTGTGCATGTGAAAGGGGAGAATTTTGCTTAAGGCATCTGAAGTATCATGGGAGGCTTAAGATAAAAGTTCTTTTTGTGTTTGGAGTGCAGCTGTGGAATATCTGACCTCAGGCACAATGGCTACCAGGGACTTTTATCTTCATCATTTGATGGTATAAAGTTTCAAGAACCTTGAGTCTGCACTGCTAAAACGAGATGCAATGGATGCTCCCTCTAGCTCCTTAGCTGAATTAGCTGGAGGGCATAAACTCAAGAATTTTTCTTGTTATTTTATTGGGTAGGAGAGAATGACACTGGCTTTACATGCAGATGAATTGTAAGTATCCATTCTTAAAATTCTGCTTTCCCAAAAAGCCTACAAAAAGAGTATTAGCACCTGGCAGCTGAGATTGCTGCCCTTCAAGAGGACTTGTTCAGTTTTCTTTATTTCAGTGTGCATCTGCAATTTCTGTACCTTCTTGTCTGATACTGGATTTGCAACGTTTCTGGAGGTCGTTCTTCTGCTTAGGGTCAGGCTACACCTAACACACTGATGTCCATGTCCAGCACTTTTTTTCTCTGCAGTGGAGTAAAATACAAAGAAAAATGTGTTTAACAACACTTGAGGAACTGCAGTCAGCACCTCTTACTCTGCAGATGCTGATGATTGCCCTTGCTTACAGGCACAGGCTAAATCCTCACGCTGTAATTCCTCTTGTATCAGCTCCTATCACTCTCACTGCAATGCTTTAGGTTACTGGAACTATAATTTTCAGAGGAGAGCAAAACAATGTTCCCTATCTCAGTGGGATAAACAGCCTGAAGAGACACATTTTGCCAGATAAGGACAAACTGCAAAAAAGTTTATCATAGTATTTCATTTTCAACTTTGCTTTGCTTTTTTTATAGCAACCATGCAGAGGTGATATTAACTGATAAACCGATTGCCTAAAATATGGCTGTATTCTCTGAGTCCCATGTAAAAGATGAACTCTGTTTGAGTGCTCTCACTGGATCCCTCTGTGTAGTAGGATACAAAATCCTTCTGCAATGACTCAGCATCCCAAATACTGCACAGAATTATTGTAAAAACATTCTGTGATGTTTGAAAACATAAGTCAGTCCCCACATCTCTCTAAACAGGTTGATATCTTTTCCTAAGCAACTGAATGAAGAATTAATTTTGTCCAATTTGAAACCTGTACAGAAATCATCACTTTCAATGTTCAGCTCAATCTTGAACATTACTAGGTTCATGTTTCATTTCAAGAGTATGGTAAAAGGGCAGGGAAAAAAAATCAATGAAAACATAGAGTAAAAAAAGGTAATGGAGTGCTTGTCTCTAAAAAAAATAAATATGGAGGTTGAGAGTGATAAAGAAATAGGACTAGGAAAGGCAGAAATTTGTATGAAAATGTCTGCACTCTCTGTATTATATGGGCAATCACCATGCCCATATAAACCAGTTTCCTTATCCATGGAGGACAAATTTCCATTTAATGGCACAGCTAAACTAAATTTCCCTTAGCATAATAAGAGAGGGAAGAAAGAAAAATTTTTAAGACTTTGATCCCTCTTACTACCAATGTTCACCAGGATGATTTTTCACAAACTTTTCAGCTTGGAAAAACTTTTCCATCTCTTATCATTAATTTAATTCTTCAGTATTCCAACTGAACAGCTGCTGCATGTCCAAGTCTGGCTGACCAAGGTGGGGTAATATTAGCTCTCAACACTTTAGAATCTCTTTTTTTGCCCATTTCTCACCTCGGTGCATAATGTGATATATGGTGACTCTAGTGCTAATTATTAAATTTCATTGGTTAAAAACATATAATTGGAATTTATGTTTGTTTTGTTTTCTTGCTTGTATGTTGTTTGTATTCCTTACTTGCAAAAAATATGGTATGACTTGTTGCTTGAGCTTTCTACAGTGTAGCTCACTCCAAAGGACTGGCTGGGAACAGCAGAAAGATGGAAAATTCGTTCTGCTTTCAACTGAGAATTTCTCTGAACTTTGCTTTGCTTTGCATTGTGAGATCCCTTTTCTGTTCAGGTGCAGTCAGAGAAATGTGGAGTGTGGAAGCTCTTGCAAAGAAGATCAGAGAATCAAAGATCAGTGCTTAAATGAATGCACTCTGTTCCTCTCTCAAAAAGTATTATAATTTCTGGACCTTAATAATTTCTACATTATGTAGATCCAACTACCTAAGCAGAATCTTCACTTTGTGTCTACATCTACTGCTACTCTACCTGTGTCAGCCTGTCAGGACAGATTGACAGTAACCATGCTTTATGACTCCCAGTGTCAAAATCTTATGAGGTTCATTAATCTTTTCATCCTGAATCCACAAGTTTTACTTTCATGATGTATTTTAACTGACTTGTAATATGACAGCACCCTCTCTCTGTATGGATCCTGATACTATAATCCTCTAACAGTATTTAGGGGCAATGGTGTTCTGATTAGCTTCCAGTGGTGATTAATCCTTTTTTCCCCCAAATGACAGCTGTTTATATCATTGGTAGTGCTCTCAATTCTGGCCTGCCTTTTCTTATCAGTCAAGTCCTTTTTCAACACCTGGACCTGGCAATGGATTTCATGCCTCAATGCCTAAGAGCTATTTTAGAGCCATTAACTACACTGGTGCTTACAAAGTAAATGTTACATTCTCCAAGAAGCATCCTGCTTCCCAGTCTCTGTGTTCTTCTTCCTTCCTATCCGCTCCCTGTCCTTATCTTCTCAAATTATTTTAAAGTAAACCTGACTGATTCAGACTAGCCCAGGATATTTAGCAGTCAGTCCTGCCTTTACAGTTTCCAATCACACATTGAGAAAAAAAAACCTAAAAGGAAAGAAAAATAGTTTTTACTGTACTGGGTCTGGCTTAAACATCTACCTTCTTTTGGCATTCTCACAGCCTGGGAATTTAACAATGCTGTACGTGGAGCTGGCCAGTAGGTGTCAAAATAACCTGTCATTTGTACAACTGCAGTGTGACACCGATGGGTGAGTGGTCATCTTTTCTCTTGTGTAGTGTTTATGAAGAGCAGGCTCAGCGAGGGTCTTGTGTCTTACCCAAGAATGGAGCTGATGTTGTGGCAGTTTAACAAGAGTGTGGCAAAGCTGTAAGTGATTGTATTACAGATGCTGTGTCAAATCCAGTGATCAGACTAATAATGCTGCAGAAAGCCATGCACTCAGCTGACCTTCCCTCTCCCCCAGTAAAACTTTGCAAACCGCATGTATGCTTTCTACAAGTCTGCATATAGTGCTGCCATAAATTGAGATGAAAGCTTCATTTTGCTGGCATCTTGGCTTTGTTTTCTGTCCCTTTGTCCCATCACATTTGACCTTAAACCTGATTTTTTCTGAATGTCTTGACCTGAGAGCAGACCTGATGAGTTTTGCCCTCAGGGGTGTGCGGTGGCTTCTGCTGACATTAGCACTCAATGCAACTCTGTGAAGTTAAATAGTTCAGCCCCTGTGCTTGGTGTGTCACTGAAAAGTTAGGGAACCCCTGTACATACTCAGGGCATATGGATTAGAAACAATTCTCATGTTCTTGGAGCACTTCACTTTCAAAGACAGGAAAATAATTTATGTTTTTGTAGAGTTTTCAGGATCAACAGCTTGTGTAACATTCACATATGTGTTTATTCTTTTCAGCCTTAAATTTTTCTGATTGTTAATTAATATAGGAGCATTCTGTGGTCTCAGTTTATCAAGATCAATGTAGGCACAGGTTTGCTGCCCTGAAGCTCCACATGCTTCTACAATTCTAAGTTAGTATTTTGAAGGAAAGCACTTACCTGAGTGTATAATTGGAGATTTTACAAACCTGGTTTTTTTGTGTTTCAAAAAAATGAAACTGTTTACTGATGAAACAAAGTAAAAACATAAGCAATGAACAAAATTAACCCATCTCACTTGGGAATGGAGTTTTTTCTGATTTTTTTGTTTCCTCAAAATGCTGTATGTGTTCCCTCTCTGATGCTACAGAGGAGCCTGCATTTCTGACACAGGATGGCCTGGTACTCGGTGCCACTCAGATGGGCAATTAGTTGAGCAATTAAATTAGATTAGCAGCCACTTAGATGTGCAATTGGTTGAAATCTGTTGGTTCCTCTGCCTGTTAGAGTGTGCCACACTGGCAGAAATGTGACACTGAAACATCTCACCCAGCAGTGGGCAATTTGCCAAGAACAGGGCTGGTTATTGTTGATTTGACCTAGGCCAGCCCTTCAGCTTTTCTGTGCATGGATCATCACATTGTGGCTTCCTCCTTACTGCTTATGTTTATGGTGATTATGGTGGAAAATCTGTGTTCAGTTAGTATGAGATCAAAACCAATAGAAAATATGAAAGTATGGGGGGAAGATCAAATCTTCATGAGTCCAGAAAGAGCCTTGGGTAGGAAGTGAGCTGAAGCACAAAGGCCAGTCAAAGGGAGCCTCTTCAACTGAGCAGAATAATCAGGCAGGATTTGGTTTGAAACAGAAAGCTCTTATTGAGGACACCTCAGAGGCCATCACACATCTGGGAGATCTGTTTGTACCTTGACCTGTTGGGAAAATATAATTTATTTTAATAAGATATTAAAATGTAATACAATGTAAATTGACTCCTGCCTTTTCAGCTTTCACTTATTTCAGATGAGTTCCTGATCCTTAATGCCACACTATAGTAACAATAAAAAAAGTTTTTTTAATACCTTTTAGTGGCTGCCAGTAATAAAACTGGTCTATAATGAAGCCAACAAATACTGAAATTTGAACAATTTGTAAAGTCAGTAGAAAATGTGTAACCACATATTCAGGAAAATAGGCTTTTCTTACATAATAATCTTATAAAAAACAGATGCAATTTCAAAGCAATAGAAAATATGTGTTGCATACTGGAATGTGCTTGTTTCAAAAATCATCTCTTACAAAGCCCATGGCTGCATGTTTACTGTCTCTGTCTCCTCCTTTTTCTCAGCAGGATTGTTTTCTGGCTTGCCCTTCACCCCCCATTGAAGGTGCACACCACCCACCACGATCATGCTCCATTAAGCTCTTGTGCTAAACAAAAAAGTTCTATGAGCTTTCATTTATCAACTTTCCCCCAAAGTGCTTTTTGCATTTCATCAGGGATTTGCAAAACTATTCACAGCTTCAGAAACCCAGCACTGGAGCACCATGATCAATTGGAGAGGAATTCAATAACCACCCAATGCTCTTGAGCAATCCTGGGTAGTCCCTTGGGACACGAAGGGAAGAAGCAGGAGACCATGAGCCAAGGTAGTTGATTAAGTCCTCATTGGAAATGGGTTGGGACTTTTAAGTGCTCTTGGCAGTTAGAGCCTTACTTTTAAGCCTCATTAATAAAAAGTTATTTTTAAGAAACATGTAATTTGACATGCTGATGGCTATTGGTTTAGGCCCATCCTAAGTGTGTATTGTATCTTGCAAAGATAGTTGGGGTGCAAGAATATTTCATTAATATATCTCATTTATTTATATACATCGATTTTATGAAAATGATATTTCCATGGATGGACAGTTTTAAATGCATGTGTAAAATTGTGAACAAGATAGATAATACTGCTTCAAGACAGCATGGTGCCCTGAAACCACAAATCCTTGTTCTCTGGATTTTTTTTGGTGCTCTCTGTTTGAATACAATTGCAGTTTTGCAGTGTTTATCTTAGCTATCCTATAAATTAAAATAGAAATGCCTTCACAGGCAACATTGCCCCTTCTCCCATTCAGAGCCATGGCTGGAGTAGTTTGATGTGATCTTTCAATCCTGAGTAAGAGAGTTTGCTTTTGCAAACAGCTTTGGAGTGTGTCAGTCTGAGCTTCTTTATACTACACTGTAGATGTCTGGAAAATTGCTGTGTCTCCTCAGCTGGGTATTCTCATTGCTTAGCACATTCCCTACAGCCCCCAACCGGAATGTTACTGTGGGAACAGGGGAATGTCCAAAGCACAAGATGTTCTGGCAGATCCCAGCTGGCAGGCAGCCCTCTGGGGTCTCAGATACTCACATGTGGCCTGGGTGGCTTCAAATCAGACCATGGGCAAGCTCGAAGGAACAAGGAATTTTTTGCTGCACCCACTTACCCCCAGCAGATACTGGGGCAGCTGATGTTAGAGGCCAGCACAGCACCTCTTATATAAAAATTAGGCTATATAAAAACATACTGTCTTGTACATGGGAGGGGAAATGATAATTCTTAAAACATTCATTTGTTTTTCTACAGTTTCTATCACAAAAACAAAGGGCTGACAGCAATATTTTTTGCAGACCTATTTAACCAGAGTTAAATGTGACTGTTCTTGTGGCCGGCCACAAATAATGATGAAGTCACTATAATTAAAAGTTAAATTGTTTCTGAATCTCATAAACAGGGTTGAGGTCCTGTTGTGCCAGGTTGTTTATAAACATGGAGTAGAAAATTCCATTTCTGAGCATTTAATGGTAAAAAAGGACAAGACATGACATGGAGAAATAATCCAACAAAAAGTGGAATAACTATGTGAATGTAATCACATGAGTGAAAGAGATGATCCCCACAGCCCTATATTAATATGCTTTTTTACTCACAGCTGAAATTGTAATCCCATTGAACAATCCATAACTGTTTTTTAAAAATGCTTTTTTGCTGTATTTAGACAAATTCCTGCTGGAATGAAGACTGCAGAATTTCATTAAACTTTTCTTCATTACTGTTTGTTCTTATGGAGACTACATTTTTCTTATGTTATAAACAGTTATTTGCATTTATTATTTAATTAAAGCTGTCTGATTTTTAGTGTCTCTTAACTTTCTTTGACTTGTTTAGTTTAGTTGTGTTTTAATCACAACCCTAGTCAAGTGGTGCAGAATAAATAGTAGATAACAGTGATGAATGAAGCTGAGTATCACAGAAAACAGGTGTCTGATCAAGCTTCTGCTGAAATCCAGGAATAGATTCCTATTGACCTATGTAAAAACAAAGAGAAATGATCTTTCAATTCAAGTGCAAGCTTTATGAAAAATTATCCTGCATAGTTAAACCCACTGAAACCCCCAGCCACAAAGCACATTAGTATTATAACTTTTGCACCTGAAAGGGGACATAAATTGAAGTTTTATTTTTCTGAGAATAAAAGAGTTGTCCTTTTATGTTATTAATTATGGGTAACTCAGGAAGTTCTTGAGTGGTCTGCTGAAGGACAAAATAAATTATGACAGAGTATGTGTAGATGAGGTATAACTATGGCATACCATAGCAGTGCCATATGACAGTGAATTATATATTGCTTTGATACTTATTGCTTAAAAATACCATAGCAGTTCTTTTCAGTGGAATTTTCCCNGGACGGGCTCTGCCCACAGCACCGGGAACTGAGCTCGGGAACAAGGAGCCTGTGCCAAAGGGGACTGTAATTGAGCTGTACTGTTCTGTTTTGTTGTCAGTTTTTATAGCTGTTGTTGCTGTTTTCTGCTGTTTGCCTGGATAGATATATTAGTAAAGAACTGTTATTCCTATCCCCACACCTTCTGCCTGAAAGTGCCTGATTTCAAATTATAGTGATTGAAAAGGAGTGGGTTGTGGGGAAAGGGGTTCATCCCTCTCCTTGGCAAATACCTGTCTCTTAAACCAAGACAGTTGAAAATTGGAAAGAAAAGGAAGGAGATGTGTTGGATGCCAAATCAAAACACAAATAGCAAAGGAAGGCTGGATGTGACTAGAAACGTGACAAAGAGATAAAAGTTAAGGGACTGTAAAGGCGGAATAAGAGTATCTGGATTCAGGTAGGAGGTGTTTCACTGTATCTGGAAGTATGAAATTTCAAGGGAGAAGTCAGACTGGACTGAGTAAAGAATGAGGTCAGTGGGGAAGAATTCAGAATGACTGTTCATGGCAACTGTTGAAGAGGCAGGATAAAAGGATGGAAGCCAGAATGGGTTTTATGAATTTCTGCTTCAAACAGTGAAGGAGAGTAAGGCACATTTCTGTCAGAAGTGTGAGGAAACTAATGAGAGTGAGAGGTTAAGGAAAGGTAGGGAGAGTAACAGGGCAGCAGGAAGAATGTACTGGATCACTGTCTGATGGTGGGAGTTAGAGAGACAGTAACAAGTCCCAGAGTTACTGGGGTAAAGGAGGAATAAATTTAATATCAATAGCCTTTCTTCCAAATGTGCCCTCATTTCTCCAGTGGCTTTGCTTCATAACACTGCTGATAGCCTCGTGCCTCCCTGCTATCACAGACAAACCAATGCACAGGCCATTCACTCCTCTCCTGTTATGCACAGTGTAGAGTGTGTTCCAGTGCTGTGTCCAACAGTGATGTTAAAGAAAGGTTCTGCTTTTTATTTTCAAGGACTTGGGCTTTCAAGACTTTGGACTGAGTGCCAAAAACAATTCATCAGGAATGCTTTACAACTCAGCAATACAAAACCTGTTAGGAGACAGACACCCACAAGACAGAGTTTGGGGAGGAAATATGTAAAACACTGGTTGACCTCAGCATGATTAATGGTTTTTAGCACATTGAACTCTGTTGCTTACCATGTGAATTTTACCCTGGCTCACCCAGAGTTGTTTATTTTTATTTTTTTGAAGGAGGTGGAACCTCTGTTTGTGAAACTTTCATTCATATAGAAGTTAATGACAGTCCACATATAATAGCAAAATATTTATATTGGGACACAATTGTCCCAGCTAATTCTACTTCTCAGCAGTTTGTTCCCTTTAAAAGCAGCTTTTAAAAATTACAGACCTTGCAGGGTCTGTGTCAATCATCTCTGTCATGAAAGGATCATATGAAGCTAATTTAATGGACTAGAGCACTGAATAAGATCTCTTCCATAACCACAAAGTCACCCCAGTCCCAGCTCCTTGGATTAATAACATCCCTGGTTCAAAGGGACCCCTTTAGATCACTGAGTCCAAATTCAGTCTTTGCACAGAGCAACCTTGAACTTAAGCTATTTGTCTAACAACATCACCCAACCACTTCATGGACACAGCCAGCAGCAAGTGCTCCAAGGTGGAGACTCATCATCTCACCTAACCCAAGCATTCTTGCACTCAGAGTTGCTGAATTGTGACACGTGGGGCACTATTTCCAGCTGCAGACAGGGCTCTGCCTTTTGGTGCAGCAGATCATTCATTCAGAGGCACTCGGCCACCTGCACACAGTGAGTGGGATTTGTGACAAGGTACTGCAGCTGAAATGAGCAGGGTGAGCCTGTTTGTGCTGACCATGGCTGGGATCCCACTTTTCCTGCGTCCTGGGGTGAGGCAGTGCAGCAGCTGACAGAACAAGAGCTTCCATCCTGCCAGCCCAGCCCTGAGGCTGTCCTGTACTAGGGGCCAGCCACATGTTCCAGTGTCTCAGGACAGGCACCAGTCCTGGATAAACTGCTCAGCACACAGAGCACCACTGCTTATACCTTCTGAGCTGGTTTGTTCTTTGTGACAGGACTCCTTGCCTTGTCCTATTTCAAGGAGGCCAAAGAGATTATAATTCTTTTGGGGTTTAGCTGGACAGGAAATATGCTCTCTTTTTTCTGAGCGGTATTGAGAAGGGAGAATAAAATAGGGCTGTTATTAGCCATGAGTCATGTATGGAGTAAATAAGTAAAAAATCTGGAGGGCTAGTTCTCTCCCAAAAGTTTCTGCATCAGGTTAAAGAACTAGAGCTCCATCCTTCAAGTCACTACAGTGATACTTCAGGGAAAACCAGCAGGAGACAAAGCTCCACTGTGTTAGAAATGTGCTGGGACCAGGGGAAAAGGAGGAAGGTGGCACCTGTACCATAAATATGTACCTTTAACCTGGAGTTACAGCTTTTGTCTAGTTGACCTATTATATAAGCAAAAAGTCCAGACCTGTTACTGTAAGCTTGTACTATGCATTCATCTCTCAACAAGACAGTTTCCATATTTCACCCTGGCTCTGACTAATGTTACTTGTTAATCCTGAGCTAAGTTTAAAAGAATGAACATATTCCACAGGGCTTGAACTTAGTTCAGGTGTTAGACTCCAACACTTTACAATTTCTTCATATTTGCTTTATGATATTTTCCATAATTGCTTAAGTGCAAGTTCAAAAGGTATATGTTTAAGCTTCTTAACAACAAAGATGTTTTTAGAAACATCACCTAACATTTTGGAAGGTTTACTGCCTTTTTCTTATGAAGTTCATGCAGTTGAAATCTAAAAAGTGCTTAACCACAGGAGTATCCATTTGCTGTTTTGAAGTGCTAAGTCATTCTGACACAGTATTAAAAAATATTAAAATTAATGTAGAAAAATTAACTGATAGTTTTCCATGCACTTAATGATGTCATCATCATTGTAGCATTTCATATCTGTTTTATACGCAAAGCATCCTAACCATGTGATAAACATTTTATATATTAAGCACAACCTAAACAGAAATAGTACAATACAGAAATATTTTTATGTGCCTAGCTGGTCAAGGCCAATGAATAATACAGTGCCTCTTCGGACCTACAGCAAATTGCCTTCCCCTGCAGTAAGATAAAGAATGCAAAAGACCCCAGGTTCCTGAGTTTTATCATATCATCTTCCTTTCTTTCTGAAGGTTTCTCTTCATTGTATCTTTATGAGGAAACATTAGGTTCATGTCCAAAGAAAACGTGGTGCATGCCCATGGACCAAAACGGAATTGGTGAGAAATAGAAACTTCAGGAAGCAAAGGAGATAATGGAGGTGCTGAAATGAAAGGTCATGTTTCAGATGAGGTGATGTTTCGGAACTCAGGACATTCCTCTGGGTGTTCAGAGTTCTCGGGACCCCGGTCAGGGGGCTCAGAAACCCTGGCACGATGCTCAGAACATCTGTGGATTTGAATATATCCCGTGGAACAAGTTACCAGCTTTCTGAGAACCCGAAAGTCACAAAAGTTTAAGTAGTGTTATCACAGGGTGAAAGCGTAGATTTTAGGATTTTTGGGAATAGGGGTTTTTGGGGACAAGATGGAGGAAATTGGGCGTGTCTAGTCCTCCTTCTTCTTCTTCATCTCCATCTTCTGCTGTGATGTTGGCACTTCGGGATTGGTTTAGAGTAGAATTTCACTGTCTAACAGAGATGATAGGCATTGGGAAATGATTGTAAATATAATATACGTAGTTTGTAGTATAAAAAGATAACACTGCCCTGAAGAGGCAGAGAGTGCTGCTGGCTGCCCTGCTAGGCAGACCTTGGCTGGGCAGAGAGAAAATGTTATAGATAATGAAGAATAAACAGTCTTGAGACTGAAACTGTAGAGCTCTGATTCATTCCTCAGGCACACAGGCTGAAAATAAGATCTCTCACGCATCTCGGGGCATCAAAAACCCACCGGACTCCGAGAGTGATGTCCTGGTGATACCTGTGTGCAATGGGATGGTTTTGGGGAGGGTGGAGGAGAGGGTGGGACAGCAGCTCAGGGCTGATGGCTTGAGGCTCATTTCAGGAGATAGAAGTTGGTTGAGTCACTGCTTGTTTGAGCTCAGACACCAATCAAATATCTCAGTTTTTCCCTCGTCAGTTCTGGAAATAACAATTACATCTCCTTAGATAGGTTCTGCTTATCCATTTATTGCTGGAAAACAACAGCATATAATGGAAAATAAATGAACTTATCTAAAGAATAAGGTTACTTTGAGTAGTGCAATTTTAAAGAAATATACTTTTATTTTTCTTGTTTAACCATTTTCAAGATAAAACATTGGGGTTTTTTTCAGTTGTTTCCCCCCTTGTTTCCAATAAAAAGTAAGTTTGTTTTGAAACTTTAGTTGAATTCTGAGGTGAAAAAATTCTTATATTTAACAAGTCAAACAGTAAAGAGTATGAACCATTCAATTGCTGCTTTCTGAAGAAAAGCAAATTAAAAAGTCAGACTTTTTCTTTGAGTTACCTGTGGTGAATGGGATAAAGATGTGATAGGTATTCTAGGGAAGTGGACATTTTGAATTCTGGAACGTCCTTTGATTTTTATTACAGCCATCAGAATACGTAAGACCAAGTTTGGTGTCCATTTTTAAAAAGAGGGTGGATACAGTGGCATATAAAGATGGCATAGCTCTGGAGTTACCAGAATGCTGTGCCATCTTGGTACAAATCCTCCTGTTTTTGATTCAAATGTGACACTGAAGCGAGAGTAAAAGCAATGCTGTGTGCCTGTTCCCCTGCTCCTTCCATGTTTCATGGTCTGAAGTTATCCAAATTCAGGGTCTGGGTACTGCTGAACTATTGCAACAGGGTAGGTTGCTGATTGATGCCAGACTCATGTATGTTAAGCAAAAGGTGTTTCTCCCAAAAGTCTGATTGTGCACCATGAAAGTAGGTTTCATGGAAGTAGATTTCAGCCATAGTTTAAAGCTGTAATTTTTCCAAAATCCTGGGCTTGCTTTCCTTATACGTATTCCATCTTAAGGTTGACTACTTTGACTATTAATTCAAAATGAAACTCTGGGCCAGTATGTCTGCTTTTGAAAAAGGGAAAGAAAAAGGAAAATAGCTGAAACCTCAAATATAGGATTCACTTCCATTACTGAATTTTATAAGGTGATACGTGGCATATAAAAGCCTGTATTGGTAGCTTGGGATCACATGCTTGTGTTTCTGCTCTCTCTCATCTGGATTGAGCGTGGACTATCTGTGTTATGGTTTGGACTGGAGCTGGTTTTTCCCTTTCACTTAAATTGGTGACTACAGGATGTGGCAGTTCTAATCATACTGAAAATAGCTGTAATTGTTATCAGGCAATAAACATTCAATATATTTTTGTAAGAAGTAGAGCTTAGTGGAAGTTTTCCAGTATTTGAGAAAATAGCTGGAAGCAAAATGGTAAGGATACAAATTGAATTTGGACTTTAAATACTGAGAAAGTTGGCCTGGCTTATTCTCTTAAGAAACAGGATTACTGTAACACTCAGAGCAATGCAAGACATGTTCTCAGCTAAGGATGAATATGAATGTCTTTTTCATATAAAAACACATTGTAAGTACTGCAGGAATGCATACCTGTCATAAGCATAACTGTTGAACAGAAAACAGAACAGGAATGTGAATTAAATGTTCTTACAAAGGACATAATTTTCCTCTTTGGTTCTCTCAGCAGCCATATATGGGCAACTTCTACCAAATGAGCCTGCAATAAAAACTGTATTGTGCATTCACCTTAAAGCAATCAAAAGATAATGTCGATATAATTTAGGTGAGAGCTCTTATTTATTACTCTGAAATTACAGTACTTTTTAAAGTACTCCATATGTGTAGATGGGAGTGAAGATTCTTAAGTTGTTAACATTTGATCTCCTGTTATAATTAATCAGATCCAGAATGTAGCTTAAAAAATGTGTTTATATAGTGTTGTCTAAGAGTTTTACTTACAGTACTCCTTTGAAACTGTCTGTATTGAATGGGACTAAATATAGGGGCAGTCTTTTCCTTTTGATAAAACACATTTCCACCGGATATAGCTCTTACTTTATTTTAGGAATTGATGATTTTAGAAAAGGTAAAACTAATTTTGAAATCCTGTAAGTATTTTATCGGCCTGGTAATGTCCATAACTCATTTGCTGGAAACACTGCAGGATGGGAATTAGGTTCTTGGATTATAAAGCTCCCTTTTAAAATAAACAGGAGGAAACATAGGGGAGAGACAGAAGAGTGTAACTTGTTTAACATTTAACAAGCCTCTTGATCCATTTTCTGGACTAGTTGCCATGCTTTTGAAGATAAAAGCATTTACACTAGATATGGGGGTGGTTTTCATGCTTTGGGGGTCGAGGGAATGTTGGTTCCTTACAGAAGCAGGAATATGAATACTTGACTCAGTCTTGAGGCTGATTTTATAAACATTTTTCTGTGTGCATCTGGGAAAAATCCAGGTCTTACTGAAATCAGTGAGAATTTGCTCATTGCCTTTAACAGGGCCAGGATTTTTTCTGTGAATATTCAGGTTTTCAGTCACTGGCCAGCTCCAGTGGAGCTACATTTCAGCCTTTCTTTTTTTTTCTGCAAGTTGCTTCATCCCTGGCCCTAGACTGCAAGATGGATCCCAGGAAATTTTCTTTTTGGAAAGTACAATGTTGATGATTGTGGCATGGACTTTGGTTAGCTGAAGCACAGCAATACTGTGATGAAAGGCTGGGGCCCACTAATAAAGTCTGTACATTCGCTAGGCAGTGGATTCTTTTCGATTTGCTAGGCAGTGACTTGGGTCAAAGCCTGCTCTTGTAAATTTTGGCCAGCAAGTGGGATCCCTGCATGGGATCCTAATGTTAGACAAAGAGCCTTGGTCAGTATTAGGATATCTGACAATGCTGTAATGTAACTAGCAGAGATAATGGATCATGCAGGAAAGGAGATCTGAAATCTCTGCATCTCTAGCAGAATGAGGGTTTGCTCTATGCTGCTCTGCAGACACACACAGAGCTGATTCAATTCATTCAGCTTGGTCCTCTGACACGTGCCTGTCTCCAAAACGGCTTGAAGGAAACAATTTACAAAAGTCAACTCTGAGATAAGGAACTTAACACATTTTTCAGTCTCAGTGGTGACTAATCTAACTTTATTGCAGACCAGTGAATCTTGAGGTTCTGGATGCCTAATTTATGTCTGAAAAAATGAAGCTGGACACCAAAGTCATCTATCTATGATAAGCAAATATAAAGATATGATTCAGTGTTCCTGTGCATTGTCTGTGCCTGACTTCAGGGCTCTACTCTTTGGAAGAGAAATTTTCAAATTCAAGGTAGGGGCCAGAAGCCACTGCAGACATTGAATTAAGGTGCCAAACGATGGGTTTGAAGAAAGTGACTGAGAGATGGGTTTGTCCATTTGCCTACGAGGCTGTAATTTGGCTCCTGCCTGAGAGCTGGATGTGGGATTCCTAGTTTGGCAGTCCCTAACGAGGTTATGGGTGGGACGCTGGCGTAAGAGGTACTCACAAGGTGACCTGAGAGCAGGTGGGTCACAAAGTGTCCTGCCCATGCAAAATGCTCCCAACATTGCTCCCAGTAGGTCCTCTGTTCAGTTTGCATTGCCACTGGTTTCCACTGGGCTGCAGTCTTTTCAGGGCTGACCTGGAGTTTGTTTCTCTGTATTGCTTTAAGAAAAACTGAAATCATTCCCCTATGATATATCTTCAGTGGAAGAGAAATCTAAGACAATTCAAATACCATCATTCATCACAATTGTTATATTCAGATTTTAAGTTACTTTCCCTAATACAGTTATAAATGTGTTGTGCAGTCATCTGGTGGTTGCATATTAGGGCAACATTTCCCAGAAATTTCCACTTCTCACAGTATGTTCCATAATTTTGGGGGGTTATGTCAAATTGTGACTTTGGTTGCAATCCCATTTTGTTAGTTACTGTAAGTATAAAGAAATAGATGGTAGTATGCAATCCTTCTGAAAAAACTGGGAGAGTTGAAAAGATAATTTTAAATTGTACTGAGTGCAGCAGAATGTAAAATAAGTTGGAAGTTTTAATTTTTTTTTGAGCTTTAGCATGGGCATGATCTAACCTATGGGTTTCAAAGCAAATATATAGAGTTCTGAATATTCTGTGTGCATGAAACTGTATATTTAAAATGTAAGCCTCTAAGAAGATGTGTGTTTTACCTCTCTTAGTTTCCTCTCAAAACTGATAAATTGTTTTGGATTAAGCATGCTCCAACAATTTGTGCCTGCAGAAACTACAGCAGATGCACTGTGTGCTCCATTTGATGCTGCCATTCAAATCTCAGATCTGGTGCAGTAAATAGAAGTAAGTTTTTACTTTCCCTAGTCCCAGTGCAGCTTCCCTGCTGTGTGTTAGCCACACCACCAACTCTGTTGCAGGTCAAAAGGAAAGCTGGCAGCTTTACAGCCAGGACACCTCTCTGCAAACAGTGTAGCCTATTCCCATCTCTTTCCTGGATGGTACTGGAATTTCCTGCTCCTTGTGACTCCTGTGGCTCTGCCTGTGCCTTGGACTTCTTGGTTCCTCTGTTTCTTTACCTGTGTGAAGCAGTGGGGACAGGTCAGCAAGGGAAGGCAAAATGCTTCTTGCCAGGGGTCAATTTGTTTCAGATAAGGGAGCGGAGGGTGTGAGGTGGCTCAAATATATTACTCCAGCAGGGGTTTCCTGGAGCCAGGAAAATCCAGCTCCTGCAGACTGGCTCCACTCCTTTCACCCCCTCCTGTGAGTAATGTGAGTTGTTTATTTCTTCATAGCCGCCCTTGCAGAGAACAACTAGGCGTTCATTTCTCTTCCCACCTCCACCTCGCCTCAGCCTCTCTTTTTTCCTTGAAGAAGTGGGAAAAACTGCAAGGGAAAACACCTTCACTCCCTTTCCCTGCAGGATCACAAGCCATGGGGCAGAGCCAGATGAACTGCCTGAGCACAGGCAAGAGTAGGGCACTGTGACATGCAGGGTCAATGTGTCTCTGTCTTGCAGCCCACGCCAGGACCCGTCTTCTCCCAGACCCTGAGCACAGGGTTAGATTCTTCTGCTGCTGCCTGTGTGTTTCTGTACAATATCCTGCCAGAGATTTCAGCTAGAACCAATTCTAAAATGAATTAGAACATTAACCTCCTCTTCCTCTAATAGTTCTCTCTAGTAATTTCATCCTTCTGCTTTTAAATTTCTAAATAATGGCTGAAATAGATGTTTATTTGATAATTTACAGTTTAAAGAGGGTTTTGAAAAGAAATTAATCTCTTTACATGGGAAGACACTATGTAATCTTCTAAGACATTCCTCAATATTTTACAGTCTTTTTGCTATTTATTTTGTATCTCTTTTCTTGAAAGTGTTTATTTTGGGAAGGTCAAAAAAAAATTCTCCCTATGTCTCTCATCAGCTGTAAGATGAATGCACACAGTTGGAACAAGTTCCATTGAAGCTCTCATGCAGAATAAACAAAGCCCTGACCAAAGGTTTGACTCATGATAGATCTTTAATGACTATTGTCATGAAAAAGTATTTAACATATTCTCCACCAAAAGAAGGGTGTAGTTTTGCTGCAGAGTCAGCAACACCTCAAAACAGGGGCAAGGAGAGATTCAAAGGGCACGGCTGATATGAAACTGATGGGCACTGGAAAGAAGCTGGGCAGCTGTGTGCTCATTAAAGAGGGGGATGTAAGTGTGCTGGGGAGGGCAGGTGTGTCACAGGAATTTCTGGTGTTACTGGGCAGGCTCTTCAGATGCAATCAGCCATCTGAAGAGAAACAGAAATGGGTGTTACCTCTAGGGTGTTGCAAGTGTGTAGTGACCACTTGAGCTTCTGTAGGCTGTGTCATACCAACCTGTGATAAAGCCCTTTTGCCTCAAATGTTCACACAGTCTGTGAGGAACCTTGGGGATTGATAGAAGAGAGGTTTGGTATTTTGATAGATGAATCTAGAGATGCCTTCAAAGTCACTGCACATCCTTAAATAAAGCAGATCTGTTTCCAGTGCCTTTCTACTTGTGTGACAGTGAGTGTAACACTTGGCAGTCAACAAACGCTGCATGCTGCTCTTGTCATCATGTGGTGGGGCAGGAAAACTGCTGACATGGAAAAGTGCAGACAAAATCAAGCAAAGTGATTCATGCCTTGGAAGGCTCTGTGTCCTGGGGAAAGATTAATCAAAACGGGCCCAGAGAGCTCAGGGATAGTAATATGCATGCATGTTATAGTTACTGGGTGATAGAAAAATATCTTTGGGTGAGTTGGGCCAGATTCACAGATGTTATTTTAGGAGGTGCATTTATTATTTTTGCTATTAAGAAAGGTCTCTCTTGTAAAAGTCTAATCTCTGTGTGAGTGAGGGGCTAGGAAACCTGCAATGTATAGATTACAGACCCGTGGTATTCACAACAGTCATAAGGAGGGCTGAGTAGAAAGTCCAAGAAAATTACACTTTTAGACCATTGCTTAGTGAAGAAAAGATGCTATGAGAGCTGTGGGACAGGCTTATCAAAAGGAAATAAAACACTTTGGTCCTTGAAGAGTTCAGGTATCTGAGAGTAGTTCAAACTGTAATCTCATTCCCTGCAGCAGTAAAAAATTAACATTCTCATTTTAATTTTAGTACTATATGTTACTTAAATTTTGGAGGGTGTGCAGTTTTCTTTCTGTAGCCCTAATTATCTTTGAAATGTAGAAGACACTGATTGGAATGGTCTTAAAGATTTGATACCATTTAGAAGATTGAGATAAAATGTCCTTTTAACCAAAGTGAAAATATACACAGATGATAAGAGAGGAAGGAACAGTTTTGACTGAATTTCTAAAGAAATATATGTAATAAAATTGTTCACTGAGTATGATTTGATATTTTTATTCTAATGAAATTTTTGAACTTGTTGGCCATTTTTACTGAATTTAAGTGCCAATGTTTTCTCCAAACTGTGAAGTTCCTCTTTATTATGAGAAAACTAGAGCTAGGAAAGACATTTGTGCATGGATGGATGGAAAATTTTCAGCAGGGTCCTGATCAAGCCACTGGCATGCTCAGTGTTCAGAAACAAGTACAGTGCCTCTTGCTTGACCTGAAGCTGATGGATGTAGGAGGGGTAGAGGAGAGCAGTGTGGATCACAGAGAGGGGAATTTATCAAAGTAGTATGGAAAAGGGGCTTGGACTGCAGCATTACAGGGCTGGGAATGATGCAAGCCACAAATCTCTAGGAAACCATGCTTTATTAGTTCCACTGCTTTTGGAACAACTTGTTTAAACTTCCCTTGTAGGTAATTAACTTTCTAATGGCACTGTGAGATAGGCCACCTGCAGAACCCTTGGGCAGGGGGATTCACAAGCATGTGCAGTTCAAAATAAGGCCTCATGGAAAACTAGCCAAAAGTGCGTTAGAATAATATTTACATTCAGTAGCATTAAGTACATCTGTTTGTTATTAGTGAGAGGCTGAACTGGCTCAAAAATCTTCTGCATGAGTGACCCAGCAGCAGAAGGCCAGGTACCTCTGACAGCTTTTCTACAGCTACCAATAGAGCTATTTTCAAATATATGACAAGATTTCCCTCTCAATGTCAATTTGAATACAAAAAAGATCAAATTTAGATTATTTTAATATACAGATATTTAAGTTCTGTCCTTTTAGGTGTCTTTCTTCATCCTTATTTTCTCTGTTATTCCTGTGTTTACACGGGTGTGAAGTTTTAATACAAACTAAGGGAGTGCAGCTCTGGTTGAAATCAGTGCAAGTCAAAGATGATCAGCTTGTTTGAAAAACCAAGGGTGATAGGTGACAATCTTTAACCTAATAATTTAAAAACTCCCATGAGTGTTATTTAATGCAAAAAAATTTTTGCACCTTATTATGTCAAACATGGACACAGAACATGAATTTTTTCTTTTTTAGTTCAGCTTCGTATGCTTACTATAAATTTGATGTCTGGAGATTCTACAAATAATTACTAACAAGGATTAATGATTTCAATGTAGTTGTGATGATTTAATCTATCTGGAGCTAATGTTTAGTGTCAGATAGAAAAGCTTTGGCATAGCTAAGAACAGAGTCCTGATATTTCAATCCTATGTCTTAGACATATGTGCATGTGCTTATGCAAAAAACATTAAGGAGTATTAGAGAGATGGGTTATTCTAGCTTAGGGCTTAGAAATCCTACTGGCCATGTATTGGCCATGTACTCAGTCTTTTGAGTTCAGTTTCCTGTTCTACTATAGGTTTATTCAATGTAAAACTAACTTGTAACACCTATTTGTTTTTTATATGTATTTGTCTATTGAGATTTTTAAGAAACTTAAGGGAAAGGAAGAAAATATTCTGTATATGTGTATTTACACATAACACATAGAACATAAAACTGTGGAGATCCCTCATCTTTGTTAATCAATCTTTCAATCTGAAGTATCCACAAGCTGCAGGGAGATTTCTAAATCTGGAGGTCGTGGCTAACTCTTATTTAACCACAGATGATTGCTGTCTTTCCTCTGAATTATTAAAAATCTCTCCATCCAACCTCTCTGAAAGTTTCCTTCATTTTTCATTAGATTCACACCCATGTCAAGAACTGTCTTCCTCTCTGGGTTAGAGCCTGCTGTCTCTGTTCTCTGAATGTTTGTATTGACTGCTGTTTCCTGGCCAGTTTCCACCTTCAGTAATCTTCAGGGTATAAATACAAAATATGTTACACCTTAGTCTTGCAGCTATAAATTCTAGTGCTGTACACTCTGTGGGATGAAGGCTCCTAAGCCTGTTTTTATGTCATATTGAAAGCCTGATAAAAGTGACAGAGGTCGGTTCTGCTGCCCAGCCACATGTACCCATGTTATAAGGATTCCCTAGGGCGTGTCTGTGACAGTTCTGTGGGACTGGCAGGCATCATACAGAAGTTTTGGAGGTCTCATGTGTCCCTGGGAAGGCATAGCTCTCCTATTGTAGACCAGGGGATACCCAAAGGTATCTCTGGTGACACTCAGTACTGTGTGCCACCCTTACCTCAAAATCATACGAGCAGACATTTATTAATTATGCAGTTTCCAACAGTTAAAACAATCAGGAAAACATTCCTAAGGAAAGAAAAAGCAAAAGGTCCTTTTGATTTGACCAGTTCTGGAAGAAATCTTTCTTGGTTGTGCTCAAAGAAAATGAGCATTGATAAATAAAACACCTCCAAAGAGATCTGACACAATAGCAACAGATGTAGAGAGCTGTGTGTCTGGAGAAGTAACCACCTTACCATAAGAGTCAGAGTGTTGTTTCATGGTTTAGGAAAAGCAAGTAGGTATGACCAAAATGACTGTCCTTTGGGAAGATGGAGTCAAAGGGCACATGCTTGAGAGCCACAAATATGAGCTATTCAGAAAACAAACAAAGACCTCTAAACTAAAATGTGCAGGTGACTGAAAAGGTCACCCTGTGGAAAGCACAAAGAATGAAGCAAAGGGAGGTGATGAGCTGTGTTAGAAACAGTGGCCTCATCTCCCATGCAAGTGCTCCAGATGAGGAGCAATGTGGGTCAGTAGGTCCCATGCTGTCTTTGGGATCTCCAAACTCCAGTCTGTGTGAGACTTTGAGACACAGCTGCTCCTTGAATGACTGGTAATGTGTGTGGGTAATGTTTTCAAAATGTGTTAGTTTCTAGAGCTGTGCTATTTAAACAGCACGGAATGGCAAGACTTTGAAACAAGCCTTAACATTTTATAGACTGTGTAGCTGCCTTTAAAAAAAGGAAGCAAATATTAATTAAAAAATGGGAGACCACCTACTTAAAATGTAACTCTGCAAGTAAGACAATAATTTCCTAATCGAACTTACATGAAAGCAGTGAGTCACCCTTTCCATAAATGTTTGTGCAGTGTGCTTCAATTGAGAATCATTTGGATTCGGAAAGGCATGGATTTGATTTTCTGCTTTCTTGTACTGACTCCTATTAGTACTAAGTAGATAGATTACTCATTCAAGGATTTACTCATTCAAGAACTCAGTCTCCCTGCCAGCTGAAAGCTTTCTGCTCTGATACTGGGCTTTGTGATACCAGCTCTGGACACTGATACTACCTATTTCCTATAAACCCTTTTCATGCTCATGTAAAAGCTAATGGGTCTACTGAAATCAGACATCCTTTTTCAAACAAAATTTTATATAAATGTGAACTGGATTCCACTCCGACCTTCTAGGTCTGGTCTAATATGCCTTCTTTTCATTCTGTTAATTTCTTTTATTTGCTCCAGTTTTTGTTGTTGTTTCCTCAGTCTGTTAGAACTATTTTGAAGAGTCTCATTTTGTTATGTGTGGTCACTTATCTGTTGCAACCCACTTAGTGGCTTCCATATGTTGCCAAAATGTGTTTGGAAGAGGGGATTAAGTTACTGTTTCTAGCTGTGAGTTTGGTCACTTGGACACGTTCACTGGGATGTGAGATCCTAGAGCCTACAAGAGCCTTCCAACTGGAGATTTTCTATTTTTTTTCCTTTGCAGTGGGAGACCCCACACATGCTTTTCCTGTGAGCCCTGCTCTGAGGAAATTCATGTAACATCACAGCTTTACTACAACAAAGTGAAATCTTTGGAACCCAGGTTCTGGTATTCCCTGGCTCTGGGATTTGACTTGAGGTGTCTCCCTCCAGAGGCAAAAGAAGGAAACAAGGGTTGTGAAAGTTCCCTCAAAACCTTTAATGTCCATTGCATAAATATTCATTGAATAATCCCTGACAAAACTGGTTCAGAGTGAGGCATATCCTTGCTTTTGTCTGAGTAAAAATTGAGGAATTAGGAGTTCAAATAGGGTATTTTTTTTATTTTATGACTGTTCCTTGATGGCATTACTTTCTACTAATTACAGTACTACTTTGAGAATGTAAGTCTGGCAAGCATTGACTAAATCATATTTTAGTCAAATCTATTTCCTTATGAACACTGTGACTGATTTAAATTCTACTCTGTTGTATCAGCTTTTTGTCAATATTTCATATGACCATTTTTTGTTCTTGAGTGTGTTTGGAGAAGATGACTTTTCTTGTGATTCTTAGCAGTTCATAAAAACAAACAACATGTAGTGAGTTTGTTTTTGTACAACCAGGGATATTTACCTCATAGGATTCTATATAATTGGCTTTGGGAGTAAAGAGTTAAGGCAGAGGCAGAGATGAAGAATCTGTTTAATTTACTTGATTATTTCAAGCCAAGAATATGCCTAAGCAGCACAGAAAAGAGAAAACAGCTATTTGGTCCCATTTCCCAGTGGGATTTTGCATGGATTCTGCACTGTGTCTCAAATATCAGCAGTGGCCACATCTAGCAGAGTAATCTTGGCATGCAAATGTATCATTACACACAACATGAAATCCTGGAGGTTTGTCCTTTTCAGACTGTTTCAAATAGTCTGCTCTTCTGGTTTTTCTACAGGTGCTCTTCCAATGCCCATGGAAGGTACATCAATTTCTTTTGCATAATACTGCATGGGGTTGAAGTCAGCAGTTTTCCAAGTCCTCTGACAATGGTATTCTGACATTAAAAAACCAACCAAACAAACACAGAAAAGCCACTCTTTTTGTTGCAAATGTTGTATATGATACAGCAATAAATGGATACCAATGAAACAGAAATCAGTGGATTCAGCATCTGCTGTTGTGAGTGGCAAAATATCTGACTATTTAAAGTAGTGACTTGCCTGAAAAGCTGGGTAGGATTTGATGGAATATGCAGTGGCTTCCTTAAACTACTGGGCACCAAAATAACTGAACAAGCCTGTCATTAACTTGAAGATAACTTCATACCTTGGGCTGAAGCAGAGAGGAAGACACTGGTCCCTTCATGCTCATGACCAGTGACAGGATTAGAGGAAACAGCAGGAAGGTGAACTGTGGGAGATTTGGCTTGGATATCATGGAGAAGCTTTTCACCTGGAGGGTGGTTTAGCACTGGACCAGGCTCCTCAGGGAAGTGACACAACACCAAGCCTGACAGAGTACAAGAAGTGTTTGAACAATGCTCTCAGGCACCTGGTGTGATTCTTGGTGGTGTCCTGTGCGGGGACAGGAGTTGGACTTGATAACCTGATGGGTCCCTTCCAACTCAGCATATTCTCTAATTCTATGACTGTACATACAAGCAACAAATGTGCAAAGAAAACCAGAATGTAATGTCTGCTAGGCAGCCAATAACCCTGAATCATATCTCTCTATTTCTCTCAGCCAGGAAGCCACTCAGCTATTTTTAAAACCTTTATCTGTGAACATAAGAGTGAACATATTTTTGAGGAAAAAAATAACAGGAAATAATTTAACATACCTTGAAATTTCATAACCCTTTTTATCTCTTGATGCTACTCCCTTTCTGTCAGACAGTTTTCAAGTTTATCCAGTCTAAAGGCAAGAGTCCAGGAATTCTTTCCAGAAGTCCTGCATTTTAAAAGGTTCCCTACATAGTAAGTAGGCAATCTTAGAATCCTTCATTCAAGTTGTTTTACTGCTGACTGGTGGCCTATCTCTTGGCAAGTTCCTAGGCAGTTTGCTAATATTTAGATACTAGAGGATGGTGATGACAGTCAGATGACAGCAGTTTGTCACTAGAGTTGTCACTGCTCTCTGGAGTATTAGACCATGAAAAACATGGTTGTCTGAAATGTTCTTTGCCAGCTGCACTTTGCAAATAGAAAAATAAAGATTTACAGATTTGATTTCTGAAATGGAATGGAATGACATGGAATCCAATCTGCTTTTCCAAATGTTTATCACTGTAAAAGAGAGCTGAAAAGGTAAGCTAAATTATGGGCCTTTAATTTGGGCAAATGAGCTAATTTTCTAGCTCTAGCACAGATATAAGTGGGATTTTCAACAAGTTACTCAAAACTCCTGGTGTAGTATGTAGTAGTTGGAATATATATTTTATTAATAAATCCATGAGATCTGAGATATTCTCAGCATCATGTATCCCTGGCCAGATTTACATGAAAGATATGTATTTGTTAAGGAAACCAAGTATTAGTTATTCTTATGAAATGCACATGGTTTCATGGTTTCTGTCATTCTTAATATATGTATTACTGATATTGACAAATAGGAACTTTTGTGTATTTTACTTTTTCGTGTAGATATTTTTTTAAAAATACTTCATTTGCCTTCCAGTGTGCATGAGGATTGTCAGGTCTTGTCCTGCAATGGAAAACTGGTTGATATTACTGTTTAAGAAGTAAATAAAACACAATCCCCGGAGTGGATAACTCTGCCATGTTCCCTTGGAAATCTCCTAATTCGACAGAGGTGCCCTGTGTCCATGTACAGAGCCCAGCAATCAAATACACACAAGGACTGAATTCCAGCAGACTTTATAGGCACCTCTGCACAATAACAAAAATAATGAAATAAATGCAGGGCACTTTTGCTGGTTGGTTCTCAAAGCAGCCTAAAGACCACTTGAACAGTAGTGCATTGATTTTTCTCACCCTTGGAATACAGCGATCCTGTGTCAAAACATGGCTGCTGTTTAAAAGCACAGAGCAAGATTACAGAGTGTTTAGGACAGGAATTAATATATGCGGTAAAAACTACAGGATATTTGTAAGGATGTTAAAATATGAGCCTTGTGGAATGTGGGTTACATCTTTTCTGATGAATGTCTCTCCTCATTGTTTGATTTCAGATTCAGGAAAAGAAATTGCAGAAAATGGTTCTGTTATCAGTCCTTAGTCACTTAGTCAAGGGACTTCTCTTGCTCTCCCCTGGTTGCCTTATTATTATTTTATTTTTAATTTTTGGTGCTGAACTACTTTCATTGTGCATACCTGAAGTGTAATCCACACCAGTAGTTGAACTTGAGCAAACCTGGAGACGCAATTGTAGCACTGTTGGTGAAACCTGTTCATTTTGTTTCATCAATCTGGTTTGGATACCAGTAGCCAACAAAGTGTGAAGACCAAACACCACAGGGAAGAGCCTGATGCTCAGCTGTGCTTGAACAGCCTGCCCTGAAGTCTGTGCTTCCAGAGCTCCGCTGCTCTTGGTGCCTAAGGTAGGAATCACCCGAGCACCCCTCTCTCTGTCGTGGTCATGAGCACACTGTTCAACACAGCCCTCCTCAGGTGGTTTGGAACTCCTTTACAGATGTTTCTGCAAGCTGTCAGCCCTTCTCAAGAAACTTGGAGCTACAATTAAAAAGGCTTTATTCTCTCTGCCTGTGATCCAAATGTATTTGCTTGCATTTGTTCAGATTAAATACAGGTGGCTCTTACTGGAAAATCCTGGTGTCTTTTGGTTCTTCCACATCTATAATATTTCTTTCAGTGAGGCCAGACATGCAGTGATATTTTCCTTAGTTTTTATTTCTCTTTCTTGTGTGTAAATATGTGCATCTCTATATCAGTTGTTCAGTTTACGGGAAGATGTCCTGGCTTGTTTTTGAAAACTCTCTTCCAACACTACTTATAGCTTTTCCTAAGTTCTGAATCCAGCATGAAAAATTTGAATTCGAGTATTTAATTTAGGTTTTGTCTCACACCAGCATGTTATCCATTGACTCCTCCCTTATAGGAAACCAGTGGAAAATGTTAAAAAAAAATTACTGTGTTTTTATTTTTTAAAAATAAAGGAGATAAGTGTCAAAGGCTACACCATCTTTTTTCCCCCTCTCCCATATTTTCTGTGAATACTGGAAGAATATCCTTGATAATAGCCATTGAATGTTCAGAAGTCATTCGTTGTAGACTCTTACCTCAGATAAAATTGAAAGATATTATTGATTTACATTCCTAAACATGTAGGGTTTGGGTGGTTTTATTCATGGTAAGCTGTAATGACACGGTTAGAGAATCTACTGTGTGTTTAGCAGTGAGGAATGAAGCTCTAAAGGTCTGGAAGTTTGGAAAAGTTCAGATGCCTCAAAATGCTTGGATTCCTCTCAAGATTTTTTTTCTTAGCTGTATAAATCTACCACCCAGCTGTCATCCTCTGAGGAATTTGCAAAAAAGCGTATTTATAAGACAAATCATTTGGCTGATGAAGAGAAATATGCTAGCAGTATTTTCTTGATTCACATTTGAAAGTAGAATATTTCTTCCATTTCAGTCAGAAGTCAGGGCTGCAAGTAGGTTCTTTCCAACAAACTTACAAAAGCCTTTTTCTTTCTGCAGGCATTTAGCCACACCACTGTGGGCTGTGATCTTGTCAGTTCTCATAAGCTACTAACACCAATGGTAACAAAATACTTTCGCTAGTTGTGGGATGTACATTTCCATGAATTGGTTTGGTTCATCTCATGCATGAAATGTCAAATCTCTTATTTTTTTTGAAAGCATGAAGAACATTGGAAGAATTTTGAGCAGTTTTCTCCCTACTAGAAGCTAGTTATATGAGTAGAAGCTGTATCTTAGAAGTAATTCAGCAATGGCAAAAACCTATTTGGCAAAGATGTAGCCTGAAGGGCTGGTAGCCCCTCTCTGTGCCTGCCCTCCTGAGGCAAGCTGAATAAATGAGACAGGGTGAGGCCCGAAGCATGTAAATGAGCTGGTATTCCATGGTACAAAATTGTGCCTTTTCTGCAGCATAACCCAGCATCTGGGGTAATAACACCAGAAAAGACAAACTGAATGTGAACTCTCTTTTTCTACATAAGCAATTATCATTTAGGTGGGCTTAAAAGGGCTTTACAGCCTAGCTTGTTTATACAATGTGTTAATTCTCCCACAACTGAAAGCGTCCCAACTCTGGCCTGAAACGTGGCATCAGTTCAAACGTGCAGCAGCAAATTGCAGCATGACAGGCGCTGAGCACAGCAAACATCTCCACCTGAAGATGCTCAGAGAGCAGCAGGAGGGAGAAATTAAATTGCACAATGCTCACTCAGAGATGACTTGCACCTTGGGGTGACTTGTGGTAACAATTACCTGGGGTGGTTAGTGACTGGTGAATGGGATGAGCTGGAACCTGAGCCTAGCTAAGAAAGCAGCACTGCTATTCTTTGGCACTCCCTGGCACTGCAGCGTGGCAGAGTAGCACAGTTAGCAGAAAAGGAAAAGAAACCTGAATATGTTGCCAGAAGTGGGAGCGAGAGCAGCTGAGATTTCTCTTAAATAGACCTTGCAAAGATAAGTAGAGCTCATCTGAGTTCCCCTGACAACTCTTATTTTCATTTAGTGATATTTCAGTTGGTAATACTTCTTTGAATAGGTAGGATTTTAGAGAGAGATGCAGTTGCTACTCTGCTGCAATAGATCTCTCTTCCTGTGAAAGCAAAGCATTATGAATGCAAAAGACTTTTCTAGCTAACACTGTTGAGAGGATGGAAGTTCTGGTGGGAAAACTTCCAAGTGAAACTTTAGCTTCACTCAGCTGGAGTGGCATAGGCTCTGTACTAACAGCACCTTTTTTTTTGTGTGTGTGTGTCCCCCCCTTATTTTTTAACCACAAACTTCCCCGTGTCACAGCTCTGTGCAAATATTTCCCATGTCAGCTGGCTGATCCAGTAATCACTTAGGGCTGCAGTGTAAATTACACAAGCAGCAGCACGCGCACAAATATCTGGCTTGTATGAGTCCGTAATTCAGTGAGATTTAACCATAGTGAACTGAACTGGCTTTAAATTAAAAACTTTCTTTTAATAGATGTGTAGATTCAGTGCTAGGAGGCCTATTATTCTGTCTCTCACTTTATCCCTAGCCAATGTAGAATGTCTCACTTGTGTTTTAATGGTGCCTCTCTTGCTGTTTGCTTTCTCAATTTACTTTAATTTCTACCCAGTATGTTGTCATGATGCCATGAAATAGATTCTTTGGGTAGGAAACTATCTTTTCTGAGCATCTAGAATGTTCATGGCATTTTGTAAACTAATTAAAAGAGTATGCTATTTATTTTATATCTGTAATACTGCTGTTGAGCAATTGACTCTAATGTTTCCGACAGAGTAATAGTCAGAGGGTATTTTGATTTTAGGGAATTCTGGGGGGCTTTATATTAATCTTTTCATTCAAGATGGTAGGAATGCACTTCTCAGCACAACACTGACTGAGTGTATGCTGGTGTTCATAGGAGGCAGAAGAAATAGAATAGTGCAGGGTACTAGGATTTCTGTGACTTTTTGAAATTAAAAGCTTTTCAGAAAAGAATGCTTTGAACAACCTCATCTACAGGTTTCCCTCTCTGCTTGTGTGTGTGTGACTGGGCACAGGGCTCCTCTGGTCCCCAGCAGGGACTGTGCTGTGTGGGGCTGGTGGGCTGGGGGTGCTGGTGGTGGGCTCCAGGCTGCAGTGAGGAGCTGGGGGAGCCCCTGCTCCAAACTCCACAGGCTGAGGAACAAGAGCTCTGGCTGATGGAGTCACCCCTCAGCTCATCCCCACTTAGTGTTACTCTGCCTGCACATGAAAAGGTTTGGAAGTATCTTTGCATACACTTTTACTGACCAGTCTTTACACTGGCTGTGAGTGTTCCTGTGCAATACTTGCCTCCTTTCCCTCTTGCTTTCCTTTCCTTGGTTTCCTGTTTTGTTGGTTTCTGCACTTCCAATTTCTTTTATTTTGTCTTACTTTACCTCCTTTTAAAAATATTTCTTCTACTCCTGTCTTCCTCTTTTATTTCCCAACATTTTTTAGTTTGTACTATAAGCAGACATTCCACAAGAATGCTGTGGAAAAATAGAATAAAAATGGTTTCTACATTGGAGAGTTAATAGATGCATTTGTCCTTTGTCCCTCTTTCACAGTTGTATTGACCATAAAAACATATATTTTGCACTGAACAATACTATTAGTGGACAAAGCCCATGGTGTATCATGAACAGGTTCAGTCACAAGGACTGGAGGACGTGTTGGGTTATAGGTGGCAGTAAAGAGGTTGTAAACGCAGCATTTTAGTTGTATTGCTTAGCTACGATTTTTCTGAGCCTTTCTTTTTTTCTTTCTTTCTATTTTTGTTTGTTTCTGGAAGTAAAAAAGGTGCAAGCATTCAGTTTTGAACTGATTGAATAAAAGAATCCATCATTGGAGGTAAATTAACCTAATCTTCAAGATTTAAGAGGAAAAATTCCAAGCCTAAGAGGCAACATGGTAGAATATTCACATTTTCACTCACATTTGATATGAATTGGCTGAGCGGGATCCTGACAAGAACACCCACCAACATGGACCTCTACATAGTGTGAATTTCTGAGTAAGTATGCAGATGCCTGCAGTCTTTCCTCCTCTGGAGACTGCTACCATCCAAGGAGTTAGAGGAATTGGCTCAGATAAGGATCACCTAAGCCAAGCTGGCTGCTACCAGTAGACAAGGCTTGTATTGTACATCCTCCAGGAAGATTTATGGGTAGCTCTGGAGCTTCTCTGGGGATGATTCTGAGTTCAAAGGAGTTTTAAAGTGTGGGGAGAAGGGAAGTGTGGTGTGATTTTCTTGGGGTAGAGAGAAGACCCATCACAGAGGGCAGTAGTCCTGGATCATGCATGAAAGCGCAAACCATTTCTCCCTGCACCTGCTGGAATAAAACTGGTCTTGGATTTTTTCCCCCCAAAGTTTCTTTGAATGTATGTGTAGCAGCTCTGCAGAAATCACAAAAGAAAAATTAATCTCATTGCCTTCAGCTGTAAGGGGAAGAAGAACAATTCTTTTCCACATTTTCTATAGCTCAGAATTATTTGCTATAGTAATTATTTTTGGGAGTTCAGAGTAATTTTAAGATCTTTTTATTTTCTGGCAAAAACCCACAGAGATAAAAATGGCTCTTGCCACACTGGTACGGTGGCAACCACTGCAAAGCAAAGTGCTCCCTTGAGATGTGAGACTCAGCAGTTTCCCACTGAGCCCTGGACCAGCTGTGGAAGGAGGAGGAATAAAAGGTGATATGAGTTAGATTTATGCTGATGTATGAGGTGAGTGTAGGTTTTTGCTTAGAAGTTGCTAGAAGGTCATGGTATTTTACCAACTGAGATTTATACATTTGAAAATGAACCTCTAAATGGGAATGTTTCCAAAGTCTAATAAAGCAGAGCTATGCTCATACACTGACCTTGGCAAGCCTGCAGGTAAGTTCCACAACTTCTACCACCTTATAAACACTAAGATGGGTTATACAAAAAAACTATAGAGGCTCTATTTAGAGACTTATGGTAGCAAGTAGGCAGAAAAACTTCAAAACCACCAATTTAATTTATTGAAGGTCTCAACAGGAATATATAGGAAAAAATTCTGTCTTCCACTGCAAATATTCCCACAGCAACCCAATCTATCTGCCAAGAGTACCCAAAATTTAGGGCAAAGGGTGGGGGAACAATGTTAAACCTATTTAATAATATGACTAAACAAAACTTGAAGGATGAGCATGAACCTGGATCCATATTTTACCTGATTACCTCAGCCTATGGCTGAGAGGTTTGTCAATCTGGAGTTTACTGTTCGTGTAATTATAATATCATGGTTGTAGGCAAAACAAGAGAACACAACTGGGACTAACACATATTTTTAAAAGTTTTCCTGCCTGTCTCTGGTTTTCATAAAGGTTTTTAAAATCTCCTTTTGTGAATCCAAATTGGGAAAACACGGGTGAGATCAAGAAGTTGTTCCGAGTTCCAACTAAAATGCTGGTAATGCTGATTAAGGATTCAAGATCTCCATTTCCAGGGAGACAAACATGACAAAAAAACCCCAAAACCTTAGGCCAGAACTGGAGTCAGGACCAGTCCATGGCACAAATTAGAGCAGTTTGAGGAAATGGCAACTTGCACCAGAATCCTCCCTGCTTGCCAATGCAGCATCGCACCATGGCTCTGCCTGTGCTGGTTCTCTGCCACTCCTGAAATCTAGGAACTTCTCAATGCAAATTTATGCTGCCTTTGATTTTTAACACAGCATAAAAAGGCCACAATGAGTGATGGAATTCTTTACTTGTATAGTTCCAGAAAATGACACCCAGTTGTAATAATTTTGTATTAAGCCATCATTAGCTTTTCATGAAATATTTTTTTTTGTTGTAAACATGGGCAGTGGGGTTGAGTGCACCCTTAGCAGGTTTGCCAGTGACACCAATCTGTGTGGTGGAATTGACACACTGGACTGTAGGGATGCCATCCAGAAGGATCTTGGCAGGCTTGAGAGTTGGGCCCATGGGAACCTCATGAAGTTCAATAAGGCCAAGTGTGGGATCCTGCACCTGAGTCAGGGCTGCACAAATACAGGCTGGGTGGAGAATGGATTGAAATCAGCCCTGGGGAGACTGATTCAGAGGTGTTGTGTTGGCTGATGAGAAGCTCAACATGACCCGGTAATGCGCACTCAGCCCAGAGAGCAAACCATAGCCCAGCTGCATTACAAGATGTGCATCTAGGAGGGCAAGGGAAGTGATTCTGCCCCTCTGCTCTGGTGAGACCCCACCTGCAGTGCTGCATTGAGGTCTGGTCTCACACAGGAAGGACATGGACCTGTTGAAGAAGTATAGACGGGGCCATGGAGATGGTGAGAGGGCTGGAGAATGACAGGCTGAGAGAGTTGAGGTCTATCAGNTTTTTGTTGTAAACATGGGCAGTGGGGTTGAGTGCACCCTTAGCAGGTTTGCCAGTGACACCAATCTGTGTGGTGGAATTGACACACTGGACTGTAGGGATGCCATCCAGAAGGATCTTGGCAGGCTTGAGAGTTGGGCCCATGGGAACCTCATGAAGTTCAATAAGGCCAAGTGTGGGATCCTGCACCTGAGTCAGGGCTGCACAAATACAGGCTGGGTGGAGAATGGATTGAAATCAGCCCTGGGGAGACTGATTCAGAGGTGTTGTGTTGGCTGATGAGAAGCTCAACATGACCCGGTAATGCGCACTCAGCCCAGAGAGCAAACCATAGCCCAGCTGCATTACAAGATGTGCATCTAGGAGGGCAAGGGAAGTGATTCTGCCCCTCTGCTCTGGTGAGACCCCACCTGCAGTGCTGCATTGAGGTCTGGTCTCACACAGGAAGGACATGGACCTGTTGAAGAAGTATAGACGGGGCCATGGAGATGGTGAGAGGGCTGGAGAATGACAGGCTGAGAGAGTTGAGGTCGATCAGCCTGGAGAAGAGAAGGCTCCAAGGACTTTGAGCCCCTTCAATACTTAAAGTGAACTCGTGAGAAGGCTGGAGAGGGGCTGTTTACAAGGGCATGTAGTGACAGGACAAGAAGTAATGGCTTTAAACTGACGGAGGACAGGCTTACATTAGATATTAGGAAGAAATCTTTGCTGTATTGGTGAGGCATTGGAACAAGTTACGCAGAGAAGTTGTGGATGCCTCATCCCTGGAAGTGTCCAAGGCCAGGCTGGATGGAGCTTTGATCAACCTGATCTAGTGGAAGATGTCCCTGCATATAGCAGAATGTTAGAACTGGGTGATTTTTAAGGTCCCTTCACACAAAAACCTTTCTGTGACTTTATGCTTTTCTATTTTTTTTCCCTTGCGTTGCCTTTCCAGGATCAGAAGAAAAGGAAAATAATATTTTGCAACGGTCAAAGAAATAGTGTTTTAAATATTAGTGTATCTTGTGATATGTTGTGTTTTTAGACTTTGTAAGCAAAAGATGTACCTATACCTCTGACATATTTCAGTATGAAAGTTCTAAAGGGGCTCTTTGAAATAGCTAGGTGCTGATAATGTGTCTAGTGTGTTTTCATGCAGCCTTCTGCTATACAAAACCTGAAGAGCTGCCCCCTTCATGGCCTTTTAGGTTCTATTTTCCAGAGACATAAAATATTCTAGCATGAATAAGAGGTAGAGTGCACAATATGATGTGAATAAACACGTGCGCTCTTTGGAGCTGCCAGCATGTTCTGCCTTAGCAGAGCTGCTGAAGGGATGGGATTATGAACAGGGTCCCAACTGCAGGAATTATTGTTACATTATATAACTACTACATAGGTTTTTTCCCCCCAATTTTCCTTACTGTTTTCTAAAAGTTATTTTTGTTATATTTTTAACTTAGTTAAATGTACAAGGTGTTGCTCTCTGTCTTAGTCTATAGTGTGTAGCTCTGACAAAATGGTTTATGCTTTAGGGCTGGGTTTTGTTTCTAGGAGTGTATTTCACTATGCAAAATTGACTTGGTTTGTGGAGTCTTGCCAGTGCTACCCATAAAGTGGACTCTCACCTAACATAAACTTTTTAGGACTTATCCTACATCTGCAGTTCACGATTTGTGGAACATACAGCCCATGTGCTGGAGGATGTATGGAACTCCCAGCTGGTTTCATTAATGTAGATTTCCATTTATATGTCGGAGATCTACTTTTGTCCATATTGTGCAATGTTTTTGCAATAATTTTGGCTCTTCTAACACTAAGTCTTTTAAATGGTGGAATTTATTCTTGATTATACTAATAAAAAAAAGGGCGCTTTTTTTTTTTCCAAGAGTCACATTATTGGTCTTGTAAAGGAAGCATCATTCACCATATATTGATCCCTCTCCTCTGGTTAGGAGGACTGGCCTTCCACTTCTATGAAACTGTATCTGGTCCAGCAAACAGAAACATTTTGCATTTAGATGTAATTGGTCTTTCGTGAAAACAGAGAATAGTACCAAAAATGTGTGTCCTTATTCCATACTTTTTAATGGAAAAGAGTCAATCTTGCCTCTGTTTAGTGTGTGTGGGTTTTTTATGGTTTTTTTTCTTTTTTTTTCTTTTTTTTTTTTTAATTTTTATTTAAGTAAAAAAAGCAACTTTGAGTAGAACATCTTACCTTATTCCAAAGCTCACTTCAGTCTTGCTGACTTTATTGATTTTTTTTATTTTGGACTCAAACCCAAATATATCTTTTTCCAAACTGTGTGAATGTAAGCCCATGAACTGGGGTGGCCTGAAGTCAGGCTCAGTGCATGCCAGATGAGGGATCTGACACATCCTGGGACTGTGATATGTGTCAGCACAGACCTGAGTTTGTCCCTCTCTGGAGGGAGGACCTGCCAGGTGCTTTGCTGCCAGAGCTGTCCTGTGCTGCTCTCATATGTCTCAATGTCAGGTGGATAAATTGAACGTGGGGTGCTTCTGCAAGAACACCAGGGAGGTAAATGGGTTATTTAGCCAATGTGTCCAGGCTGACCTCATAAACAGAGAGAATGCAGTGCTCTGAAGAACAGCCTGACAATTTGGGTACTTAAAGTTGGACAAGGTTGTCATTCAGGATTTAGTATATTTTTATATATGTGCCTTCCTGATCTGTAACATAAGCAAAATCTGTGTAACCAGCAGGACTGTTTTGTGAAAGGAGTAGTAGAGGGAACTGAAGGCTACAATATTACATCTTCTCACTTTTGGTGATTTATTTAATTTCTATTTCCTCTCTGCTATACCTTTTCTCTCGAATTGGATGTAGTTTTTGTCTTTCCCTATATTTTAACATTATTAAAACTCATCATTATTACCTTATTATTAACTAATTATTAATGTGCAAGAGTCTTTGCACATTATTTCCTCTCACTTTCACAATAACCACGATTCTTGACCAGTACAGAATTTTATACATCTGCTGTTATAGTCTCTTTTAAAAGTATTTAAAACACTGAGGCCTGGGATGGGAGTCCTGGGTGCAGAATTGTCACCAATTAATTTTGTAAGTCAGATTGAATTTACTCTTAGAACACACAAAGAAAGGGAAAGTAGCTTTGAACTCTGTGGCTCACTATGTCTCTGCAATACAGAACCACATATACTAAAATTTTGGGAGCTACTTCTGTAGCTCTAGACATTCACTGTGATTCTAGTTCACTGAATATATGAATCCCACATCATTAAACTGAACATTTGAGACATTGGAGCTAAAAAACCCACAGTTGTCATACCTTCCATCAGTTTTTCTTTCTGATATGCTTTTCTTTCTGATATGCTACAAAATCTTCATATCTATTTGAATATACTATCTATAGAAACGCAGTTTTATCTTGGAAGACAGGTATTCTAAAGCTGAGAAAGCCAATTGTTTGTGTCTTTGGAGATTAGGGAATTCTTTTTACCTTTTCTCAAAAGGTGCCTGGAAGTGTTCTGGAAGAGTGCTGGTGGTGCAGAGACACTTTTCCTCAATGTCATGCATGCAAGGTTGTGCTATGAACTGAAACTCAACAGTCTGTGACTGGCCACAAAACATGTTATATACTGCTTGTGTTACACATACAGGAGTCATATACGGATCCAACTTCTGGAACACTAAGTTCATAAACTTTAGAGAGAGCTAAGTAGTTCACAATTAACGAATAATTAAAAACACTTTGAGAGTGGACTGGCAAAGTGAGGTCAGTGCTTGTGAATGAAGTATAGGATGTCTTGGTGAAGCCATTTGAAAATCTGCAACAGAAGTTCCTTTGGAGTAAAAAAAATGTTCACCATTTTAATGTATCTGGAATGTCATATCAAACCGTTCTTGATCTTTTTGTGACGAGATTAGAAAGGAGGCATTTGAGGTGGGTAGGGAGTGCTTTACAAAAAAATCATAGGGGAGGTTGAAGCTGTGGATCTGTCAGAAAGTTCAGACCCCTGATTGGGAAGCTGCTACTCAGACTTCATAATGAGGATCTTTTCTTTGTCCTGACCTCTCTCCCTAAGTTTGGCATTTGGCTTTATAGCACATTGGTCAGTTTGCAGTCAGCATTTCCTCAAATGTTTATAGCTCTACTTTAAAGGTGGAATTCTCATCCTGAAGATGATAATCTTTCATCATGTAAAATGACCATGCTGTAATAAGATCTTGCAGGGTACAAATGTGTTATTAGGTGTCAGTCTGCAGGCACGGGTCATCTGCCAGCTGTTCCACTGCACAGGTTGTGTTTTTTTGCAACATTTGGTGGAACATTTCAGGACTGTGGGATTATCTGAACCAGATGTGAAAAGGCATCTCCCTGACACAAGTGTGCAATTAGTCATAAGTGATTACCCATGACCCCTTATGTGCAAGGAGAGAGAAACTTTGGGTTAACTGCTGTCTGCACCTTAACTGAAGAGGGCTATAAAAGTTCCTCCCTTTTACTTCTTAGACTGCAGCCAATTTTCTGCTTGTTCTTGCTTCTGAGATTTTTTTTCAGGGACATGTAATCCAAGGGAAATTTAGAAATCCAAGTCCTACTTGGAAAATTGTAACAGAATATCACTGAAAAAGATATGAGTCATAGTTTTTCTGCACCTTCCTCTGCTGTTTGTGGTTACAAAGTCACTGTAAGATCAGTCTCTTCCGGTGAATGGACTGATACATTGGTGCCAGGGCAAGAAGCAAATTAAGGATGTCCCTGTGACTAGATAAGCCTTCTCTTTTATATGTAGCAAGACTTTGTTTTGAGTTACTTCTGCCATCAACAGCTCCAGTAACAAGACAAAGGGAGAAATAGTCTCGTGGGGCTTTACCTATCAATATTTCCACCTTGGCTCATTCTGGAAATGGGGAAGTAGTCAGGACAGTTCCTAGAACACTGCTCCAATGCCATCTCTAAGAACTAACACAGCTTACTGAATTTCAGGGTGGATCTGAGTGGCAGCTCTATCCCTGTGTGTCTGTGGGGTTCCAGGTGCAGGGGGTTCCTGTATGTGCTGGATGCTTGTGGACATGGCTGAGAGATGAGTGCAGAACAGCACGAAAAGCTGTGGAGAAATCTCCTGACACAGCTGGGACGGCAACACAGGGACCGAGAGAAGCCTTGGGCTGGTTTGAAACAAATGGAAACCTCCAATGACTCTGGCATGGTAACTGGTGTTCTGTAGCTGATTAATGATTGCCCAATCCAAACCTATGAAAACTGGTTTGGACAGGTCTGAATCGGTTCAAACCAGTCAAAACCAGCCCAAACCAGGCTAAACCGGTGCAAAACGGTCTAAACTGGTTAAAACCAGCTCAAAATGCTCTAAACAGGTTCAAACCAGTCTAAACTGGTCCAAATCGGTCCTAACCGGTCTAAACCGGTCCAAACTGGTACCAACCAATTCAAACCGGTCTAAACCAGTCCAAAACAGTTCAAACTGGTTCAAACCGGTTTAAACCAGTCCAAACCGGTCTAAAACGGTTCTAACTGGTTCAAACCAGTATAAACTGGTTAAAACTGGTTAAAACCAGTGTAAAATTGTTCAAACCAATCAAAACTAGTATAAACCAGTACAAAATGGTCTAAACCAGATCAAACCGGCCGAAACTGGTCTAAACCAGTTCAAACCAGATCAGACTGGTTCTATCTGGTTGAAACTAGTTTAAACCAAAACCAGTTCAAACCGGTTCAAACCAGTCTAAACTGGTCCAAACCAGTCAAAACCAGTCTAAACTGGACCAAAAGAGTCCAAACCCGTTTAAACCAGGTCAAACTGGTTTGAAACGGTTGAAACCGGTTCAAAAAGTTTAAAACTGGTCCAAACTGTTCAAACCAGCTCAAACCGATTCAAAGTGGTCTAAGCCAGTTCAAACTGATTCAAACCAGCTCAAACCAGTCTAAACTGGTTCAAACAGGTTAAAACCGGACCAAACTTGTTAAAATCTGTTCAAACTGGTACAGACCAGTCCAAACCGGTCAAAAACAGTTTAAACCAGTTCAAACTGGTCCAAACCGGTCCAAACCATTCCAAATGAGTCTAAACCGGTTCAAACTGGTCCAAACCGCTCTAAACCGGTTCAAACCTGTTTAAGCTGGTCCAAACTGGTCCAAACCCAAACCAGTCCAAACTGGTCTAAACTGGTTTAAACCAGTCTAAACCAGTCTAAACTGGACTCAACTGGTTCAAACCCATCCAAACCGGTCCAAACCGGTCTAAACCAGACCTAACCGGTCTAAAGCGGTGTAAAACAGTTTGAACTCATACAAACCGGTCTAAATCGGTTCTAACTGGTCCAGACTGGATCGAACCAGTTCAAACTGGGCCAAACTGGTTCAAACCAGTCTAAACCCAAACCAGTTCAAACTGCTTTAAACTAGTCTAAACTGGTTTGAACCGGTTCAAAACAGCTTAAACTGGTCCAAACCAGTCTAAACTGTTTCAAACTGGTGTAAACAGGTTCATACCAGTACGAACCGGTCTAAACAGATCTAAACCGGTTCAAACCTTCCTAGGCTGCACCTTCTCCCAGACTCCGCCTCACTTTCAGGCCCTGACTCCTCTCAAGCCCCCTTCCATTTTAGGCCTTGCCCACTCACTGCCAAGCCCCTCCTCATGTTTAGACCCTGCCCCACTTAGGCCATGCCCCCTCCCCAGGCCCCACCTCCTCCCTGGCCTAGCCCCATTTTAGGCCCTGCCCACTCACTGACAGGCCCTGCCTCATTTTTAGGCCCTGACCGATTTTTAGGCCCTGCCCACTCACTGCCAGCCCCACCCCCCAGCCTAGCCCCTTTTTCAGGCCCTGCCTCCTCCTAAGCCTCATCCCCTTTTTAAGCCCCACCCCTTTTTTAGGCCCCACTCCTTTTTAGTCCCCCCCCCCTTTACGGCCCCCCCCCCTTAGGCTCCACA